>JASTWF010002319.1:0-31000 GCA_030390025.1 Squalus acanthias
AAGCCCCTGTGTATATTATAGAGAATAGCAGCCCCTGTGTATATTATAGGAGAATAGCAGCCCCTGTGTATATTATAGAGAATAGCAGCCCCTGTGTATATTATAGAGAATAGCAGCCCCTGTGTATATTATAGAGAATAGCAGCCCTGTGTATTTTAGAGAATAGCAGCCCCTGTGTATATTATAGAGAATAGCAGCCCTGTGTATATTATAGAGAATAGCAGCCCCTGTGTATATTATAGAGAATAGCAGCCCCTGTGTATATTATAGAGAATAGCAGCCCCTGTGTAATTATAGAGAATAGCAGCCCCTGTGTATATTATAGAGAATAGCAGCCCTGTGTATATTATAGGGAATAGCAGCCCCTGTGTATATATAGAGAATAGCAGCCCCTGTGTATATTATAGGAGAATAGCAGCCCTGTGTATATTATAGAGAATAGCAGCCCCTGTGTATATTATAGGAGAATAGCAGCCCTGTGTATATTATAGAGAATAGCAGCCCCTGTGTATATTATAGGGAATAGCAGGCCCCTGTGTATATTATAGAGAATAGCAGCCCCTGTGTATATTATAGAGAATAGCAGCCCTGTGTATATTATAGAGAATAGCAGCCCCTGTGTATATTATAGAGAATAGCAGCCCCTGTGTATATTATAGAGAATAGCAGCCCCTGTGTATATTATAGAGAATAGCAGCAGCCCCTGTGTATATTATAGAGAATAGCAGCCCTGTGTATATTATAGAGAATAGCAGCCCCTGTGTATATTATAGAGAATAGCAGCCCCTGTGTATATTATAGAGAATAGCAGCCCTGTGTATATTATAGAGAATAGCAGCCCCTGTGTATTATTATAGAGAATAGCAGCCCCTGTGTATATTATAGAGAATAGCAGCCACTGTGTATATTATAGAGAATAGCAGCCCTGTGTATATTATAGAGAATAGCAGTCCTTGTGTATATGATAGAGAATAGCAGCCCGTGTATATTACAGAGCATAGCAGCCCCTGTGTATATTATAGAGAATAGCACCCCTGTGTATATTATAGAGAATAGCCAGCCCCTGTGTATATTATAGAGAATAGCAGCCCTTGTGTATATTATAGAGAATAGCAGCCCCTGTGTATATTATAGAGAATAGCAGCCCTGTGTATATTATAGAGAATAGCAGCCCTGTGTATATTATAGAGAATAGCAGCCCCTGTGTATATTATAGGGAATAGCAGCCCTGTGTATATTATAGAGAATAGCAGCCCCTGTGTATATTATAGAGAATACCAGCTCCTGTGTATATTATAGGGAATAGCAGCCCTGTGTATATTATAGAGAATAGCAGCCCCTGTGTATATTTATAGAGAATAGCAGCCCTGTGTATATTATAGGGAATAGCAGCCCCTGTGTATATTATAGAGAATAGCAGTCCCTGTGTTTATTATAGAGAATAGCAGCCCTGTGTATATTATAGAGAATAGCAGCCCCTGTGTATATTATAGAGAGATATAGCAGCCCCTGTGTATATTATAGAGAATAGCAGCCCCTGTGTATATTATAGGGAATAGCAGCCCTGTGTATTTATCCCTGGTATATTAGCAGCCCTGTGTATATTATTAGAGGAATAGCAGCCCCTGTGTATATTATAGAGAATAGCAGCCCCTGTGTATATTTATAGAGAATAGCAGCCTGTGTATATTATAGAGAATAGCAGCCCCTGTGTATATTATAGAGAATAGCAGTCCCTGTGTATATTATTGAGAATAGCAGCCCCTGTGTATATTATAGAGAATAGCAGTCCCTGTGTATATTATAGGGAATAGCAGCCCCTGTGTATATTATAGAGAATAGCAGTCCCTGTGTATATTATAGGGAATAGCAGCCCCTGTGTATATTATAGAGAATAGCAGCCCCTGTGTATATTATAGAGAATAGCAGCCCCTGTGTATATTATAGGGAATAGCAGCCCCTGTGTATATTATAGGGAGAATAGCAGCCCCTGTGTATATTATAGAGAATAGCAGCCCCTGTGTTATATTATAGAGAATAGCAGCTCCCTGTGTATATTATAGGGAATAGCAGCCCCTGTGTATATTATAGAGAATAGCAGTCCCCTGTGTATTTTATTGGAAGAATAGCAGCCCCTGTGTATATTATAGAGAATAGCAGCCCCTGTGTATATTTTAGAGAATAGCATGTGAATATAGAGAATAGCAGTGTGTATTTTATAGGGATAATAGCAGCCCCTGTGTATAGCGTGTTTATTTTAGAGAATAGCAGCCCCTGTGTATATTATAGGGAATAGCAGCCCCTGTGTTTATATTATAGAGAATAGCAGCCCCTGTGTATATTATAGAGAGAATAGCAGCCCCTGTGTATATTATAGAGAATAGCAGCCCCTGTGTTATTATAGGAGAATAGCAGCCCCTGTGTATATTATAGAGAATAGCAGCCCCTGTGTATATTATAGGGTAATTGCAAGATAGCCCCTGTGTATATTATAGAGAATAGCAGCCCTGTGTATATTATAGAGAATAGCAGCCCCTGTGTATATTATAGAGAATAGCAGCCCCTGTGTATATTATAGAGAATAGCAGCCCCTGTGTATATTATAGAGAATAGCAGCTCCTGTGTATATTATAGAGAATAGCAGCCCCTGTGTATATTATAGAGAATAGCAGCCCCTGTGTATATTATAGAGAATAGCAGCCCCTGTGTATATTATAGAGAATAGCAGCCCCTGTGTATATTATAGAGAATAGCAGCCCCTGTGTATATTATAGAGAATAGCAGCCCCTGTGTATATTATAGAGAATAGCAGCCCCTGTGTATATTATAGAGAATAGCAGCCCTGTGTATATTATAGAGAATAGCAGCCCTGTGTATATTATAGAGAATAGCAGCCCCTGTGTATATTATAGAGAATAGCAGCCCCTGTGTATATAGAGAATAGCAGCCCCTGTGTATATTATAGAGAATAGCAGCCCCTGTGTATATTATAGAGAATAGCAGCCCCTGTGTATATTATAGAGAATAGCAGCCTGTGTATATTATAGAGAATAGCAGCCCCTGTGTATATTATAGAGAATAGCAGCCCCTGTGTATATTATAGAGAATAGCAGCCCCTGTGTATATTATAGAGAATAGCAGCCCTGTGTATATTATAGGGAATAGCAGCCCCTGTGTATATTATAGAGAATAGCAGGCCCTGTGTATATTATAGAGAATAGCAGCCCTGTGTATATTATAGAGAATAGCAGCCCCTGTGTATATTATAGAGAATAGCAGCCCCTGTGTATATTATAGAGAATAGCAGCCCCTGTGTATATTATAGAGAATAGCAGCCCCTGTGTATATTATAGGGAATAGCAGCCCCTGTGTATATTATAGAGAATAGCAGCCCTGTGTATATTATAGGGAATAGCAGCCCCTGTGTATATTATAGAGAATAGCAGCCCCTGTGTATATTATAGAGAATAGCAGCTCCTGTGTATATTATGAGAATAGCAGCCCCTGTGTATATTATAGAGAATAGCAGCCCCTGTGTATATTATAGAGAATAGCAGCCCCTGTGTATATTATAGAGAATAGCAGCCCCTGTGTATATTATAGAGAATAGCAGCCCTGTGTATATTATAGAGAATAGCAGCCCCTGTGTATATTATAGAGAATAGCAGCCCCTGTGTATATTATAGAGAATAGCAGCCCTGTGTATATTATAGAGAATAGCAGTCCCTGTGTATATTATAGAGAATAGCAGCCCCTGTGTATATTATAGAGAATAGCAGCCACTGTGTATATTATAGGGAGAATAGCAGCCCCTGTGTATATTATAGGGAATAGCAGCCCCTGTGTATATTATAGAGAATAGCAGCCCCTGTGTATATTATAGGGAATAGCAGCCCCTGTGTATATTATAGAGAATAGCAGCCCCTGTGTATATTATAGGGAATAGCAGCCCCTGTGTATATTATAGAGAATAGCAGCCCCTGTGTATATTATAGAGAATAGCAGCCCCTGTGTATATTATAGAGAATAGCAGCCCCTGTGTATATTATAGAGAATAGCAGCCCCTGTGTATATTATAGAGAATAGCAGCCCCTGTGTATATTATAGAGAATAGCAGCCCCTGTGTATATTATAGAGAATAGCAGCCCCTGTGTATATTATAGAGAATAGCAGCCCCTGTGTATATTATAGAGAATAGCAGCCCTGTGTATATTATAGAGAATAGCAGCCCCTGTGTATATTATAGAGAATAGCAGCCCCTGTGTATATTATAGAGAATAGCAGCCCCTGTGTATATTATAGAGAATAGCAGCCCCTGTGTATATTATAGAGAATAGCAGCCCCTGTGTATATTATAGAGAATAGCAGCCCCTGTGTATATTATAGAGAATAGCAGCCCCTGTGTATATTATAGAGAATAGCAGCCCCTGTGTATATTATAGAGAATAGCAGCCCTGTGTATATTATAGAGAATAGCAGCCCCTGTGTATATTATAGAGAATAGCAGCCCCTGTGTATATTATAGAGAATAGCAGCCCCTGTGTATATTATAGAGAATAGCAGCCCCTGTGTATATTATAGAGAATAGCAGCCCTGTGTATATTATAGAGAATAGCAGCCCTGTGTATATTATAGAGAATAGCAGCCCCTGTGTATATTATAGAGAATAGCAGCCCCTGTGTATATTATAGAGAATAGCAGCCCCTGTGTATATTATAGAGAATAGCAGCCCCTGTGTATATTATAGAGAATAGCAGCCCCTGTGTATATTATAGAGAATAGCAGCCCCTGTGTATATTATAGAGAATAGCAGCCCCTGTGTATATTATAGAGAATAGCAGCCCCTGTGTATATTATAGAGAATAGCAGCCCCTGTGTATATTATAGAGAATAGCAGCCCCTGTGTATATTATAGAGAATAGCAGCCCCTGTGTATATTATAGAGAATAGCAGCCCCTGTGTATATTATAGAGAATAGCAGCCCCTGTGTATATTATAGAGAATAGCAGCCCCTGTGTATATTATAGAGAATAGCAGCCCCTGTGTATATTATAGAGAATAGCAGCCCTGTGTATATTATAGAGAATAGCAGCCCCTGTGTATATTATAGAGAATAGCAGCCCCTGTGTATATTATAGAGAATAGCAGCCCCTGTGTATATTATAGAGAATAGCAGCCCCTGTGTATATTATAGAGAATAGCAGCCCCTGTGTATATTATAGAGAATAGCAGCCCCTGTGTATATTATAGAGAATAGCAGCCCCTGTGTATATTATAGAGAATAGCAGCCCCTGTGTATATTATAGAGAATAGCAGCCCCTGTGTATATTATAGAGAATAGCAGCCCCTGTGTATATTAGAGAATAGCAGCCCCTGTGTATATTATAGAGAATAGCAGCCCCTGTGTATATTATAGAGAATAGCAGCCCCTGTGTATATTATAGGGAATAGCAGCCCCTGTGTATATTATAGAGAATAGCAGCCCCTGTGTATATTATAGAGAATAGCAGCACCTGTGTATATTATAGAGAATAGCAGCCCCTGTGTATATTATAGAGAATAGCAGCCCCTGTGTATATTATAGAGAATAGCAGCCCCTGTGTATATTATAGGGAATAGCAGCCCTGTGTATATTATAGAGAATAGCAGCCCCTGTGTATATTATAGAGAATAGCAGCCCTGTGTATATTATAGAGAATAGCAGCCCCTGTGTATATTATAGAGAATAGCAGCCCCTGTGTATATTATAGAGAATAGCAGCCCTGTGTATATTATAGAGAATAGCAGCCCCTGTGTATATTATAGAGAATAGCAGCCCCTGTGTATATTATAGAGAATAGCAGCCCCTGTGTATTATAGAGAATAGCAGCCCCTGTGTATATTATAGAGAATAGCAGCCCCTGTGTATATTATAGAGAATAGCAGCCCTGTGTATATTATAGAGAATAGCAGCCCCTGTGTATATTATAGAGAATAGCAGCCCCTGTGTATATTATAGAGAATAGCAGCCCCTGTGTATATTATAGAGAATAGCAGCCCCTGTGTATATTATAGAGAATAGCAGCCCCTGTGTATATTATAGAGAATAGCAGCCCCTGTGTATATTATAGAGAATAGCAGCCCCTGTGTATATTATAGAGAATAGCAGCCCTGTGTATATTATAGAGAATAGCAGCCCCTGTGTATATTATAGAGAATAGCAGTCCCTGTGTATATTATAGGGAATAGCAGCCCCTGTGTATATTATAGAGAATAGCAGCCCCTGTGTATATTATAGAGAATAGCAGCCCCTGTGTATATTATAGAGAATAGCAGCCCCTGTGTATATTATAGAGAATAGCAGCCCCTGTGTATATTATAGAGAATAGCAGCCCCTGTGTATATTATAGAGAATAGCAGCCCCTGTGTATATTATAGAGAATAGCAGCCCCTGTGTATATTATAGAGAATAGCAGCCCCTGTGTATATTATAGAGAATAGCAGCCCCTGTGTATATTATAGAGAATAGCAGCCCCTGTGTATATTATAGAGAATAGCAGCCCCTGTGTATATTATAGAGAATAGCAGCCCCTGTGTATATTATAGAGAATAGCAGAACCCTGTGTATATTATAGAGAATAGCAGCCCCTGTGTATATTATAGAGAATAGCAGCCCCTGTGTATATTATAGAGAATAGCAGCCCCTGTGTATATATAGAGAATAGCAGCCCTGTGTATATTATAGAGAATAGCAGCCCCTGTGTATATTATAGAGAATAGCAGCCCCTGTGTATATTATAGAGAATAGCAGCCCCTGTGTATATTATAGAGAATAGCAGCCCCTGTGTATATTATAGAGAATAGCAGCCCCTGTGTATATTATAGAGAATAGCAGCCCCTGTGTATATTATAGAGAATAGCAGCCCCTGTGTATATTATAGAGAATAGCAGCCCCTGTGTATATTATAGAGAATAGCAGCCCTGTGTATATTATAGAGAATAGCAGCCCCTGTGTATATTATAGAGAATAGCAGCCCCTGTGTATATTATAGAGAATAGCAGCCCCTGTGTATATTATAGAGAATAGCAGCCCCTGTGTATATTATAGAGAATAGCAGCCCCTGTGTATATTATAGAGAATAGCAGCCCCTGTGTATATTATAGAGAATAGCAGCCCCTGTGTATATTATAGAGAATAGCAGCCCCTGTGTATATTATAGAGAATAGCAGCCCCTGTGTATATTATAGAGAATAGCAGCCCCTGTGTATATTATAGAGAATAGCAGCCCCTGTGTATATTATAGAGAATAGCAGCCCCTGTGTATATTATAGAGAATAGCAGCCCCTGTGTATATTATAGAGAATAGCAGCCCCTGTGTATATTATAGAGAATAGCAGCCCCTGTGTATATTATAGAGAATAGCAGCCCCTGTGTATATTATAGAGAATAGCAGCCCTGTGTATATTATAGAGAATAGCAGCCCCTGTGTATATTATAGAGAATAGCAGCCCCTGTGTATATTATAGAGAATAGCAGCCCCTGTGTATATTATAGAGAATAGCAGCCCCTGTGTATATTATAGAGAATAGCAGCCCCTGTGTATATTATAGAGAATAGCAGCCCCTGTGTATATTATAGAGAATAGCAGCCCCTGTGTATATTATAGAGAATAGCAGCCCCTGTGTATATTATAGAGAATAGCAGCCCCTGTGTATATTATAGAGAATAGCAGCCCTGTGTATATTATAGAGAATAGCAGCCCCTGTGTATATTATAGAGAATAGCAGCCCTGTGTATATTATAGAGAATAGCAGCCCCTGTGTATATTATAGAGAATAGCAGCCCCTGTGTATATTATAGAGAATAGCAGCCCCTGTGTATATTATAGAGAATAGCAGCCCCTGTGTATATTATAGAGAATAGCAGCCCCTGTGTATATTATAGAGAATAGCAGCCCCTGTGTATATTATAGAGAATAGCAGCCCCTGTGTATATTATAGAGAATAGCAGCCCTGTGTATATTATAGAGAATAGCAGCCCCTGTGTATATTATAGAGAATAGCAGCCCCTGTGTATATTATAGAGAATAGCAGCCCTGTGTATATTATAGAGAATAGCAGCCCCTGTGTATATTATAGAGAATAGCAGCCCCTGTGTATATTATAGAGAATAGCAGCCCCTGTGTATATTATAGAGAATAGCAGCCCCTGTGTATATTATAGAGAATAGCAGCCCCTGTGTATATTATAGAGAATAGCAGCCCCTGTGTATATTATAGAGAATAGCAGCCCCTGTGTATATTATAGAGAATAGCAGCCCCTGTGTATATTATAGAGAATAGCAGCCCCTGTGTATATTATAGAGAATAGCAGCCCCTGTGTATATTATAGAGAATAGCAGCCCCTGTGTATATTATAGAGAATAGCAGCCCCTGTGTATATTATAGAGAATAGCAGCCCTGTGTATATTATAGAGAATAGCAGCCCCTGTGTATATTATAGAGAATAGCAGCCCTGTGTATATTATAGAGAATAGCAGCCCCTGTGTATATTATAGAGAATAGCAGCCCCTGTGTATATTATAGAGAATAGCAGCCCCTGTGTATATTATAGAGAATAGCAGCCCCTGTGTATATTATAGAGAATAGCAGCCCCTGTGTATATTATAGAGAATAGCAGCCCCTGTGTATATTATAGAGAATAGCAGCCCCTGTGTATATTATAGAGAATAGCAGCCCTGTGTATATTATAGAGAATAGCAGCCCCTGTGTATATTATAGAGAATAGCAGCCCCTGTGTATATTATAGAGAATAGCAGCCCCTGTGTATATTATAGAGAATAGCAGCCCCTGTGTATATTATAGAGAATAGCAGCCCCTGTGTATATTATAGAGAATAGCAGCCCCTGTGTATATTATAGAGAATAGCAGCCCCTGTGTATATTATAGAGAATAGCAGCCCCTGTGTATATTATAGAGAATAGCAGCCCCTGTGTATATTATAGAGAATAGCAGCCCTGTGTATATTATAGAGAATAGCAGCCCCTGTGTATATTATAGAGAATAGCAGCCCCTGTGTATATTATAGAGAATAGCAGCCCCTGTGTATATTATAGAGAATAGCAGCCCTGTGTATATTATAGAGAATAGCAGCCCCTGTGTATATTATAGAGAATAGCAGCCCTGTGTATATTATAGAGAATAGCAGCCCCTGTGTATATTATAGAGAATAGCAGCCCCTGTGTATATTATAGAGAATAGCAGCCCCTGTGTATATTATAGAGAATAGCAGCCCTGTGTATATTATAGAGAATAGCAGCCCCTGTGTATATTATAGAGAATAGCAGCCCCTGTGTATATTATAGAGAATAGCAGCCCCTGTGTATATTATAGAGAATAGCAGCCCCTGTGTATATTATAGAGAATAGCAGCCCCTGTGTATATTATAGAGAATAGCAGCCCCTGTGTATATTATAGAGAATAGCAGCCCCTGTGTATATTATAGAGAATAGCAGCCCCTGTGTATATTATAGAGAATAGCAGCCCCTGTGTATATTATAGAGAATAGCAGCCCCTGTGTATATTATAGAGAATAGCAGCCCCTGTGTATATTATAGAGAATAGCAGCCCCTGTGTATATTATAGAGAATAGCAGCCCCTGTGTATATTATAGAGAATAGCAGCCCCTGTGTATATTATAGAGAATAGCAGCCCTGTGTATATTATAGAGAATAGCAGCCCCTGTGTATATTATAGAGAATAGCAGCCCCTGTGTATATTATAGAGAATAGCAGCCCCTGTGTATATTATAGAGAATAGCAGCCCCTGTGTATATTATAGAGAATAGCAGCCCCTGTGTATATTATAGAGAATAGCAGCCCCTGTGTATATTATAGAGAATAGCAGCCCCTGTGTATATTATAGAGAATAGCAGCCCTGTGTATATTATAGAGAATAGCAGCCCCTGTGTATATTATAGAGAATAGCAGCCCCTGTGTATATTATAGAGAATAGCAGCCCCTGTGTATATTATAGAGAATAGCAGCCCCTGTGTATATTATAGAGAATAGCAGCCCCTGTGTATATTATAGGGAATAGCAGCCCCTGTGTATATTATAGAGAATAGCAGCCCCTGTGTATATTATAGAGAATAGCAGCCCCTGTGTATATTATAGAGAATAGCAGCCCCTGTGTATATTATAGAGAATAGCAGCCCTGTGTATATTATAGAGAATAGCAGCCCCTGTGTATATTATAGAGAATAGCAGCCCCTGTGTATATTATAGAGAATAGCAGCCCTGTGTATATTATAGAGAATAGCAGCCCCTGTGTATATTATAGAGAATAGCAGCCCCTGTGTATATTATAGAGAATAGCAGCCCCTGTGTATATTATAGAGAATAGCAGCCCCTGTGTATATTATAGAGAATAGCAGCCCCTGTGTATATTATAGAGAATAGCAGCCCCTGTGTATATTATAGAGAATAGCAGCCCCTGTGTATATTATAGAGAATAGCAGCCCCTGTGTATATTATAGAGAATAGCAGCCCCTGTGTATATTATAGAGAATAGCAGCCCCTGTGTATATTATAGAGAATAGCAGCCCCTGTGTATATTATAGAGAATAGCAGCCCCTGTGTATATTATAGAGAATAGCAGCCCCTGTGTATATTATAGAGAATAGCAGCCCTGTGTATATTATAGAGAATAGCAGCCCCTGTGTATATTATAGAGAATAGCAGCCCCTGTGTATATTATAGAGAATAGCAGCCCCTGTGTATATTATAGAGAATAGCAGCCCCTGTGTATATTATAGAGAATAGCAGCCCCTGTGTATATTATAGGGAATAGCAGCCCCTGTGTATATTATAGAGAATAGCAGCCCCTGTGTATATTATAGAGAATAGCAGCCCCTGTGTATATTATAGAGAATAGCAGCCCCTGTGTATATTATAGAGAATAGCAGCCCCTGTGTATATTATAGAGAATAGCAGCCCCTGTGTATATTATAGAGAATAGCAGCCCCTGTGTATATTATAGAGAATAGCAGCCCCTGTGTATATTATAGAGAATAGCAGCCCCTGTGTATATTATAGAGAATAGCAGCCCCTGTGTATATTATAGAGAATAGCAGCCCCTGTGTATATTATAGAGAATAGCAGCCCCTGTGTATATTATAGAGAATAGCAGCCCCTGTGTATATTATAGAGAATAGCAGCCCCTGTGTATATTATAGAGAATAGCAGCCCCTGTGTATATTATAGAGAATAGCAGCCCCTGTGTATATTATAGAGAATAGCAGCCCCTGTGTATATTATAGAGAATAGCAGCCCCTGTGTATATTATAGAGAATAGCAGCCCCTGTGTATATTATAGAGAATAGCAGCCCCTGTGTATATTATAGAGAATAGCAGCCCCTGTGTATATTATAGAGAATAGCAGCCCCTGTGTATATTATAGAGAATAGCAGCCCCTGTGTATATTATAGAGAATAGCAGCCCCTGTGTATATTATAGAGAATAGCAGCCCCTGTGTATATTATAGAGAATAGCAGGCCCTGTGTATATTATAGAGAATAGCAGCCCCTGTGTATATTATAGAGAATAGCAGCCCCTGTGTATATTATAGAGAATAGCAGCCCCTGTGTATATTATAGAGAATAGCAGCCCCTGTGTATATTATAGAGAATAGCAGCCCCTGTGTATATTATAGAGAATAGCAGCCCCTGTGTATATTATAGAGAATAGCAGCCCCTGTGTATATTATAGAGAATAGCAGCCCCTGTGTATATTATAGAGAATAGCAGCCCCTGTGTATATTATAGAGAATAGCAGCCCTGTGTATATTATAGAGAATAGCAGCCCCTGTGTATATTATAGAGAATAGCAGCCCTGTGTATATTATAGAGAATAGCAGCCCCTGTGTATATTATAGAGAATAGCAGCCCCTGTGTATATTATAGAGAATAGCAGCCCCTGTGTATATTATAGAGAATAGCAGCCCCTGTGTATATTATAGAGAATAGCAGCCCCTGTGTATATTATAGAGAATAGCAGCCCCTGTGTATATTATAGAGAATAGCAGCCCCTGTGTATATTATAGAGAATAGCAGCCCTGTGTATATTATAGAGAATAGCAGCCCCTGTGTATATTATAGAGAATAGCAGCCCCTGTGTATATTATAGAGAATAGCAGCCCCTGTGTATATTATAGAGAATAGCAGCCCCTGTGTATATTATAGAGAATAGCAGCCCCTGTGTATATTATAGAGAATAGCAGCCCCTGTGTATATTATAGAGAATAGCAGCCCCTGTGTATATTATAGAGAATAGCAGCCCCTGTGTATATTATAGAGAATAGCAGCCCCTGTGTATATTATAGAGAATAGCAGCCCTGTGTATATTATAGAGAATAGCAGCCCTGTGTATATTATAGAGAATAGCAGCCCCTGTGTATATTATAGAGAATAGCAGCCCCTGTGTATATTATAGAGAATAGCAGCCCCTGTGTATATTATAGAGAATAGCAGCCCCTGTGTATATTATAGAGAATAGCAGCCCCTGTGTATATTATAGAGAATAGCAGCCCCTGTGTATATTATAGAGAATAGCAGCCCCTGTGTATATTATAGAGAATAGCAGCCCCTGTGTATATTATAGAGAATAGCAGCCCCTGTGTATATTATAGAGAATAGCAGCCCCTGTGTATATTATAGAGAATAGCAGCCCCTGTGTATATTATAGAGAATAGCAGCCCCTGTGTATATTATAGAGAATAGCAGCCCCTGTGTATATTATAGAGAATAGCAGCCCCTGTGTATATTATAGAGAATAGCAGCCCCTGTGTATATTATAGAGAATAGCAGCCCCTGTGTATATTATAGAGAATAGCAGCCCCTGTGTATATTATAGAGAATAGCAGCCCCTGTGTATATTATAGAGAATAGCAGCCCCTGTGTATATTATAGAGAATAGCAGCCCCTGTGTATATTATAGAGAATAGCAGCCCCTGTGTATATTATAGAGAATAGCAGCCCCTGTGTATATTATAGAGAATAGCAGCCCTGTGTATATTATAGAGAATAGCAGCCCCTGTGTATATTATAGAGAATAGCAGCCCCTGTGTATATTATAGAGAATAGCAGCCCCTGTGTATATTATAGAGAATAGCAGCCCCTGTGTATATTATAGAGAATAGCAGCCCCTGTGTATATTATAGAGAATAGCAGCCCCTGTGTATATTATAGAGAATAGCAGCCCCTGTGTATATTATAGAGAATAGCAGCCCCTGTGTATATTATAGAGAATAGCAGCCCCTGTGTATATTATAGAGAATAGCAGCCCCTGTGTATATTATAGAGAATAGCAGCCCCTGTGTATATTATAGAGAATAGCAGCCCCTGTGTATATTATAGAGAATAGCAGCCCCTGTGTATATTATAGAGAATAGCAGCCCCTGTGTATATTATAGAGAATAGCAGCCCCTGTGTATATTATAGAGAATAGCAGCCCCTGTGTATATTATAGAGAATAGCAGCCCCTGTGTATATTATAGAGAATAGCAGCCCTGTGTATATTATAGAGAATAGCAGCCCCTGTGTATATTATAGAGAATAGCAGCCCCTGTGTATATTATAGAGAATAGCAGCCCCTGTGTATATTATAGAGAATAGCAGCCCCTGTGTATATTATAGAGAATAGCAGCCCCTGTGTATATTATAGAGAATAGCAGCCCCTGTGTATATTATAGAGAATAGCAGCCCCTGTGTATATTATAGAGAATAGCAGCCCCTGTGTATATTATAGAGAATAGCAGCCCTGTGTATATTATAGAGAATAGCAGCCCCTGTGTATATTATAGAGAATAGCAGCCCTGTGTATATTATAGAGAATAGCAGCCCTGTGTATATTATAGAGAATAGCAGCCCCTGTGTATATTATAGAGAATAGCAGCCCCTGTGTATATTATAGAGAATAGCAGCCCCTGTGTATATTATAGAGAATAGCAGCCCCTGTGTATATTATAGAGAATAGCAGCCCCTGTGTATATTATAGAGAATAGCAGCCCCTGTGTATATTATAGAGAATAGCAGCCCCTGTGTATATTATAGAGAATAGCAGCCCCTGTGTATATTATAGAGAATAGCAGCCCCTGTGTATATTATAGAGAATAGCAGCCCCTGTGTATATTATAGAGAATAGCAGCCCCTGTGTATATTATAGAGAATAGCAGCCCCTGTGTATATTATAGGGAATAGCAGCCCCTGTGTATATTATAGAGAATAGCAGCCCCTGTGTATATTATAGAGAATAGCAGCCCCTGTGTATATTATAGAGAATAGCAGCCCCTGTGTATATTATAGAGAATAGCAGCCCCTGTGTATATTATAGAGAATAGCAGCCCTGTGTATATTATAGAGAATAGCAGCCCTGTGTATATTATAGAGAATAGCAGCCCCTGTGTATATTATAGAGAATAGCAGCCCCTGTGTATATTATAGAGAATAGCAGCCCCTGTGTATATTATAGAGAATAGCAGCCCCTGTGTATATTATAGAGAATAGCAGCCCCTGTGTATATTATAGAGAATAGCAGCCCCTGTGTATATTATAGAGAATAGCAGCCCCTGTGTATATTATAGAGAATAGCAGCCCCTGTGTATATTATAGAGAATAGCAGCCCTGTGTATATTATAGAGAATAGCAGCCCTGTGTATATTATAGAGAATAGCAGCCCCTGTGTATATTATAGAGAATAGCAGCCCCTGTGTATATTATAGAGAATAGCAGCCCCTGTGTATATTATAGAGAATAGCAGCCCTGTGTATATTATAGAGAATAGCAGCCCCTGTGTATATTATAGAGAATAGCAGCCCCTGTGTATATTATAGAGAATAGCAGCCCCTGTGTATATTATAGAGAATAGCAGCCCCTGTGTATATTATAGAGAATAGCAGCCCTGTGTATATTATAGAGAATAGCAGCCCCTGTGTATATTATAGAGAATAGCAGCCCCTGTGTATATTATAGAGAATAGCAGCCCCTGTGTATATTATAGAGAATAGCAGCCCCTGTGTATATTATAGAGAATAGCAGCCCCTGTGTATATTATAGAGAATAGCAGCCCCTGTGTATATTATAGAGAATAGCAGCCCCTGTGTATATTATAGAGAATAGCAGCCCCTGTGTATATTATAGAGAATAGCAGCCCCTGTGTATATTATAGAGAATAGCAGCCCCTGTGTATATTATAGAGAATAGCAGCCCCTGTGTATATTATAGAGAATAGCAGCCCCTGTGTATATTATAGAGAATAGCAGCCCCTGTGTATATTATAGAGAATAGCAGCCCCTGTGTATATTATAGAGAATAGCAGCCCCTGTGTATATTATAGAGAATAGCAGCCCCTGTGTATATTATAGAGAATAGCAGCCCCTGTGTATATTATAGAGAATAGCAGCCCCTGTGTATATTATAGAGAATAGCAGCCCCTGTGTATATTATAGAGAATAGCAGCCCCTGTGTATATTATAGAGAATAGCAGCCCCTGTGTATATTATAGAGAATAGCAGCCCCTGTGTATATTATAGAGAATAGCAGCCCCTGTGTATATTATAGAGAATAGCAGCCCTGTGTATATTATAGAGAATAGCAGCCCCTGTGTATATTATAGAGAATAGCAGCCCCTGTGTATATTATAGAGAATAGCAGCCCCTGTGTATATTATAGAGAATAGCAGCCCCTGTGTATATTATAGAGAATAGCAGCCCTGTGTATATTATAGAGAATAGCAGCCCCTGTGTATATTATAGAGAATAGCAGCCCCTGTGTATATTATAGAGAATAGCAGCCCCTGTGTATATTATAGAGAATAGCAGCCCCTGTGTATATTATAGAGAATAGCAGCCCCTGTGTATATTATAGAGAATAGCAGCCCCTGTGTATATTATAGAGAATAGCAGCCCCTGTGTATATTATAGAGAATAGCAGCCCCTGTGTATATTATAGAGAATAGCAGCCCCTGTGTATATTATAGAGAATAGCAGCCCCTGTGTATATTATAGGAATAGCAGCCCCTGTGTATATTATAGAGAATAGCAGCCCCTGTGTATATTATAGAGAATAGCAGCCCTGTGTATATTATAGAGAATAGCAGCCCCTGTGTATATTATAGAGAATAGCAGCCCTGTGTATATTATAGAGAATAGCAGCCCCTGTGTATATTATAGAGAATAGCAGCCCCTGTGTATATTATAGAGAATAGCAGCCCCTGTGTATATTATAGAGAATAGCAGCCCCTGTGTATATTATAGAGAATAGCAGCCCCTGTGTATATTATAGAGAATAGCAGCCCCTGTGTATATTATAGAGAATAGCAGCCCCTGTGTATATTATAGAGAATAGCAGCCCCTGTGTATATTATAGAGAATAGCAGCCCTGTGTATATTATAGAGAATAGCAGCCCCTGTGTATATTATAGAGAATAGCAGCCCCTGTGTATATTATAGAGAATAGCAGCCCCTGTGTATATTATAGAGAATAGCAGCCCCTGTGTATATTATAGAGAATAGCAGCCCCTGTGTATATTATAGAGAATAGCAGCCCCTGTGTATATTATAGAGAATAGCAGCCCCTGTGTATATTATAGAGAATAGCAGCCCTGTGTATATTATAGAGAATAGCAGCCCCTGTGTATATTATAGAGAATAGCAGCCCCTGTGTATATTATAGAGAATAGCAGCCCCTGTGTATATTATAGAGAATAGCAGCCCCTGTGTATATTATAGAGAATAGCAGCCCCTGTGTATATTATAGAGAATAGCAGCCCCTGTGTATATTATAGAGAATAGCAGCCCTGTGTATATTATAGAGAATAGCAGCCCCTGTGTATATTATAGAGAATAGCAGCCCCTGTGTATATTATAGAGAATAGCAGCCCCTGTGTATATTATAGAGAATAGCAGCCCCTGTGTATATTATAGAGAATAGCAGCCCCTGTGTATATTATAGAGAATAGCAGCCCCTGTGTATATTATAGAGAATAGCAGCCCCTGTGTATATTATAGAGAATAGCAGCCCCTGTGTATATTATAGAGAATAGCAGCCCCTGTGTATATTATAGAGAATAGCAGCCCCTGTGTATATTATAGAGAATAGCAGCCCCTGTGTATATTATAGAGAATAGCAGCCCCTGTGTATATTATAGAGAATAGCAGCCCCTGTGTATATTATAGAGAATAGCAGCCCCTGTGTATATTATAGAGAATAGCAGCCCTGTGTATATTATAGAGAATAGCAGCCCCTGTGTATATTATAGAGAATAGCAGCCCCTGTGTATATTATAGAGAATAGCAGCCCCTGTGTATATTATAGAGAATAGCAGCCCCTGTGTATATTATAGAGAATAGCAGCCCCTGTGTATATTATAGAGAATAGCAGCCCCTGTGTATATTATAGAGAATAGCAGCCCCTGTGTATATTATAGAGAATAGCAGCCCCTGTGTATATTATAGAGAATAGCAGCCCCTGTGTATATTATAGAGAATAGCAGCCCCTGTGTATATTATAGAGAATAGCAGCCCCTGTGTATATTATAGAGAATAGCAGCCCCTGTGTATATTATAGAGAATAGCAGCCCCTGTGTATATTATAGAGAATAGCAGCCCCTGTGTATATTATAGAGAATAGCAGCCCTGTGTATATTATAGAGAATAGCAGCCCTGTGTATATTATAGAGAATAGCAGCCCCTGTGTATATTATAGAGAATAGCAGCCCCTGTGTATATTATAGAGAATAGCAGCCCCTGTGTATATTATAGAGAATAGCAGCCCCTGTGTATATTATAGAGAATAGCAGCCCCTGTGTATATTATAGAGAATAGCAGCCCCTGTGTATATTATAGAGAATAGCAGCCCCTGTGTATATTATAGAGAATAGCAGCCCCTGTGTATATTATAGAGAATAGCAGCCCCTGTGTATATTATAGAGAATAGCAGCCCCTGTGTATATTATAGAGAATAGCAGCCCTGTGTATATTATAGAGAATAGCAGCCCCTGTGTATATTATAGAGAATAGCAGCCCCTGTGTATATTATAGAGAATAGCAGCCCTGTGTATATTATAGAGAATAGCAGCCCCTGTGTATATTATAGAGAATAGCAGCCCCTGTGTATATTATAGAGAATAGCAGCCCCTGTGTATATTATAGAGAATAGCAGCCCCTGTGTATATTATAGAGAATAGCAGCCCTGTGTATATTATAGAGAATAGCAGCCCCTGTGTATATTATAGAGAATAGCAGCCCTGTGTATATTATAGAGAATAGCAGCCCCTGTGTATATTATAGAGAATAGCAGCCCCTGTGTATATTATAGAGAATAGCAGCCCCTGTGTATATTATAGAGAATAGCAGCCCCTGTGTATATTATAGAGAATAGCAGCCCCTGTGTATATTATAGAGAATAGCAGCCCCTGTGTATATTATAGAGAATAGCAGCCCCTGTGTATATTATAGAGAATAGCAGCCCCTGTGTATATTATAGAGAATAGCAGCCCCTGTGTATATTATAGAGAATAGCAGCCCCTGTGTATATTATAGAGAATAGCAGCCCCTGTGTATATTATAGAGAATAGCAGCCCCTGTGTATATTATAGAGAATAGCAGCCCCTGTGTATATTATAGAGAATAGCAGCCCCTGTGTATATTATAGAGAATAGCAGCCCCTGTGTATATTATAGAGAATAGCAGCCCCTGTGTATATTATAGAGAATAGCAGCCCCTGTGTATATTATAGAGAATAGCAGCCCCTGTGTATATTATAGAGAATAGCAGCCCCTGTGTATATTATAGAGAATAGCAGCCCCTGTGTATATTATAGAGAATAGCAGCCCTGTGTATATTATAGAGAATAGCAGCCCCTGTGTATATTATAGAGAATAGCAGCCCCTGTGTATATTATAGAGAATAGCAGCCCCTGTGTATATTATAGAGAATAGCAGCCCCTGTGTATATTATAGAGAATAGCAGCCCCTGTGTATATTATAGAGAATAGCAGCCCCTGTGTATATTATAGAGAATAGCAGCCCCTGTGTATATTATAGAGAATAGCAGCCCCTGTGTATATTATAGAGAATAGCAGCCCCTGTGTATATTATAGAGAATAGCAGCCCCTGTGTATATTATAGAGAATAGCAGCCCCTGTGTATATTATAGAGAATAGCAGCCCCTGTGTATATTATAGAGAATAGCAGCCCCTGTGTATATTATAGAGAATAGCAGCCCCTGTGTATATTATAGAGAATAGCAGCCCCTGTGTATATTATAGAGAATAGCAGCCCCTGTGTATATTATAGAGAATAGCAGCCCCTGTGTATATTATAGAGAATAGCAGCCCCTGTGTATATTATAGAGAATAGCAGCCCCTGTGTATATTATAGAGAATAGCAGCCCCTGTGTATATTATAGAGAATAGCAGCCCTGTGTATATTATAGAGAATAGCAGCCCCTGTGTATATTATAGAGAATAGCAGCCCCTGTGTATATTATAGAGAATAGCAGCCCTGTGTATATTATAGAGAATAGCAGCCCCTGTGTATATTATAGAGAATAGCAGCCCTGTGTATATTATAGAGAATAGCAGCCCCTGTGTATATTATAGAGAATAGCAGCCCCTGTGTATATTATAGAGAATAGCAGCCCCTGTGTATATTATAGAGAATAGCAGCCCCTGTGTATATTATAGAGAATAGCAGCCCCTGTGTATATTATAGAGAATAGCAGCCCCTGTGTATATTATAGAGAATAGCAGCCCCTGTGTATATTATAGAGAATAGCAGCCCTGTGTATATTATAGAGAATAGCAGCCCCTGTGTATATTATAGAGAATAGCAGCCCCTGTGTATATTATAGAGAATAGCAGCCCCTGTGTATATTATAGAGAATAGCAGCCCTGTGTATATTATAGAGAATAGCAGCCCCTGTGTATATTATAGAGAATAGCAGCCCCTGTGTATATTATAGAGAATAGCAGCCCCTGTGTATATTATAGAGAATAGCAGCCCCTGTGTATATTATAGAGAATAGCAGCCCCTGTGTATATTATAGAGAATAGCAGCCCCTGTGTATATTATAGAGAATAGCAGCCCCTGTGTATATTATAGAGAATAGCAGCCCCTGTGTATATTATAGAGAATAGCAGCCCCTGTGTATATTATAGAGAATAGCAGCCCCTGTGTATATTATAGAGAATAGCAGCCCCTGTGTATATTATAGAGAATAGCAGCCCTGTGTATATTATAGAGAATAGCAGCCCCTGTGTATATTATAGAGAATAGCAGCCCCTGTGTATATTATAGAGAATAGCAGCCCTGTGTATATTATAGAGAATAGCAGCCCCTGTGTATATTATAGAGAATAGCAGCCCCTGTGTATATTATAGAGAATAGCAGCCCCTGTGTATATTATAGAGAATAGCAGCCCCTGTGTATATTATAGAGAATAGCAGCCCCTGTGTATATTATAGAGAATAGCAGCCCTGTGTATATTATAGAGAATAGCAGCCCCTGTGTATATTATAGAGAATAGCAGCCCTGTGTATATTATAGAGAATAGCAGCCCCTGTGTATATTATAGAGAATAGCAGCCCCTGTGTATATTATAGAGAATAGCAGCCCCTGTGTATATTATAGAGAATAGCAGCCCCTGTGTATATTATAGAGAATAGCAGCCCCTGTGTATATTATAGAGAATAGCAGCCCCTGTGTATATTATAGAGAATAGCAGCCCCTGTGTATATTATAGAGAATAGCAGCCCCTGTGTATATTATAGAGAATAGCAGCCCTGTGTATATTATAGAGAATAGCAGCCCTGTGTATATTATAGAGAATAGCAGCCCCTGTGTATATTATAGAGAATAGCAGCCCCTGTGTATATTATAGAGAATAGCAGCCCCTGTGTATATTATAGAGAATAGCAGCCCTGTGTATATTATAGAGAATAGCAGCCCTGTGTATATTATAGAGAATAGCAGCCCCTGTGTATATTATAGAGAATAGCAGCCCCTGTGTATATTATAGAGAATAGCAGCCCCTGTGTATATTATAGAGAATAGCAGCCCCTGTGTATATTATAGAGAATAGCAGCCCCTGTGTATATTATAGAGAATAGCAGCCCCTGTGTATATTATAGAGAATAGCAGCCCTGTGTATATTATAGAGAATAGCAGCCCCTGTGTATATTATAGAGAATAGCAGCCCCTGTGTATATTATAGAGAATAGCAGCCCCTGTGTATATTATAGAGAATAGCAGCCCCTGTGTATATTATAGAGAATAGCAGCCCCTGTGTATATTATAGAGAATAGCAGCCCCTGTGTATATTATAGAGAATAGCAGCCCCTGTGTATATTATAGAGAATAGCAGCCCCTGTGTATATTATAGAGAATAGCAGCCCCTGTGTATATTATAGAGAATAGCAGCCCTGTGTATATTATAGAGAATAGCAGCCCCTGTGTATATTATAGAGAATAGCAGCCCTGTGTATATTATAGAGAATAGCAGCCCCTGTGTATATTATAGAGAATAGCAGCCCCTGTGTATATTATAGAGAATAGCAGCCCCTGTGTATATTATAGAGAATAGCAGCCCCTGTGTATATTATAGAGAATAGCAGCCCCTGTGTATATTATAGAGAATAGCAGCCCCTGTGTATATTATAGAGAATAGCAGCCCCTGTGTATATTATAGAGAATAGCAGCCCCTGTGTATATTATAGAGAATAGCAGCCCCTGTGTATATTATAGAGAATAGCAGCCCCTGTGTATATTATAGAGAATAGCAGCCCCTGTGTATATTATAGAGAATAGCAGCCCTGTGTATATTATAGAGAATAGCAGCCCCTGTGTATATTATAGAGAATAGCAGCCCCTGTGTATATTATAGAGAATAGCAGCCCCTGTGTATATTATAGAGAATAGCAGCCCCTGTGTATATTATAGAGAATAGCAGCCCCTGTGTATATTATAGAGAATAGCAGCCCCTGTGTATATTATAGAGAATAGCAGCCCCTGTGTATATTATAGAGAATAGCAGCCCCTGTGTATATTATAGAGAATAGCAGCCCCTGTGTATATTATAGAGAATAGCAGCCCTGTGTATATTATAGAGAATAGCAGCCCCTGTGTATATTATAGAGAATAGCAGCCCCTGTGTATATTATAGAGAATAGCAGCCCCTGTGTATATTATAGAGAATAGCAGCCCCTGTGTATATTATAGAGAATAGCAGCCCCTGTGTATATTATAGAGAATAGCAGCCCCTGTGTATATTATAGAGAATAGCAGCCCCTGTGTATATTATAGAGAATAGCAGCCCCTGTGTATATTATAGAGAATAGCAGCCCCTGTGTATATTATAGAGAATAGCAGCCCCTGTGTATATTATAGAGAATAGCAGCCCCTGTGTATATTATAGAGAATAGCAGCCCCTGTGTATATTATAGAGAATAGCAGCCCCTGTGTATATTATAGAGAATAGCAGCCCCTGTGTATATTATAGAGAATAGCAGCCCCTGTGTATATTATAGAGAATAGCAGCCCCTGTGTATATTATAGAGAATAGCAGCCCTGTGTATATTATAGAGAATAGCAGCCCCTGTGTATATTATAGAGAATAGCAGCCCCTGTGTATATTATAGAGAATAGCAGCCCCTGTGTATATTATAGAGAATAGCAGCCCCTGTGTATATTATAGAGAATAGCAGCCCCTGTGTATATTATAGAGAATAGCAGCCCCTGTGTATATTATAGAGAATAGCAGCCCCTGTGTATATTATAGAGAATAGCAGCCCTGTGTATATTATAGAGAATAGCAGCCCCTGTGTATATTATAGAGAATAGCAGCCCCTGTGTATATTATAGAGAATAGCAGCCCCTGTGTATATTATAGAGAATAGCAGCCCCTGTGTATATTATAGAGAATAGCAGCCCCTGTGTATATTATAGAGAATAGCAGCCCCTGTGTATATTATAGAGAATAGCAGCCCCTGTGTATATTATAGAGAATAGCAGCCCCTGTGTATATTATAGAGAATAGCAGCCCCTGTGTATATTATAGAGAATAGCAGCCCCTGTGTATATTATAGAGAATAGCAGCCCCTGTGTATATTATAGAGAATAGCAGCCCTGTGTATATTATAGAGAATAGCAGCCCCTGTGTATATTATAGAGAATAGCAGCCCCTGTGTATATTATAGAGAATAGCAGCCCCTGTGTATATTATAGAGAATAGCAGCCCCTGTGTATATTATAGAGAATAGCAGCCCTGTGTATATTATAGAGAATAGCAGCCCCTGTGTATATTATAGAGAATAGCAGCCCCTGTGTATATTATAGAGAATAGCAGCCCCTGTGTATATTATAGAGAATAGCAGCCCCTGTGTATATTATAGAGAATAGCAGCCCCTGTGTATATTATAGAGAATAGCAGCCCCTGTGTATATTATAGAGAATAGCAGCCCCTGTGTATATTATAGAGAATAGCAGCCCCTGTGTATATTATAGAGAATAGCAGCCCCTGTGTATATTATAGAGAATAGCAGCCCCTGTGTATATTATAGAGAATAGCAGCCCCTGTGTATATTATAGAGAATAGCAGCCCCTGTGTATATTATAGAGAATAGCAGCCCCTGTGTATATTATAGAGAATAGCAGCCCCTGTGTATATTATAGAGAATAGCAGCCCCTGTGTATATTATAGAGAATAGCAGCCCCTGTGTATATTATAGAGAATAGCAGCCCCTGTGTATATTATAGAGAATAGCAGCCCCTGTGTATATTATAGAGAATAGCAGCCCCTGTGTATATTATAGAGAATAGCAGCCCTGTGTATATTATAGAGAATAGCAGCCCCTGTGTATATTATAGAGAATAGCAGCCCCTGTGTATATTATAGAGAATAGCAGCCCCTGTGTATATTATAGAGAATAGCAGCCCCTGTGTATATTATAGAGAATAGCAGCCCTGTGTATATTATAGAGAATAGCAGCCCCTGTGTATATTATAGAGAATAGCAGCCCCTGTGTATATTATAGAGAATAGCAGCCCCTGTGTATATTATAGAGAATAGCAGCCCCTGTGTATATTATAGAGAATAGCAGCCCCTGTGTATATTATAGAGAATAGCAGCCCCTGTGTATATTATAGAGAATAGCAGCCCCTGTGTATATTATAGAGAATAGCAGCCCCTGTGTATATTATAGAGAATAGCAGCCCCTGTGTATATTATAGAGAATAGCAGCCCCTGTGTATATTATAGAGAATAGCAGCCCCTGTGTATATTATAGAGAATAGCAGCCCTGTGTATATTATAGAGAATAGCAGCCCCTGTGTATATTATAGAGAATAGCAGCCCCTGTGTATATTATAGAGAATAGCAGCCCCTGTGTATATTATAGAGAATAGCAGCCCTGTGTATATTATAGAGAATAGCAGCCCCTGTGTATATTATAGAGAATAGCAGCCCTGTGTATATTATAGAGAATAGCAGCCCCTGTGTATATTATAGAGAATAGCAGCCCCTGTGTATATTATAGAGAATAGCAGCCCCTGTGTATATTATAGAGAATAGCAGCCCCTGTGTATATTATAGAGAATAGCAGCCCCTGTGTATATTATAGAGAATAGCAGCCCCTGTGTATATTATAGAGAATAGCAGCCCTGTGTATATTATAGAGAATAGCAGCCCCTGTGTATATTATAGAGAATAGCAGCCCCTGTGTATATTATAGAGAATAGCAGCCCCTGTGTATATTATAGGGAATAGCAGCCCCTGTGTATATTATAGAGAATAGCAGCCCTGTGTATATTATAGAGAATAGCAGCCCCTGTGTATATTATAGAGAATAGCAGCCCCTGTGTATATTATAGAGAATAGCAGCCCCTGTGTATATTATAGAGAATAGCAGCCCCTGTGTATATTATAGAGAATAGCAGCCCCTGTGTATATTATAGAGAATAGCAGCCCCTGTGTATATTATAGAGAATAGCAGCCCCTGTGTATATTATAGAGAATAGCAGCCCCTGTGTATATTATAGAGAATAGCAGCCCCTGTGTATATTATAGAGAATAGCAGCCCCTGTGTATATTATAGAGAATAGCAGCCCCTGTGTATATTATAGAGAATAGCAGCCCTGTGTATATTATAGAGAATAGCAGCCCCTGTGTATATTATAGAGAATAGCAGCCCTGTGTATATTATAGAGAATAGCAGCCCCTGTGTATATTATAGAGAATAGCAGCCCCTGTGTATATTATAGAGAATAGCAGCCCTGTGTATATTATAGAGAATAGCAGCCCCTGTGTATATTATAGAGAATAGCAGCCCCTGTGTATATTATAGGGAATAGCAGCCCCTGTGTATATTATAGAGAATAGCAGCCCCTGTGTATATTATAGAGAATAGCAGCCCCTGTGTATATTATAGAGAATAGCAGCCCCTGTGTATATTATAGAGAATAGCAGCCCTGTGTATATTATAGAGAATAGCAGCCCCTGTGTATATTATAGAGAATAGCAGCCCCTGTGTATATTATAGAGAATAGCAGCCCCTGTGTATATTATAGAGAATAGCAGCCCCTGTGTATATTATAGAGAATAGCAGCCCCTGTGTATATTATAGAGAATAGCAGCCCCTGTGTATATTATAGGAATAGCAGCCCCTGTGTATATTATAGAGAATAGCAGCCCCTGTGTATATTATAGAGAATAGCAGCCCCTGTGTATATTATAGAGAATAGCAGCCCCTGTGTATATTATAGAGAATAGCAGCCCCTGTGTATATTATAGAGAATAGCAGCCCCTGTGTATATTATAGGGAATAGCAGCCCCTGTGTATATTATAGAGAATAGCAGCCCCTGTGTATATTATAGAGAATAGCAGCCCCTGTGTATATTATAGAGAATAGCAGCCCCTGTGTATATTATAGAGAATAGCAGCCCCTGTGTATATTATAGAGAATAGCAGCCCCTGTGTATATTATAGAGAATAGCAGCCCCTGTGTATATTATAGAGAATAGCAGCCCCTGTGTATATTATAGAGAATAGCAGCCCCTGTGTATATTATAGAGAATAGCAGCCCCTGTGTATATTATAGAGAATAGCAGCCCCTGTGTATATTATAGAGAATAGCAGCCCCTGTGTATATTATAGAGAATAGCAGCCCCTGTGTATATTATAGAGAATAGCAGCCCCTGTGTATATTATAGAGAATAGCAGCCCCTGTGTATATTATAGAGAATAGCAGCCCCTGTGTATATTATAGGGAATAGCAGCCCTGTGTATATTATAGAGAATAGCAGCCCCTGTGTATATTATAGAGAATAGCAGCCCCTGTGTATATTATAGAGAATAGCAGACCCTGTGTATATTAGAGAATAGCAGCCCCTGTGTATATTATAGGGAATAGCAGCCCCCTGTGTATAGTATAGAGAATAGCAGCCCCTGTGTATATTATAGGGAATAGCAGTCGCTGTGTATATTATAGAAATAGCCAGCCCATGTGTATATTATAGGGAATAGCAAGCACCTGTGTATATTATAGAGGAATAGCAGCTCCTGTGTATATTATAGAGAACTAGCAGCCCTGTGTATATTATAGAGAATAGCAGCCCCTGTGCATATTAGAGAACAGCAGCTCCTGTGTATATTATAGGGAATAGCAGCCCCTGTGTATATTATAGGGAATAGCAGCCCCTGTGTATATTATAGAGAATAGCAGCCCCTGTGTATATTATAGAGAATAGCAGCCCCATGTGTATATTAGAGAACAGCAGCTCCTGTGTATATTATAGGGAATAGCAGCCCCTGTGTATATTATAGAGAATAGCAGCCCCTGTGTATATTATAGGGAATAGCAGCCCCTGTGTATATTATAGAGAATAACAGCCCCTGTGTAAATTATAGGGAAATAGCAGCCCCTGTGTATATTATAGAGAATAACAGCCCCTGTGTATATTATAGAGAATAGCAGCCCCATGTGTATATTATAGAGAATAGCAGCCCCTGTGTATATTATAGAGAATAGCAGCCCCTGTGTATATTATAGGGAATAGCAGCCCTGTGTATATTATAGAGAATAGCAGCCCGGGTGTATATTATAGAGAATAGCAGCCCCTGTGTATATTATAGAGAATAGCAGCCCCTGTGTATATTATATAGAATAGCAGCCCCTGTGTATATTATAGAGAATAGCAGCCCCTGTGTATATTATATAGAATAGCAGCCCCTGTGTACATTATAGAGAGTAGCAGCCCCTGTGTATATTATAGGGAATAGCAGTCCCTGTGTATATTATAGAGAATAGCAGCCCCTGTGTATATTATAGAGAATAGCAGCCCCTGTGTATATTATAGAGAATAGCAGCCCCGGTGTATATATAGAGAATAGCAGCCCCTGTGTATATTATAGGGAATAGCAGCCCCTGTGTATATTATAGAGATAGCAGCCCCTGTGTATATTATAGAGAATAGCAGCCCCGGTGTATATTATAGAGAATAGCAGCCCCTGTGTATATTATAGAGAATAGCAGCCCCTGTGTATATTATAGAGAATAGCAGCCCCTGTGTATATTATAGGGAATAGCAGCCTCTGTGTATATTATAGAGAATAGCAGCCCTGTGTATATTATAGAGAATAGCAGCCCCTGTGTATATTATAGAGAATACAGCCCCTGTGTATATTATAGAGAATAGCAGCCCCTGTGTATATTATAGAGAAAGCAGCCCCTGTGTATATTATAGAGACTAGCAGCCCCTGTGTATATTATAGGAATAGCAGCCCCTGTGTATATTATAGAGAATAGCAGCCCTGTGTATATATAGAGAATAGCAGCCCTGTGAATATTATGGGAATAGCAGCCCCTGTGCTATTATAGAGAATAGCAGCCCTGTGTATATTATAGGGAATAGCAGCCCCTGTGTATATTATAGGAATAGCAGCCCCTGTGTATATTATAGGGAATAGCAGCCCCTGTGTATATTATAGAGAATAGCAGCCCCTGTGTATATTATAGAGAATAGCAGCCCCTGTGTATATTATAGAGAATAGCAGCCCCTGTGTGTATTATAGGGAATAGCAGCACCCTGTGTATATTATAGGGAATAGCAGCCCCTGTGTATATTATAGAGAATAGCAGCCCCTGTGTATATTATAGAGAATAGCAGCCCCTGTGTATATTATAGAGAATAGCAGCCCCTGTGTATATTATAGAGAATAGCAGCCCCTGTGTATATTATAGAGAATAGCAGCCCCTGTGTATATTATAGGGAATAGCAGCCCCTGTGTATTTATAGGGAATAGCAGCCCTGTGTATATTATAGGGAATAGCAGCCCCTGTGTATATTATAGGGAATAGCAGCCCCTGTGTATATTATAGAGAATAGCAGCCCTGTGTATATTATAGGGAATAGCAGCCCTGTGTATATTTATAGGGAATAGCAGCCCCTGTGTATATTATAGGGAATAGCAGCCCCTGTGTATATTATAGGGAATAGCAGCCCCTGTGTATATTATAGAGAATAGCATCCCTGTGTATACTATAGAGAATAGCAGCCCCTGTGTATATTATAGGGAATAGCAGCCCCTGTGTATATTATAGAGAATAGCAGCCCCTGTGTATATTATAGAGAATAGCAGCCCCTGTGTATATTATAGAGAAAAGCAGCCCCTGTGTATATTATAGAGAATAGCAGCCCCTGTGTATATTATAGAGAATAGCAGCCCCTGTGTATATTATAGGGAATAGCAGACACCTGTGTATATTATAGGGAATAGCAGCCCCTGTGTATATTATAGAGAATAGCAGCCCCTGTGTATATCATAGAGAATAGCAGTCCCTGTGTATACTATAGAGAATAGCAGCCCCTGTGTATATTATAGGAATAGCAGCCCCTGTGTATATTATAGGGAATAACAGCCCCTGTGTATATTATAGGAATAGCAGCCCCTGTGTATATTATAGGGAATACAGCCCCTGTGTATATTATAGGAATAGCAGCCCCTGTGTATATTATAGAGAATAGCAGTCCCTGTGTATACTATAGAGAATAGCAGCCCCTGTGTATATTATAGGGAATAGCAGCCCCTGTGTATATTATAGAGAATAGCAGCCCCTGTGTATATTATAGAGAATAGCAGCCCCTGTGTATATTATAGAGAATAGCAGCCCCTGTGTATATTATAGAGAATAGCAGCCCCTGTGTATATTATAGAGAATAGCAGCCCCTGTGTATATTATAGGGAATAGCAGCCCCTGTGTATATTATAGAGAATAGCAGCCCCTGTGTATATTATAGAGAATAGCAGCCCCTGTGTATATTATAGGGAATAACAGCCCCTGTGTATATTATAGGGAATAGCAGCCCCTGTGTATATTATAGGGAATAACAGCCCCTGTGTATATTATAGGGAATAGCAGCCCCTGTGTATATTATAGAGAATAGCAGTCCCTGTGTATACTATAGAGAATAGCAGCCCCTGTGTATATTATAGGGAATAGCAGCCCCTGTGTATATTATAGAGAATAGCAGCCCCTGTGTATATTATAGAGAATAGCAGCCCCTGTGTATATTATAGAGAATAGCAGCCCCTGTGTATATTATAGAGAATAGCAGCCCCTGTGTATATTATAGAGAATAGCAGCCCCTGTGTATATTATAGACAATAGCAGCCCCTGTGTATATTATAGAGAATAGCAGCCCCTGTGTATATTATAGAGAATAGCAGCCCCTGTGTATATTATAGAGAATAGCAGCCCCTGTGTATATTATAGAGAATAGCAGCCCCTGTGTATATTATAGAGAATAGCAGCCCCTGTGTATATTATAGAGAATAGCAGCCCCTGTGTATATTATAGAGAATAGCAGCCCCTGTGTATATTATAGAGAATAGCAGCCCCTGTGTATATTATAGAGAATAGCAGCCCCTGTGTACATTATAGAGAATAGCAGCCCCTGTGTATATTATAGAGAATAGCAGCCCCTGTGTATATTATAGAGAATAGCAGCCCCTGTGTATATTATAGGGAATAGCAGCTCCTGTGTATATTATAGAGAATAGCAGCCCCTGTGTATATTATAGGGAATAGCAGCCCCTGTGTATATTATAGAGAATAGCAGCCCCTGTGTATATTATAGAGAATAGCAGCCCCGGTGTATATTATAGAGAATAGCAGCCCCTGTGTATATTATAGGGAATAGCAGCCCCTGTGTATATTATAGAGAATAGCAGCCCCTGTGTATATTATAGAGAATAGCAGCCCCGGTGTATATTATAGAGAATAGCAGCCCCTGTGTATATTATAGAGAATAGCAGCCCCTGTGTATATTATAGAGAATAGCAGCCCCTGTGTATATTATAGGGAATAGCAGCCTCTGTGTATATTATAGAGAATAGCAGCCCCTGTGTATATTATAGAGAATAGCAGCCCCTGTGTATATTATAGAGAATACCAGCCCCTGTGTATATTATAGAGAATAGCAGCCCCGGTGTATATTATAGAGAATAGCAGCCCCTGTGTATATTATAGGGAATAGCAGCCCCTGTGTATATTATAGAGAATAGCAGCCCCTGTGTATATTATAGGGAATAGCAGCCCCTGTGTATATTATAGAGAATAGCAGCCCCTGTGTATATTATAGAGAATAGCAGCCCCTGTGAATATTATGGGGAATAGCAGCCCCTGTGCATATTATAGAGAATAGCAGCCCCTGTGTATATTATAGGGAATAGCAGCCCCTGTGTATATTATAGGGAATAGCAGCCCCTGTGTATATTATAGGGAATAGCAGCCCCTGTGTATATTATAGAGAATAGCAGCCCCTGTGTATATTATAGAGAATAGCAGCCCCTGTGTATATTATAGAGAATAGCAGCCCCTGTGTATATTATATAGAATAGCAGCCCCTGTGTATATTATAGAGAATAGCAGCCCCTGTGTATATTATATAGAATAGCAGCCCCTGTGTAT
>JASTWF010000232.1:0-235000 GCA_030390025.1 Squalus acanthias
ACGGTCACAGTACGGTCACAGTACGGACACAGTACGGGCACAGTACGGTCACAGTACGGTCACAATACGGGCACAGTACGGTCACAGTACGGACACAGTACGGACACAGTACGGGCACAGCACGGTCACAGTACGGGCACTGTACGGGCACAGTACGGACACAGTACGGTCACAGTACGTACACAGTACGGACACAGTACGGGCACAGCACGGACACAATACGGACACAGTACGGGCACAGTACGGGCACAGTACGGGCACAGTACGGGCACAGTACGGACACAGTACGGGCACAGTACGGTCACAGTACGGACACAGTACGGACACAGTACGGACACCGTACGGTCACAGTACGGTCACAGTACGGTCACAGTACGGTCACCGTACGGTCACAGTACGGACACCGTACGGTCACAGTACGGGCACAGTACGGTCACAGTACGGACACAGTACGGACACAGTACGGACACAGTACGGACACCGTACGGTCACAGTACGGTCACAGTACGGTCACAGTACGGACACAGTACGGACACAGTACGGACACAGTACGGACACCGTACGGTCACAGTACGGTCACAGTACGGTCACAGTACGGACACAGTACGGACACAGTACGGGCACAGCACGGACACAATACGGACACAGTACGGGCACAGTACGGGCACAGTACGGACACAGTAAGGGCACAGTACGGGCACAGCACGGTCACAAATTGGGCACAGTACGGACAAAGTACGGTCACAGTAAGGGCACAGTACAGACACAGTACGGGCACAGTACGGTCACAGTACGGACACAGTACGGACACAGTACGGTCACAGTACGGTCACAGTACGGACACAGTACGGACACAGTACGGTCACAGTACGGTCACAGTACGGACACAGTACGGACACAGTACGGTCACAGTAAGGTTACAGTACGGTCACAGTAGGGACAGAGTACGGGCACAGTACGGGCACTGTACGGTCACAGTACGGTCACAGTACGGTCACAGTACGGACACAGTACGGACACAGGACGGTCACAGGACGGTCACAGGACGGTCACAGGACGGACACAGTACGGTCACAGGACGGTCACAGGACGGTCACAGTACGGACACAGTACGGGCACAGTACGGTCACAGTACGGTCACAATACGGGCACAGTACGGTCACAGTAAGGACACAGTACGGACACAGTACGGACACAGTACGGACACAGTACGGTCACAGTACGGTCACAGTACGGACACAGTACGGATACAGTACGGTCACAATACGGGCACAGTACGGACACAGTACGGACACAGTACGGACACAGTACGGTCACAATAAGGGCACAGTACGGGCACAGTACGGACACAGTACGGACACAGTACGGACACAGTACGGTCACAATACGGGCACAGTACGGTCACAGTACGGACACAGTACGGACACAGTACGGTCACAGTACGGGCACAGTACGGTCACAGTACGGACACAGTACGGACACAGTACTGGCACAGCACGGACACAATACGGACACAGTACGGGCACAGTACGGACACAGTACGGGCACAGTACGGGCACAGTACGGACACAGTACGGGCACAGCACGGACACAATACGGACACAGTACGGGCACAGTACGGTCACAGTACGGACACAGTACGGACACAGTACGGTCACAGTACGGACACAGTACGGACACAGTACGGGCACAGCACGGACACAATACGGACACAGTACGGGCACAGTACGGACACAGTACGGGCACAGTACGGGCACAGTACGGACACAGTAAGGGCACAGTATGGGCACAGCACGGTCACAAAATGGGCACAGTACGGACAAAGTACGGTCACAGTACGGACACAGTACGGACACAGTACGGACACAGTACGGACACAGTACGGGCACAGTACGGGCACAGTACGGACACAGAAAGGGCACAGTATGGGCACAGCACGGTCACAAAATGGGCACAGTACGGACAAAGTACGGTCACAGTACGGACACAGTACGGTCACAGTACGGGCACAGTACGGACACAGTACGGACACAGTACGGTCACAGTACGGACACAGTACGGACACAGTACGGTCACAGTACGGACACAGTACGGACACAGTACGGTCACAGTACGGTCACAGTACGGGCACAGTACGGACACAGTAAGGGCACAGTATGGGCACAGCACGGTCACAAAATGGGCACAGTACGGACAAAGTACGGTCACAGTACGGACACAGTACAGACACAGTACGGGCACAGTACGGTCACAGTACGGACACAGTACGGACACAGTACGGACACAGTACGGTCACAGTACGGTCACAGTACGGACACAGTACGGACACAGTACGGTCACAGTACGGGCACAGTACGGACACAGTAAGGGCACAGTATGGGCAGAGCACGGTCACAAAATGGGCACAGTACGGGCACAGTACGGTCACAGTACGGACACAGTACGGACACAGTACGGTCACAGTACGGTCACAGTACGGACACAGTACGGTCACAGTACGGTCACAGTACGGACACAGTACGGACACAGTACGGTCACAGTAAGGTCACAGTACGGTCACAGTACGGGCACAGTACGGGCACTGTACGGTCACAGTACGGTCACAGTACGGTCACAGTACGGACACAGTACGGACACAGTACGGGCACAGTACGGTCAGATTACGGGCACAGTACGGTCACAGTACGGACACAGTACGGTCACAGTACGGACACAGTACGGGCACAGTACGGTCAGATTACGAGCACATTACGGACACAGTACGGTTACAGTACGGTCACAGTACGGTCACAGTACGGGCACAGTACGGTCAGATTGCGGGCACAGCACGGTCACAGTACGGGCACAGCACGGTCACAGTACGGGCACAGTACGGGCACAGCACGGTCACAGTACGGACACAGTACGGTCACATTACGGGCACAGTACGGGCACAGCACGGACACAGTACGGACACAGTACGGACACAGTACGGGCACAGTACGGTCACAGTACGGTTACAGTACGGACACAGTACGGTCACAGTACGGGCACAGTACGGTCAGATTGCGGGCACAGCACGGTCACAGTACGGGCACAGCACGGTCACAGTACGGGCACAGTACGGGCACAGTACGGACACAGTACGGTCACATTACGGGCACAGTACGGGCACAGCACGGACACAGTACGGTCACAGTACGGACACAGTACGGACACAGTACGGACACAGTACGGACACAGTACGGGCACAGTACGGTCACAGTACGGACACAGTACGGACACAGTACGGACACAGTACGGTCACAGTACGGACACAGTACGGACACAGTACGGTCACAGTACGGGCACAGTACGGACACAGTAAGGGCACAGTATGGGCAGAGCACGGTCACAAAATGGGCACAGTACGGGCACAGTACGGTCACAGTACGGACACAGTACGGACACAGTACGGACACAGTACGGTCACAGTGCGGTCACAGTACGGACACAGTACGGACACAGTACGGTCACAGTACGGTCACAGTACGGACACAGTACGGACACAGTAAGGTTACAGTACGGTCACAGTAGGGACACAGTACGGGCACAGTACGGGCACTGTACGGTCACAGTACGGTCACAGTACGGTCACAGTACGGACACAGTACGGACACAGTACGGGCACAGTACGGTCAGATTACGGGCACTGTACGGTCACAGTACGGACACAGTACGGTCACAGTACGGACACAGTACGGGCACAGTACGGTCAGATTACGAGCACAGTACGGTCACAGTACGGGCACAGCACGGTCACAGAACGGGCACAGTATGGGCACAGCACAGTCACAGTACGGACACAGTAGGGTCACAGTACGGTCACATTACGGGCACAGTACGGGCACAATACGGGCACAGCACGGACACAGTACGGTCAGATTACGGGCACAGTACGGTCACAGTACGGACACAGTACGGTCACAGTACGGTCACAGTACGGTCACAGTACGGGCACAGTACAGTCAGATTGCGGGAACAGCACGGTCACAGTACGGGCACAGCACGGTCACAGTACGGGCACAGTACGGGCACAGCACGGTCACAGTACGGACACAGTACGGTCACATTACGGGCACAGTACGGGCACAGCACGGACACAGTACGGACACAGTACGGACACAGTACGGGCACAGTACGGGCACAGCACGGACACAGTACGGGCACAGTACGGTCAGATTACGGTCACAATACGGACACAGAACGGTCAGATTACGGACACAGTACGGGCACAGTACGGTCAGATTACGGGCACAGTACGGACACAGTACGGTCAGATTACTGGCACAGTACGGACACAGTACGGGCAGAGTACGGAAACAGTACGGACACAGTACGGTCACAGTACGGACACAGTACGGTCACAGTACGGTCAGATTACGGGCACAGTACGGACACAGTACGGGCAGAGTACGGAAACAGTACGGACACAGTACGGTCACAATACGGACACAGAACGGTCAGATTACGGACACAGTACGGGTACAGTACGGTCAGATTACGGGCACAGTACGGACACAGTACGGTCAGATTACTGGCACAGTACGGGCACAGTACGGGTACAGTACGGTCAGATTACGGACACAGTACGGGCACAGTACGGTCAGATTACGGACACAGTACGGGCACAGTACGGTCAGATTACGGACACAGTACGGGTACAGTACGGTCAGATTACGGACACAGTACGGACCCAGTATGGTCAGATTACGGACACAGTATGGACACAGTACGGTCACATTATGGGCACAGTACGGACACAGTACGGACACAGGACGGTCACAGGACGGTCACAGGACGGTCACAGGACGGACACAGTACGGTCACAGGACGGTCACAGGACGGTCACAGTACGGACACAGTACGGGCACAGTACGGTCACAGTACGGTCACAATACGGGCACAGTACGGTCACAGTAAGGACACAGTACGGACACAGTACGGACACAGTACGGACACAGTACGGACACAGTACGGTCACAGTACGGTCACAGTACGGACACAGTACGGATACAGTACGGTCACAATACGGGCACAGTACGGACACAGTACGGACACAGTACGGACACAGTACGGTCACAATAAGGGCACAGTACGGGCACAGTACGGACACAGTACGGACACAGTACGGTCACAGTACGGGCACAGTACGGTCACAGTACGGACACAGTACGGACACAGTACGGTCACAGTACGGGCACAGTACGGACACAGCACGGACACAGTACGGACACAGCACGGACACAGTACGGACACAGTACGCTCACAGTACGGACACAGTACGGGCACAGCACGGACACAATACGGACACAGTACGGGCACAGCACGGACACAATACGGACACAGTACGGGCACAGTACGGTCACAGTACGGGCACAGTACGGACACAGTACGGACACAGTACGGACACAGTACGGGCACAGCACGGACACAATACGGACACAGTACGGGCACAGTACGGACACAGTACGGGCACAGTACGGGCACAGTACGGACACAGTAAGGGCACAGTATGGGCACAGCACGGTCACAAAATGGGCACAGTACGGACAAAGTAAGGTCACAGTACGGACACAGTACGGTCACAGTACGGGCACAGTACGGACACAGTACGGGCACAGTACGGACACAGTACGGACACAGTACGGACACAGTACGGTCACAGTACGGACACAGTACGGACACAGTACGGTCACAGTACGGTCACAGTACGGGCACAGTACGGACACAGTAAGGGCACAGTATGGGCACAGCACGGTCACAAAATGGGCACAGTACGGACAAAGTACGGTCACAGTACGGACACAGTACAGACACAGTACGGGCACAGTACGGTCACAGTACGGACACAGTACGGACACAGTACGGACACAGTACGGTCACAGTACGGTCACAGTACGGACACAGTACGGACACAGTACGGTCACAGTACGGGCACAGTACGGACACAGTAAGGGCACAGTATGGGCAGAGCACGGTCACAAAATGGGCACAGTACGGGCACAGTACGGTCACAGTACGGACACAGTACGGACACAGTACGGACACAGTACGGTCACAGTACGGTCACAGTACGGACACAGTACGGACACAGTACGGTCACAGTACGGTCACAGTACGGTCACAGTACGGACACAGTACGGACACAGTACGGGCACAGCACGGACACAATACGGACACAGTACGGGCACAGTACGGACACAGTACGGGCACAGTACGGGCACAGTACGGACACAGTAAGGGCACAGTATGGGCACAGCACGGTCACAATATGGGCACAGTACGGACAAAGTAAGGTCACAGTACGGACACAGTACGGTCACAGTACGGGCACAGTACGGACACAGTACGGGCACAGTACGGACACAGTACGGACACAGTACGGACACAGTACGGTCACAGTACGGACACAGTACGGACACAGTACGGTCACAGTACGGTCACAGTACGGGCACAGTACGGACACAGTAAGGGCACAGTATGGGCACAGCACGGTCACAAAATGGGCACAGTACGGACAAAGTACGGTCACAGTACGGACACAGTACAGACACAGTACGGGCACAGTACGGTAACAGTACGGACACAGTACGGACACAGTACGGACACAGTACGGTCACAGTACGGGCACAGTACGGACACAGTAAGGGCACAGTATGGGCAGAGCACGGTCACAAAATGGGCACAGTACGGGCACAGTACGGTCACAGTACGGACACAGTACGGACACAGTACGGTCACAGTACGGTCACAGTACGGACACAGTACGGACACAGTACGGTCACAGTACGGTCACAGTACGGACACAGTACGGACACAGTACGGTCACAGTAAGGTCACAGTACGGTCACAGTACGGGCACAGTACGGGCACTGTACGGTCACAGTACGGTCACAGTACGGTCACAGTACGGACACAGTACGGACACAGTACGGGCACAGTACGGTCAGATTACGGGCACAGTACGGTCACAGTACGGACACAGTACGGTCACAGTACGGACACAGTACGGGCACAGTACGGTCAGATTACGAGCACAGTACGGACACAGTACGGTTACAGTACGGACACAGTACGGTCACAGTACGGGCACAGTACGGTCAGATTGCGGGCACAGCACGGTCACAGTACGGGCACAGCACGGTCACAGTACGGGCACAGTACGGGCACAGCACGGTCACAGTACGGACACAGTACGGTCACAGTACGGGCACAGCACGGACACAGTACGGACACAGTACGGACACAGTACGGACACAGTAAGGACACAGTACGGGCACAGTACGGACACAGTACGGACACAGGACGGACACAGTACGGACACAGCACGGGCACAGTACGGGCACAGTACGGACAAAGTACGGGCGCAGTACGGTCACAGTACGGACACAGGACGGACACAGTACGGACACAGTACGGACACAGGACGGACACAGTACGGACACAGTACCGTCACAGTAGGGACACAGTACGGTCAGATTACGGGCACAGTACGGACACAGTACGGACACAGTACGGGCACAGCACGGACACAAAATGGGCACAGTACGGTCAGATTACGGGCACAGTACGGTCACAGTACGGACAAAGTACGGGCGCAGTACGGTCACAGTACGGACAAAGTACGGACACAGTACGGACACAGTACGGTCACAGTACGGGCGCAGTACGGTCACAGTACGGTCACAGTACGGACACAGTACAGTCACAGTACGGACACAGTACGGACACAGTACGGACACAGTACGGTCACAGTACGGACACAGTACGGACACAGTACGGACACAGTACGGGCACAGTACGGGCACAGTACGGACACAGTACGGGCACAGTACGGTCACAGTACAGACACAGTACGGACACAGTACGGTCACAGTACGGACACAGTACGGACACAGTACGGGCAGAGTACGGACACAGTACGGACACAGTACGGTCACAGTACGGTCACAGTCCGGACACAGAACGGTCAGATTACGGACAGAGTACGGGCACAGTACGGGTACAGTACGATCAGATTACGGGCACAGTACGGGCACAGTACGGTCAGATTACGGGCACAGTACGGGCACAGTACGGGCACAGTACGGAAACAGTACGGTCACATTACGGGCACAGTACGGGCACAGCACGGACACAGCACGGTCACAGCACGGGCACAGCACGGACACAGCACGGACACAGTACGGACACAGTAGGGACACAGGACGGACACAGTACGGTCACAGTACGGACACAGTACGTTCACAGTACGGACACAGTACGGACACAGTACGGACACAGTACGGTCACAGTACGGACACAGTACGGTCACAGTACGGACACAGTACGGACACACTACGGTCACAGTACGGACACAGTAGGGGCACAGTATGGGCACAGTACGGGCAGAGTACGGACACAGTACGGACACATTACGGACACAGTACGGTCACAGTACGGACACAGTACGGTCAGATTACGGGCACAGTACGGACACAGTACGGGCAGAGTACGGAAACAGTACGGTCACAATACGGACACAGAACGGTCAGATTACGGACACAGTACGGGCACAGTACGGGTACAGTACGGTCAGATTACGGGCACAGTACGGACACAGTACGGTCAGATTACTGGCACAGTACGGGCACAGTACGGGTAGAGTACGGTCAGATTACGGACACAGTACGGGCACAGTACGGTCAGATTACGGACACAGTACGGGCACAGTACGGTCAGATTACGGACACAGTACCGGCACAGTATGGTCAGATTACGGACACAGTACGGGCACAGTACGGTCAGATTACGGACACAGTACAGACCCAGTATGGTCAGATTACGGACACAGTATGGACACAGTACGGTCACAGTATGGGCATAGTACGGACACAGTACGGACACAGGACGGTCACAGGACGGTCACAGGACGGTCACAGGACGGACACAGTACGGTCACAGGACGGTCACAGTACGGTCACAGTACGGACACAGTACGGGCACAGTACGGTCACAGTACGGTCACAATACGGGCACAGTACGGTCACAGTACGGACACAGTACGGACACAGTACGGGCACAGCACGGTCACAGTACGGGCACTGTACGGGCACAGTACGGACACAGTACGGTCACAGTACGTACACAGTACGGTCACAGTACGGACACAGTACGGACACAGTACGGGCACAGCACGGACACAATACGGACACAGTACGGGCACAGTACGGGCACAGTACGGGCACAGTACGGGCACAGTACGGACACAGTACGGGCACAGTACGGTCACAGTACGGACACAGTACGGACACAGTACGGACACCGTACGGTCACAGTACGGTCACAGTACGGTCACAGTACGGTCACCGTACGGTCACAGTACGGACACCGTACGGTCACAGTACGGGCACAGTACGGTCACAGTACGGACACAGTACGGACACAGTACGGACACAGTACGGACACCGTACGGTCACAGTACGGTCACAGTACGGTCACAGTACGGACACAGTACGGACACAGTACGGACACAGTACGGACACCGTACGGTCACAGTACGGTCACAGTACGGTCACAGTACGGACACAGTACGGACACAGTACGGGCACAGCACGGACACAATACGGACACAGTACGGGCACAGTACGGGCACAGTACGGACACAGTAAGGGCACAGTACGGGCACAGCACGGTCACAAAATGGGCACAGTACGGACAAAGTACGGTCACAGTAAGGGCACAGTACAGACACAGTACGGGCACAGTACGGTCACAGTACGGACACAGTACGGACACAGTACGGTCACAGTACGGTCACAGTACGGACACAGTACGGACACAGTACGGTCACAGTACGGTCACAGTACGGACACAGTACGGACACAGTACGGTCACAGTAAGGTTACAGTACGGTCACAGTAGGGACAGAGTACGGGCACAGTACGGGCACTGTACGGTCACAGTACGGTCACAGTACGGTCACAGTACGGACACAGTACGGACACAGGACGGTCACAGGACGGTCACAGGACGGTCACAGGACGGACACAGTACGGTCACAGGACGGTCACAGGACGGTCACAGTACGGACACAGTACGGGCACAGTACGGTCACAGTACGGTCACAATACGGGCACAGTACGGTCACAGTAAGGACACAGTACGGACACAGTACGGACACAGTACGGACACAGTACGGTCACAGTACGGTCACAGTACGGACACAGTACGGATACAGTACGGTCACAATACGGGCACAGTACGGACACAGTACGGACACAGTACGGACACAGTACGGTCACAATAAGGGCACAGTACGGGCACAGTACGGACACAGTACGGACACAGTACGGACACAGTACGGTCACAATACGGGCACAGTACGGTCACAGTACGGACACAGTACGGACACAGTACGGTCACAGTACGGGCACAGTACGGTCACAGTACGGACACAGTACGGACACAGTACTGGCACAGCACGGACACAATACGGACACAGTACGGGCACAGTACGGACACAGTACGGGCACAGTACGGGCACAGTACGGACACAGTACGGGCACAGCACGGACACAATACGGACACAGTACGGGCACAGTACGGTCACAGTACGGACACAGTACGGACACAGTACGGTCACAGTACGGACACAGTACGGACACAGTACGGGCACAGCACGGACACAATACGGACACAGTACGGGCACAGTACGGACACAGTACGGGCACAGTACGGGCACAGTACGGACACAGTAAGGGCACAGTATGGGCACAGCACGGTCACAAAATGGGCACAGTACGGACAAAGTACGGTCACAGTACGGACACAGTACGGACACAGTACGGGCACAGTACGGACACAGTACGGACACAGTACGGGCACAGTACGGGCACAGTACGGACACAGAAAGGGCACAGTATGGGCACAGCACGGTCACAAAATGGGCACAGTACGGACAAAGTACGGTCACAGTACGGACACAGTACGGTCACAGTACGGGCACAGTACGGACACAGTACGGACACAGTACGGTCACAGTACGGACACAGTACGGACACAGTACGGTCACAGTACGGACACAGTACGGACACAGTACGGTCACAGTACGGTCACAGTACGGGCACAGTACGGACACAGTAAGGGCACAGTATGGGCACAGCACGGTCACAAAATGGGCACAGTACGGACAAAGTACGGTCACAGTACGGACACAGTACAGACACAGTACGGGCACAGTACGGTCACAGTACGGACACAGTACGGACACAGTACGGACACAGTACGGTCACAGTACGGTCACAGTACGGACACAGTACGGACACAGTACGGTCACAGTACGGGCACAGTACGGACACAGTAAGGGCACAGTATGGGCAGAGCACGGTCACAAAATGGGCACAGTACGGGCACAGTACGGTCACAGTACGGACACAGTACGGACACAGTACGGTCACAGTACGGTCACAGTACGGACACAGTACGGTCACAGTACGGTCACAGTACGGACACAGTACGGACACAGTACGGTCACAGTAAGGTCACAGTACGGTCACAGTACGGGCACAGTACGGGCACTGTACGGTCACAGTACGGTCACAGTACGGTCACAGTACGGACACAGTACGGACACAGTACGGGCACAGTACGGTCAGATTACGGGCACAGTACGGTCACAGTACGGACACAGTACGGTCACAGTACGGACACAGTACGGGCACAGTACGGTCAGATTACGAGCACATTACGGACACAGTACGGTTACAGTACGGTCACAGTACGGTCACAGTACGGGCACAGTACGGTCAGATTGCGGGCACAGCACGGTCACAGTACGGGCACAGCACGGTCACAGTACGGGCACAGTACGGGCACAGCACGGTCACAGTACGGACACAGTACGGTCACATTACGGGCACAGTACGGGCACAGCACGGACACAGTACGGACACAGTACGGACACAGTACGGGCACAGTACGGTCACAGTACGGTTACAGTACGGACACAGTACGGTCACAGTACGGGCACAGTACGGTCAGATTGCGGGCACAGCACGGTCACAGTACGGGCACAGCACGGTCACAGTACGGGCACAGTACGGGCACAGTACGGACACAGTACGGTCACATTACGGGCACAGTACGGGCACAGCACGGACACAGTACGGTCACAGTACGGACACAGTACGGACACAGTACGGACACAGTACGGACACAGTACGGGCACAGTACGGTCACAGTACGGACACAGTACGGACACAGTACGGACACAGTACGGTCACAGTACGGTCACAGTACGGACACAGTACGGACACAGTACGGTCACAGTACGGGCACAGTACGGACACAGTAAGGGCACAGTATGGGCAGAGCACGGTCACAAAATGGGCACAGTACGGGCACAGTACGGTCACAGTACGGACACAGTACGGACACAGTACGGACACAGTACGGTCACAGTACGGTCACAGTACGGACACAGTACGGACACAGTACGGTCACAGTACGGTCACAGTACGGACACAGTACGGACACAGTAAGGTTACAGTACGGTCACAGTAGGGACACAGTACGGGCACAGTACGGGCACTGTACGGTCACAGTACGGTCACAGTACGGTCACAGTACGGACACAGTACGGACACAGTACGGGCACAGTACGGTCAGATTACGGGCACTGTACGGTCACAGTACGGACACAGTACGGTCACAGTACGGACACAGTACGGGCACAGTACGGTCAGATTACGAGCACAGTACGGTCACAGTACGGGCACAGCACGGTCACAGAACGGGCACAGTATGGGCACAGCACAGTCACAGTACGGACACAGTAGGGTCACAGTACGGTCACATTACGGGCACAGTACGGGCACAATACGGGCACAGCACGGACACAGTACGGTCAGATTACGGGCACAGTACGGTCACAGTACGGACACAGTACGGTCACAGTACGGTCACAGTACGGTCACAGTACGGTCACAGTACGGGCACAGTACAGTCAGATTGCGGGAACAGCACGGTCACAGTACGGGCACAGCACGGTCACAGTACGGGCACAGTACGGGCACAGCACGGTCACAGTACGGACACAGTACGGTCACATTACGGGCACAGTACGGGCACAGCACGGACACAGTACGGACACAGTACGGACACAGTACGGGCACAGTACGGGCACAGCACGGACACAGCACGGACACAGTACGGACACAGTACGGTCACAGTACGGTCACAGTACGGTCACAGTACAGTCACAGTACGGTCACAGTACGGTCACAGTACGGACACAGTACGGTCACAGTACGGACACAGTACGGTCACAGTACGGACACACTACGGACACAGTACGGATACAGTACGGTCACAGTACGGGCACAGTACGGACACAGTACGGTCACAATAAGGGCACAGTACGGACACAGTACGGACACAGTACGGACACAGTACGGACACAGTACGGTCACAGTACGGACACAGTACGGACACAGTACGGTCACAATAAGGGCACAGTACGGACACAGTACGGACACAGTACGGTCACAATACGGGCACAGTACGGGCACAGTACGGACACAGTACGGACACAGTACGGGCACAGCACGGTCACAGTACGGGCACTGTACGGGCACAGTACGGACACAGTACGGTCACAGTACGGACGCAGTACGGTCACAGTACGGACACAGTACGGACACAGTACGGGCACAGCACGGACACAATACGGACACAGTACGGGCACAGTACGGACACAGTACGGGCACAGTACGGGCACAGTACGGACACAGTACGGGCACAGTACGGTCACAGTACGGGCACAGTACGGACACAGTAAGGGCACAGTATGGGCACAGCACGGTCACAAAATGGGCACAGAACGGACAAAGTACGGTCACAGTAAGGGCACAGTACGGACACAGTACGGTCACAGTACGGACACAGTACGGACACAGTACGGGCACAGCACGGACACAATACGGACACAGTACGGGCACAGTATGGACACAGTACGGGCACAGTACGGGCACAGTACGGACACAGTACGGGCACAGTACGGTCACAGTACGGGCACAGTACGGACACAGTAAGGGCACAGTATGGGCACAGCACGGTCACAAAATGGGCACAGAACGGACAAAGTACGGTCACAGTAAGGGCACAGTACAGACACAGTACGGGCACAGTACGGTCACAGTACGGTCACAGTACGGACACAGTACGGTCACAGTACGGTCACAGTACGGACACAGTACGGACACAGTACGGTCACAGTACGGACACAGTACGGACACAGTACGGACACAGTACGGGCACAGCACGGACACAATACGGACACAGTACGGGCACAGTACGGACACAGTACGGGCACAGTACGGGCACAGTACGGACACAGTAAGGGCACAGTATGGGCACAGTACGGACACAGTACGGGCACAGTACGGGCACAGTACGGACACAGCACGGTCACAAAATGGGCACAGTACGGGCACAGTACGGTCACAGTACGGACACAGTACGGACACAGTACGGACACAGTACGATCACAGTACGGACACAGTATGGTCAGATTACGGGCAGAGTACGGAAACAGTACGGACACAGTACGGTCACAATACGGACACAGAACGGTCAGATTACGGACACAGTACGGGCACAGTACGGTCAGATTACGGGCACAGTACGGACACAGTACGGTCAGATTACTGGCACAGTACGGACACAGTACGGGCAGAGTACGGAAACAGTACGGACACAGTACGGTCACAGTACGGACACAGTACGGTCACAGTACGGTCAGATTACGGGCACAGTACGGGCACAGCACGGTCACAGTACGGTCACATTACGGGCACAGTACGGGCACAGTACGGTCACAGTACGGTCACAGTACGGTCACCGTACGGACACAGTACGGGCACAGTACGGACACAGTACGGGCACAGTACGGACACAGTACGGTCACAGTACGGTCACAGTACGGTCACAGTACGGACACAGTACGGTCACAGTACGGTCACAGTACGGACACAGTACGGACACAGTACGGACACAGTACGGACACAGTACGGTCACAGTACGGTCACAGTACGGACACAGTACGGACACAGTACGGGCACAGCACGGTCACAGTACGGGCACTGTACGGGCACAGTACGGACACAGTACGGTCACAGTACGGACACAGTACGGTCACAGTACGGACACAGTACGGACACAGTACGGGCACAGCACGGACACAATACGGACACAGTACGGGCACAGTACGGACACAGTACGGGCACAGTACGGGCACAGTACGGACACAGTACGGGCACAGTACGGTCACAGTACGGGCACAGTACGGACACAGTAAGGGCACAGTATGGGCACAGCACGGTCACAAAATGGGCACAGAACGGACAAAGTACGGTCACAGTAAGGGCACAGTACAGACACAGTACGGGCACAGTACGGTCACAGTACGGTCACAGTACGGACACAGTACGGTCACAGTACGGTCACAGTACGGACACAGTACGGACACAGTACGGTCACAGTACGGACACAGTACGGACACAGTACGGACACAGTACGGTCACAGTACGGTCACAGTACGGACACAGTACGGACACAGTACGGACACAGTACGGACACAGTACGGTCACAGTACGGTCACAGTACGGACACAGTACGGACACAGTACGGTCACAGTACGGTCACAGTACGGACACAGTACGGGCACAGCACGGACACAATACGGACACAGTACGGGCACAGTACGGACACAGTACGGGCACAGTACGGGCACAGTACGGACACAGTAAGGGCACAGTATGGGCACAGTACGGACACAGTACGGGCACAGTACGGGCACAGTACGGACACAGCACGGTCACAAAATGGGCACAGTACGGGCACAGTACGGTCACAGTACGGACACAGTACGGACACAGTACGGACACAGTACGATCACAGTACGGACACAGTATGGTCAGATTACGGGCAGAGTACGGAAACAGTACGGACACAGTACGGTCACAATACGGACACAGAACGGTCAGATTACGGACACAGTACGGGCACAGTACGGTCAGATTACGGGCACAGTACGGACACAGTACGGTCAGATTACTGGCACAGTACGGACACAGTACGGGCAGAGTACGGAAACAGTACGGACACAGTACGGTCACAGTACGGACACAGTACGGTCACAGTACGGTCAGATTACGGGCACAGTACGGGCACAGCACGGTCACAGTACGGTCACATTACGGGCACAGTACGGGCACAGTACGGTCACAGTACGGTCACAGTACGGTCACCGTACGGACACAGTACGGGCACAGTACGGACACAGTACGGGCACAGTACGGACACAGTACGGTCACAGTACGGTCACAGTACGGTCACAGTACGGACACAGTACGGACACAGTACGGTCACAGTACGGACACAGTACGGTCACAGTACGGACACAGTACGGTCACAGTACGGACACAGTACGGTCACAGAACGGTCACAGTACGGACACAGTACGGTCACAGTACGGACACAGTACGGTCACAGTACGGTCACAGTACGGTCACAGTACGGTCACAGTACGGACACAGTACGGACACAGTACGGTCAGAGTATGGACACAGTACGGTCACAGTACGGTCACAGTACGGACACAGTACGGTCACAGTACGGACACAGTACGGACACAGTACGATCACAGTACGGTCACAGTACGGACACAGTACGGTCACAGTACGGACACAGTATGGACACAGTACGGGCACAGTACGGGCACAGTACGGACACAGTACGGTCACAGTACGGGCACAGTACGGTCACAGTACGGACACAGTACGGACACAGTACGGACACAGTACGGTCACAGTACGGACACAGTACGGTCACAGTACGGACACAGTACGGACACACTACGGTCACAGTACGGACACAGTAGGGGCACAGTATGGGCACAGTACGGGCAGAGTACGGACACAGTACGGACACATTACGGACACAGTACGGTCACAGTACGGACACAGTACGGTCAGATTACGGGCACAGTACGGACACAGTACGGGCAGAGTACGGAAACAGTACGGAAACAGTACGGTCACAATACGGACACAGAACGGTCAGATTACGGACACAGTACGGGCACAGTACGGGTACAGTACGGTCAGATTACGGGCACAGTACGGACACAGTACGGTCAGATTACTGGCACAGTACGGGCACAGTACGGGTACAGTACGGTCAGATTACGGACACAGTACGGGCACAGTACGGTCAGATTACGGACACAGTACGGGCATAGTACGGTCAGATTACGGACACAGTACGGGCACAGTATGGTCAGATTACGGACACAGTACGGGCAAAGTACGGTCAGATTACGGACACAGTACAGACCCAGTATGGTCAGATTACGGACACAGTATGGACACAGTACGGTCACAGTACGGGCATAGTACGGACACAGTACGGACACAGGACGGTCACAGGACGGTCACAGGACGGTCACAGGACGGACACAGTACGGTCACAGGACGGTCACAGGACGGTCACAGTACGGTCACAGTACGGACACAGTACGGGCACAGTACGGTCACAGTACGGTCACAATACGGGCACAGTACGGTCACAGTACGGACACAGTACGGACACAGTACGGGCACAGCACGGTCACAGTACGGGCACTGTACGGGCACAGTACGGACACAGTACGGTCACAGTACGTACACAGTACGGTCACAGTACGGACACAGTACGGACACAGTACGGGCACAGCACGGACACAATACGGACACAGTACGGGCACAGTACGGGCACAGTACGGGCACAGTACGGGCACAGTACGGACACAGTACGGGCACAGTACGGGCACAGTACGGTCACAGTACGGACACAGTACGGACACAGTACGGACACCGTACGGTCACAGTACGGTCACAGTACGGTCACAGTACGGTCACCGTACGGTCACAGTACGGACACCGTACGGTCACAGTACGGGCACAGTACGGTCACAGTACGGACACAGTACGGACACAGTACGGACACAGTACGGACACCGTACGGTCACAGTACGGTCACAGTACGGTCACAGTACGGACACAGTACGGACACAGTACGGACACAGTACGGACACCGTACGGTCACAGTACGGTCACAGTACGGTCACAGTACGGTCACAGTACGGGCACAGTACGATCACAGTACGGACACAGTATGGTCAGATTACGGGCAGAGTACGGAAACAGTACGGACACAGTACGGTCACAATACGGACACAGAACGGTCAGATTACGGACACAGTACGGGCACAGTACGGTCAGATTACGGGCACAGTACGGACACAGTACGGTCAGATTACTGGCACAGTACGGACACAGTACGGGCAGAGTACGGAAACAGTACGGACACAGTACGGTCACAGTACGGACACAGTACGGTCACAGTACGGTCAGATTACGGGCACAGTACGGGCACAGCACGGTCACAGTACGGTCACATTACGGGCACAGTACGGGCACAGTACGGTCACAGTACGGTCACAGTACGGTCACCGTACGGACACAGTACGGGCACAGTACGGACACAGTACGGGCACAGTACGGACACAGTACGGTCACAGTACGGTCACAGTACGGTCACAGTACGGACACAGTACGGACACAGTACGGTCACAGTACGGACACAGTACGGTCACAGTACGGACACAGTACGGTCACAGTACGGACACAGTACGGTCACAGAACGGTCACAGTACGGACACAGTACGGTCACAGTACGGACACAGTACGGTCACAGTACGGTCACAGTACGGTCACAGTACGGTCACAGTACGGACACAGTACGGACACAGTACGGTCAGAGTATGGACACAGTACGGTCACAGTACGGTCACAGTACGGACACAGTACGGTCACAGTACGGACACAGTACGGACACAGTACGATCACAGTACGGTCACAGTACGGACACAGTACGGTCACAGTACGGACACAGTATGGACACAGTACGGGCACAGTACGGGCACAGTACGGACACAGTACGGTCACAGTACGGGCACAGTACGGTCACAGTACGGACACAGTACGGACACAGTACGGACACAGTACGGTCACAGTACGGACACAGTACGGTCACAGTACGGACACAGTACGGACACACTACGGTCACAGTACGGACACAGTAGGGGCACAGTATGGGCACAGTACGGGCAGAGTACGGACACAGTACGGACACATTACGGACACAGTACGGTCACAGTACGGACACAGTACGGTCAGATTACGGGCACAGTACGGACACAGTACGGGCAGAGTACGGAAACAGTACGGAAACAGTACGGTCACAATACGGACACAGAACGGTCAGATTACGGACACAGTACGGGCACAGTACGGGTACAGTACGGTCAGATTACGGGCACAGTACGGACACAGTACGGTCAGATTACTGGCACAGTACGGGCACAGTACGGGTACAGTACGGTCAGATTACGGACACAGTACGGGCACAGTACGGTCAGATTACGGACACAGTACGGGCATAGTACGGTCAGATTACGGACACAGTACGGGCACAGTATGGTCAGATTACGGACACAGTACGGGCAAAGTACGGTCAGATTACGGACACAGTACAGACCCAGTATGGTCAGATTACGGACACAGTATGGACACAGTACGGTCACAGTACGGGCATAGTACGGACACAGTACGGACACAGGACGGTCACAGGACGGTCACAGGACGGTCACAGGACGGACACAGTACGGTCACAGGACGGTCACAGGACGTTCACAGTACGGTCACAGTACGGACACAGTACGGGCACAGTACGGTCACAGTACGGTCACAATACGGGCACAGTACGGTCACAGTACGGACACAGTACGGACACAGTACGGGCACAGCACGGTCACAGTACGGGCACTGTACGGGCACAGTACGGACACAGTACGGTCACAGTACGTACACAGTACGGTCACAGTACGGACACAGTACGGACACAGTACGGGCACAGCACGGACACAATACGGACACAGTACGGGCACAGTACGGGCACAGTACGGGCACAGTACGGGCACAGTACGGACAAAGTACGGGCACAGTACGGGCACAGTACGGTCACAGTACGGACACAGTACGGACACAGTACGGACACCGTACGGTCACAGTACGGTCACAGTACGGTCACAGTACGGTCACCGTACGGTCACAGTACGGACACCGTACGGTCACAGTACGGGCACAGTACGGTCACAGTACGGACACAGTACGGACACAGTACGGACACAGTACGGACACCGTACGGTCACAGTACGGTCACAGTACGGTCACAGTACGGACACAGTATGGACACAGTACGGACACAGTACGGACACCGTACGGTCACAGTACGGTCACAGTACGGTCACAGTACGGACACAGTACGGACACAGTACGGGCACAGCACGGACACAATACGGACACAGTACGGGCACAGTACGGGCACAGTACGGACACAGTAAGGGCACAGTACGGGCACAGCACGGTCACAAAATGGGCACAGTACGGACAAAGTACGGTCACAGTAAGGGCACAGTACAGACACAGTACGGGCACAGTACGGTCACAGTACGGACACAGTACGGACACAGTACGGTCACAGTACGGTCACAGTACGGACACAGTACGGACACAGTACGGTCACAGTACGGTCACAGTACGGACACAGTACGGACACAGTACGGTCACAGTAAGGTTACAGTACGGTCACAGTAGGGACAGAGTACGGGCACAGTACGGGCACTGTACGGTCACAGTACGGTCACAGTACGGTCACAGTACGGACACAGTACGGACACAGTACGGGCACAGTACGGTCAGATTACGGGCACTGTACGGTCACAGTACGGACACAGTACGGTCACAGTACGGACACAGTACGGGCACAGTACGGTCAGATTACGAGCACAGTACGGTCACAGTACGGGCACAGCACGGTCACAGAACGGGCACAGTATGGGCACAGCACAGTCACAGTACGGACACAGTAGGGTCACAGTACGGTCACATTACGGGCACAGTACGGGCACAATACGGGCACAGCACGGACACAGTACGGTCAGATTACGGGCACAGTACGGTCACAGTACGGACACAGTACGGTCACAGGACGGTCACAGTACGGTCACAGTACGGTCACAGTACGGTCACAGTACGGGCACAGTACGGTCAGATTGCGGGCACAGCACGGTCACAGTACGGGCACAGCACGGTCACAGTACGGGCACAGTACGGGCACAGCACGGTCACAGTACGGACACAGTACGGTCACATTACGGGCACAGTACGGGCACAGCACGGACACAGTACGGACACAGTACGGACACAGTACGGGCACAGTACGGGCACAGCACGGACACAGCACGGACACAGTACGGACACAGTACGGACACAGGACGGACACAGTACGGTCACAGTACGGACACAGTACGGGCACAGCATGGACACAGCACGGACACAGTACGGTCACAGTACGGACACAGTACGGACACAGTACGGTCAGATTACGGGCACAGTACGGACACAGTACGGGCAGAGTACGGACACAGTACGGACACAGTACGGACACAGTACGGTCACAGTACGGTCACAGTCCGGACACAGAACGGTCAGATTACGGACAGAGTACGGGCACAGTACGGGTACAGTACGATTAGATTACGGGCACAGTACGGGCACAGTACGGTCAGATTACGGGCACAGTACGGGCACAGTACGGGCACAGTACGGACACAGTACGGTCACATTACGGGCACAGTACGGGCACAGCACGGACACAGTATGGACACAGTACAGTCAGAGTACGGACACAGTACGGTCACAGTACGGTCACAGTACGGACACAGTACGGACACAGTACGGTCAGAGTACGGACACAGTACGGTCACAGTACGGTCACAGTACGGACACAGTACGGACACAGTACGGACACAGTACGGACACAGTAAGGTCACAGTACGGTCACAGTAGGGACACAGTATGGACACAGTACGGGCACAGTACGGGCACTGTACGGTCACAGTACGGTCACAGTACGGTCACAGTACGGACACAGTACGGTCACAGTACGGGCACAGTACGGTCAGATTACGGGCACAGTACGGGCACAGCACGGTCACAGTACGGACACAGTAGGGTCACAGTACGGTCACATTACGGGCACAGTACGAGCACAGTACGGTCACAGTACGGTCACAGTACGGTCACCGTACGGACACAGTACGGACACAGTACGGTCACAGTATGGACACAGTACGGTCACAGTACGGTCACAGTACGGTCACAGTACGGACACAGTACGGACACAGTACGGTCACAGTACGGTCACAGTACGGACACAGTACGGTCACAGTACGGACACAGTACGGTCACAGTACGGACACAGTACGGTCACAGTACGGTCACAGTACGGACACAGTACGGACACAGTACGGTCAGAGTACGGTCACAGTACGGTCACAGTACAGACACAGTACGGTCACAGTAAGGTCACAGTACGGTCACAGTAGGGACACAGTACGGACACAGTACGGTCACAGTACGGTCAGATTACGGGCACAGTAGGGTCACAGTACGGTCACCTTACGAGCACAGTACGTGCACAGCACGGATACAGTACGGACACAGTACGGGCACAGTACGGACACATCACGGACACAGTACGGACACAGTACGGGCACAGTACGGCAGAGCACGGTCACAAAATGGGCACAGTACGGACAAAGTACGGGCACAGTACGGTAACAGTACGGGCACAGCACGGTCGCAGCACGGGCACAGCACGGACACAGCACGGACACAGTACGGGCACAGTACGGACACAGTACGGTCACAGTACGGACACAGTACGGTCACAGTACGGACACAGTACGGACACAGTACGGACACAGTACAGTCAGAGTACGGACACAGTACGGTCACAGTACGGACACAGTACGGACACAGTACGGACACAGTACGGTCACAGTAAGGTCACAGTACGGTCACAGTAGGGACACAGTACGGACACAGTACGGGCACAGTACGGGCACTGTACGGTCACAGTACGGTCACAGTACGGTCACAGTACGGACACAGTACAGACACAGTACGGGCAGATTACGGGCACAGTACGGTCACAGTACGGACACAGTACGGTCACAGTACGGGCACAGTACGGTCAGATTACGGGCACAGTACGGGCACAGCACGGTCACAGTACGGTCACATTACGGGCACAGTACGGGCACAGTACGGTCACAGTACGGTCACAGTACGGTCACCGTACGGACACAGTACGGGCACAGTACGGACACAGTACGGGCACAGTACGGACACAGTACGGTCACAGTACGGTCACAGTACGGTCACAGTACGGACACAGTACGGACACAGTACGGTCACAGTACGGACACAGTACGGTCACAGTACGGACACAGTACGGTCACAGTACGGTCACAGTACGGACACAGTACGGTCAAAGTACGGACACAGTACGGTCACAAAATGGGCACAGTACGGTCACAGTACGGTCACAGTACGGACACAGTACGGACACAGTACGGTCAGAGTATGGACACAGTACGGTCACAGTACGGTCACAGTACGGACACAGTACGGTCACAGTACGGACACAGTACGGACACAGTACGATCACAGTACGGTCACAGTACGGACACAGTACGGTCACAGTACGGACACAGTATGGACACAGTACGGGCACAGTACGGGCACAGTACGGACACAGTACGGTCACAGTACGGGCACAGTACGGTCACAGTACGGTCACAGTACGGACACAGTACGGTCACAGTACGGACACAGTACGGTCACAGTACGGACACAGTACGGTCACAGTACGGTCACAGTACGGTCACAGTACGTACACAGTACGGACACAGTACGGACACAGTACGGTCAGAGTACGGACACAGTACGGTCACAGTACGGACACAGTACGGACACAGTACGGACACAGTACGGACACAGTACGGACACAGTACGGTCAGAGTACGGACACAGTACGGTCAGAGTACGGACACAGTACGGTCACAGTAAGGTCACAGTACGGTCACAGTACGGACACAGTACGGGCACAGTACGGGCACTGTACGGTCACAGTACGGTCACAGTACGGTCACAGTACGGACACAGTATGGACACAGCACGGGCACAGTACGGTCAGATTACGGGAACAGTACGGTCACAAAATGGGCACAGTACGGACAAAGTACGGGCGCAGTACGGTCACAGTACGGTCAGATTACGGGCACAGTACGGGCACAGTACGGTCAGATTACGGGCACAGTACGGTCACAGTACGGACACAGTACGGTCAGATTACGGGCACAGTACTGTCACAGTACGGGCACAGTACGGTCAGATTACGGGCACAGTACGGTCACAGTACGGACACAGTACGGTCACAGTACGGGCACAGTACCGACACAGTACGGTCACAGTACGGACACAGTACGGATACAATATGGTCACAGTACGGATACAGTACGGTCACAGTACGGACACAGTACGGACACAGTACGGACACAGTACGGTCACAGTACGGACACAGTACGGACACAGTACGGGCACAGTACGGGCACAGTACGGTCACAGTACGGGCACAGTACGGGCACAGTACGGACACAGTACGGACACAGTACGGTCACAGTACGGTCACAGTATGGACACAGTAATGGCACAGTACGGTCACAGTACAGACACAGTACGGACACAGTACGGTCACAGTACGGACACAGTACGGACACAGTACAGTCAGATTACGGGCACAGTACGGACACAGGACGGGCAGAGTACGGACACAGTACGGACACAGAACGGTCAGATTACGGACAGAGTACGGGCACAGTACGGGTACAGTACGATCAGATTACGGGCACAGTACGGGCACAGTACGGTCAGATTACGGGCACAGAACGGGCACAGTACGTGCACAGTACGGTCAGATTACGGACACAGTACGGACACAGTACGGACACAGTACGGTCACAGGACGGTCACAGGACGGTCAGAGGACGGTCACAGTACGGTCACAGTACGGTCACAGGACGGTCACAGTACGGTCACAGTACGGACACAGTACGGTCACAGTACGGACACAGTACGGTCAAAGTACGGTCACAGTACGGACACAGTACGGTCAAAGTACGGTCACAGTACGGACACAGTACGGACACAGTACGGACACAGTACGGTCACAGTACGGACACAGTACGGTCAAAGTACGGTCACTGTACGGACACAGTACGGTCACAGTACGGACACAGTACGGGCACAGTACGGTCACAGTACAGACACAGTACGGACACAGTACGGTCACAGTACCGACACAGTACGGTCACAGTACGGTCACAGTACGGACACAGTACGGACACAGTACGGTCAGATTACGGGCACAGTACGGACACAGTACAGGCAGAGTACGGACACAGTACGGACACAGTACGGACACAGTACGGTCACAGTACGGTCACAGTCCGGACACAGAACGGTCAGATTACGGACAGAGTACGGGCACAGTACGGGTACAGTACGATCAGATTACGGGCACAGTACGGGCACAGTACGGTCAGATTACGGGCACAGTACGGGCACAGTACGTGCACAGTACGGTCAGATTACGGACACAGTACGGACACAGTACGGTCACAGGACGGTCACAGGACGGTCACAGTACGGTCACAGTACGGTCACAGTACGGTCACAGTACGGACACAGTACGGTCAAAGTACGGTCACAGTACGGACACAGTACGGTCACAGTACGGGCACAGTACGGTCACAGTACGGTCACAGTACGGTCAAAGTACGGTCACAGTACGGACACAGTACGGTCACAGTACGGACACAGTACGGTCACAGGACGGTCACAGTACGGGCACAGTACGGACACAGTACGGTCACAGTACGGTCACAGTACGGTCACAGTACGGTCAAAGTACGGTCACAGTACGGACACAGTACGGTCACAGTACGGTCACAGTACGGGCACAGTACGGTCAAAGTACGGTCACAGTACGGGCACAGTACGGACACAGTACGGTCACAGTACCGACACAGTACGGACACAGTACGGTCACAGTACGGACACAGTACAGACACAGTACGGTCAGATTACGGGCACAGTACGGACACAGTACAGGCAGAGTACGGACACAGTACGGACACAGTACGGACACAGTACGGTCACAGTACGGTCACAGTCCAGACACAGAACGGTCAGATTACGGACAGAGTACGGGCACAGTACGGGTACAGTACGATCAGATTACGGGCACAGTACGGGCACAGCACGGTCACAGTACGGTCACATTACGGGCACAGTACGGGCACAGTACGGTCACAGTACGGTCACAGTACGGTCACCGTACGGACACAGTACGGGCACAGTACGGACACAGTACGGGCACAGTACGGACACAGTACGGTCACAGTACGGTCACAGTACGGTCACAGTACGGACACAGTACGGACACAGTACGGTCACAGTACGGACACAGTACGGTCACAGTACGGACACAGTACGGTCACAGTACGGACACAGTACGGTCACAGTACGGTCACAGTACGGACACAGTACGGTCACAGTACGGACACAGTACGGTCACAGTACGGTCACAGTACGGTCACAGTACGGTCACAGTACGGACACAGTACGGACACAGTACGGTCAGAGTATGGACACAGTACGGTCACAGTACGGTCACAGTACGGACACAGTACGGTCACAGTACGGACACAGTACGGACACAGTACAGTCACAGTACGGTCACAGTACGGACACAGTACGGTCACAGTACGGACACAGTATGGACACAGTACGGGCACAGTACGGTCACAGTACGGACACAGTACGGTCACAGTACGGGCACAGTACGGTCACAGTACGGTCACAGTACGGACACAGTACGGTCACAGTACGGACACAGTACGGTCACAGTACGGACACAGTACGGTCACAGTACGGTCACAGTACGGTCACAGTACGGACACAGTACGGACACAGTACGGACACAGTACGGTCAGAGTACGGACACAGTACGGTCACAGTACGGACACAGTACGGACACAGTACGGACACAGTACGGACACAGTACGGACACAGTACGGTCAGAGTACGGACACAGTACGTTCAGAGTACGGACACAGTACGGTCACAGTAAGGTCACAGTACGGTCACAGTACGGACACAGTACGGGCACAGTACGGGCACTGTACGGTCACAGTACGGTCACAGTACGGTCACAGTACGGACACAGTATGGACACAGCACGGGCACAGTACGGTCAGATTACGGGAACAGTACGGTCACAAAATGGGCACAGTACGGACAAAGTACGGGCGCAGTACGGTCACAGTACGGGCACAGTACGGTCAGATTACGGGCACAGTACGGTCACAGTACGGACACAGTACGGTCAGATTACGGGCACAGTACTGTCACAGTACGGGCACAGTACGGTCAGATTACGGGCACAGTACGGTCACAGTACGGACACAGTACGGTCACAGTACGGGCACAGTACCGACACAGTACGGTCACAGTACGGACACAGTACGGATACAATACGGTCACAGTACGGATACAGTACGGTCACAGTACGGACACAGTACGGACACAGTACGGACACAGTACGGACACAGTACGGACACAGTACGGGCACAGTACGGTCACAGTACGGGCACAGTACGGGCACAGTACGGACACAGTACGGTCACAGTACGGTCACAGTATGGACACAGTAATGGCACAGTACGGTCACAGTACAGACACAGTACGGACACAGTACGGTCACAGTACCGACACAGTACGGACACAGTACGGTCACAGTACGGACACAGTACGGACACAGTACAGTCAGATTACGGGCACAGTACGGACACAGTACGGGCAGAGTACGGACACAGTACGGACACAGAACGGTCAGATTACGGACAGAGTACGGGCACAGTACGGGTACAGTACGATCAGATTACGGGCACAGTACGGGCACAGTACGGTCAGATTACGGGCACAGAACGGGCACAGTACGTGCACAGTACGGTCAGATTACGGACACAGTACGGACACAGTACGGACACAGTACGGTCACAGGACGGTCACAGGACGGTCAGAGGACGGTCACAGTACGGTCACAGTACGGTCACAGGACGGTCACAGTACGGTCACAGTACGGACACAGTACGGTCACAGTACGGACACAGTACGGTCAAAGTACGGTCACAGTACGGACACAGTACGGTCAAAGTACGGTCACAGTACGGACACAGTACGGTCACAGTACGGACACAGTACGGTCAAAGTACGGTCACTGTACGGACACAGTACGGTCACAGTACGGACACAGTACGGGCACAGTACGGTCACAGTACAGACACAGTACGGACACAGTACGGTCACAGTACCGACACAGTACGGTCACAGTACGGTCACAGTACGGACACAGTACGGACACAGTACGGTCAGATTACGGGCACAGTACGGACACAGTACAGGCAGAGTACGGACACAGTACGGACACAGTACGGACACATACGGTCACAGTACGGACACAGTACGGACACAGAACGGTCAGATTACGGACAGAGTACGGGCACAGTACGGGTACAGTACGATCAGATTACGGGCACAGTACGGGCACAGTACGGTCAGATTACGGGCACAGTACGGGCACAGTACGTGCACAGTACGGTCAGATTACGGACACAGTACGGACACAGTACGGTCACAGGACGGTCACAGTACGGTCACAGTACGGTCACAGTACGGTCACAGTACGGACACAGTACGGACACAGTACGGACACAGTAAGGTCACAGTACGGTCACAGTAGGGTCACAGTACGGACACAGTACGGACACAGTACGGTCACAGTACGGACACAGTACGGACACAGTACGGACACAGTACGGACACAGTACGGTCAGAGTACGGACACAGTACGTTCAGAGTACGGACACAGTACGGTCACAGTAAGGTCACAGTACGGTCACAGTACGGACACAGTACGGGCACAGTACGGGCACTGTACGGTCACAGTACGGTCACAGTACGGTCACAGTACGGACACAGTATGGACACAGCACGGGCACAGTACGGTCAGATTACGGGAACAGTACGGTCACAAAATGGGCACAGTACGGACAAAGTACGGGCGCAGTACGGTCACAGTACGGTCAGATTACGGGCACAGTACGGGCACAGTACGGTCAGATTACGGGCACAGTACGGTCACAGTACGGACACAGTACGGTCAGATTACGGGCACAGTACTGTCACAGTACGGGCACAGTACGGTCAGATTACGGGCACAGTACGGTCACAGTACGGACACAGTACGGTCACAGTACGGGCACAGTACCGACACAGTACGGTCACAGTACGGACACAGTACGGATACAATACGGTCACAGTACGGATACAGTACGGTCACAGTACGGACACAGTACGGACACAGTACGGACACAGTACGGGCACAGTACGGACACAGTACGGGCACAGTACGGGCACAGTACGGTCACAGTACGGGCACAGTACGGGCACAGTACGGACACAGTACGGACACAGTACGGTCACAGTACGGTCACAGTATGGACACAGTAATGGCACAGTACGGTCACAGTACAGACACAGTACGGACACAGTACGGTCACAGTACCGACACAGTACGGACACAGTACGGTCACAGTACGGACACAGTACGGACACAGTACAGTCAGATTACGGGCACAGTACGGACACAGTACGGGCAGAGTACGGACACAGTACGGACACAGAACGGTCAGATTACGGACAGAGTACGGGCACAGTACGGGTACAGTACGATCAGATTACGGGCACAGTACGGGCACAGTACGGTCAGATTACGGGCACAGAACGGGCACAGTACGTGCACAGTACGATCAGATTACGGACACAGTACGGACACAGTACGGACACAGTACGGTCACAGGACGGTCACAGGACGGTCAGAGGACGGTCACAGTACGGTCACAGTACGGTCACAGGACGGTCACAGTACGGTCACAGTACGGACACAGTACGGTCACAGTACGGACACAGTACGGTCAAAGTACGGTCACAGTACGGACACAGTACGGTCAAAGTACGGTCACAGTACGGACACAGTACGGTCACAGTACGGACACAGTACGGTCAAAGTACGGTCACTGTACGGACACAGTACGGTCACAGTACGGACACAGTACGGGCACAGTACGGTCACAGTACAGACACAGTACGGACACAGTACGGTCACAGTACCGACACAGTACGGTCACAGTACGGTCACAGTACGGACACAGTACGGACACAGTACGGTCAGATTACGGGCACAGTACGGACACAGTACAGGCAGAGTACGGACACAGTACGGACACAGTACGGACACAGTACGGTCACAGTACGGACACAGTACGGACACAGAACGGTCAGATTACGGACAGAGTACGGGCACAGTACGGGTACAGTACGATCAGATTACGGGCACAGTACGGGCACAGTACGGTCAGATTACGGGCACAGTACGGGCACAGTACGTGCACAGTACGGTCAGATTACGGACACAGTACGGACACAGTACGGTCACAGGACGGTCACAGTACGGTCACAGTACGGTCACAGTACGGTCACAGTACGGACACAGTACGGACACAGTACGGACACAGTAAGGTCACAGTACGGTCACAGTAGGGTCACAGTACGGACACAGTACGGACACAGTACGGTCACAGTACGGACACAGTACGGTCACAGTACGGACACAGTACGGTCACAGTACGGACACAGTACGGTCACAGTACGGTCACAGTACGGACACAGTACGGTCACAGTACGGACACAGTACGGTCACAGTACGGTCACAGTACGGTCACAGTACGGTCACAGTACGGACACAGTACGGACACAGTACGGTCACAGTACGGACACAGTACGGACACAGTACCGTCACAATAAGGTCACAGTACGGTCACAGTAGGGACACAGTACGGACACAGTACGGGCACAGTACGGGCACAGTACGGACACAGTACGGTCAGATTACGGGCACAGTACGGTCACAGTACGGGCACAGTACGGTCAGATTACGGGCACAGTACGGTCACAGTACGGACACAGTACGGTCAGATTACGGGCACAGTACTGTCACAGTACGGGCACAGTACGGTCAGATTACGGGCACAGTACGGTCACAGTACAGACACAGTACGGACACAGTACGGTCACAGTACGGACACAGTACGGACACAGTACGGACACAGTACGGTCACAGTACAGACACAGTACGGACACAGTACGGTCACAGTACCGACACAGTACGGACACAGTACGGTCACAGTACGGACACAGTACGGACACAGTACGGTCAGATTACGGGCACAGTACGGACACAGTACGGGCAGAGTACGGACACAGTACGGACACAGTACGGACACAGTACGGTCACAGTACGGACACAGTACGGTCACAGTACGGACACAGTACGGTCACAGGACGGTCACAGTACGGGCACAGTACGGTCACAGTACGGTCACAGTACGGTCACAGTACGGTCACAGTACGGTCACCGTACGGACACAGTACGGACACAGTACGGTCACAGTATGGACACAGTATGGTCACAGTACGGACACAGTACGGTCACAGTACGGTCACAGTACGGTCACAGTACAGTCACAGTACGGTCACAGTACGGACACAGTACGGACACAGTACGGTCACAGTACGGACACAGTACGGTCACAGTACGGACACAGTACGGACACAGTACGGACACAGTACGGTCAGAGTACGGACACAGTACGGACACAGTACGGGCACAGTACGGGCACTGTACGGTCACAGTACGGTCACAGTACGGACACAGTACGGACACAGCACGGGCACAGTACGGTCAGATTACGGGAACAGTACGGTCACAAAATGGGCACAGTACGGACAAAGTACGGGCGCAGTACGGTCACAGTACGGACACAGTACGGACACAGTACGGACACAGTAAGGTCACAGTACGGTCACAGTAGGGACACAGTACGGACACAGTACGGGCACAGTACGGGCACAGTACGGACACAGTACGGTCAGATTACGGGCACAGTACGGTCACAGTACGGACACAGTACGGACACAGTACCGTCACAATAAGGTCACAGTACGGTCACAGTAGGGACACAGTACGGACACAGTACGGGCACAGTACGGGCACAGTACGGACACAGTACGGTCAGATTACGGGCACAGTACGGTCACAGTACGGGCACAGTACGGTCAGATTACGGGCACAGTACGGTCACAGTACGGACACAGTACGGTCAGATTACGGGCACAGTACTGTCACAGTACGGGCACAGTACGGTCAGATTACGGGCACAGTACGGTCACAGTACAGACACAGTACGGACACAGTACGATCACAGTACGGACACAGTACGGACACAGTACGGACACAGTACGGTCACAGTACAGACACAGTACGGACACAGTACGGTCACAGTACCGACACAGTACGGACACAGTACGGTCACAGTACGGACACAGTACGGACACAGTACGGTCAGATTACGGGCACAGTACGGACACAGTACGGGCAGAGTACGGACACAGTACGGACACAGTACGGTCACAGTACGGACACAGTACGGTCACAGTACGGACACAGTACGGTCACAGGACGGTCACAGTACGGGCACAGTACGGTCACAGTACGGTCACAGTACGGTCACAGTACGGTCACAGTACGGTCACCGTACGGACACAGTACGGACACAGTACGGTCACAGTATGGACACAGTATGGTCACAGTACGGACACAGTACGGTCACAGTACGGTCACAGTACGGTCACAGTACGGAAACAGTACGGACACAGTACGGTCGCAGTACGGAAACAGTACGGTCACAGTACGGACACAGTACGGTCACAGTACGGTCAGATTACGGACACAGTACGGACACAGTACGGACACAGTACGGTCACAGGACGGTCACAGGACGGTCACAGGACGGTCACAGTACGGTCACAGGACGGTCACAGGACGGTCACAGTACGGACACAGTACGGTCACAGTACGGGCACAGTACGGACACAGTACGGGCACAGTACGGGCACAGTACGGACACAGTACGGACACAGTACGGACACAGTACGGGCACAGTACGGACACAGTACGGACACAGTACGGTCAAAGTACGGTCACAGTACGGACACAGTACGGTCACAGTACAGACACAGTACGGTCAAAGTACGGTCACAGTACGGACACAGTACGGTCAAAGTACGGTCACAGTATGGACACAGTACGGTCACAGTACATACACAGTACGGGCACAGTACGGTCACAGTACAGACACAGTACGGACACAGTACGGTCACAGTACCGACACAATACGGACACAGTACGGACACAGTACGGTCAGATTACGGGCACTGTACGGACACAGTACGGGCAGAGTACGGACACAGTACGGACACAGTACGGACACAGTACGGTCACAGTACGGACACAGCACGGGCACAGTACGGTCAGATTACGGGAACAGTACGGTCACAAAATGGGCACAGTACGGACAAAGTACGGGCGCAGTACGGACACAGTACGGACACAGTACGGACACAGTAAGGTCACAGTACGGTCACAGTAGGGACACAGTACGGACACAGTACGGGCACAGTACGGGCACAGTACGGACACAGTACGGTCAGATTACGGGCACAGTACGGTCACAGTACGGGCACAGTACGGTCAGATTACGGGCACAGTACGGTCACAGTACGGACACAGTACGGTCAGATTACGGGCACAGTACTGTCACAGTACGGGCACAGTACGGTCCGATTACGGGCACAGTACGGTCACAGTACAGACACAGTACGGACACAGTACGGTCACAGTACCGACACAGTACGGACACAGTACGGTCACAGTACGGACACAGTACGGACACAGTACGGTCAGATTACGGGCACAGTACGGGCAGAGTACGGACACAGTACGGACACAGTACGGACACAGTACGGTCACAGTACGGTCACAGTACGGACACAGTACGGTCACAGTACGGACACAGTACGGTCACAGGACGGTCACAGTACAGGCACAGTACGGTCACAGTACGGTCACAGTACGGACACAGTACGGTCACAGTACGGTCACCGTACGGACACAGTACGGACACAGTACGGTCACAGTATGGACACAGTATGGTCACAGTACGGACACAGTACGGTCACAGTACGGTCACAGTACGGTCACAGTACGGTCACAGTACGGTCACAGTACGGAAACAGTACGGACACAGTACGGTCGCAGTACGGAAACAGTACGGTCACAGTACGGACACAGTACGGACACAGTACGGACACAGTACGGTCACAGGACGGTCACAGTACGGTCACAGGACGGTCACAGTACGGTCACAGTACGGACACAGTACGGTCACAGTACGGACACAGTACGGTCAAATTACGGTCACAGTACGGACACAGTACGGTCACAGTACGGGCACAGTACGGACACAGTACGGGCACAGTACGGGCACAGTACGGACACAGTACGGACACAGTACGGACACAGTACGGGCACAGTACGGACACAGTACGGACACAGTACGGTCAAAGTACGGTCACAGTACGGACACAGTACGGTCACAGTACGGTCACAGTACGGTCAAAGTACGGTCACAGTACGGACACAGTACGGTCACAGGACGGTCACAGTACGGGCACAGTACGGACACAGTACGGTCACAGTACCGACACAGTACGGACACAGTACGGTCACAGTACGGACACAGCACGGGCACAGTACGGTCAGATTACGGGAACAGTACGGTCACAAAACGGGCACAGTACGGACAAAGTACGGGCGCAGTACGGACACAGTACGGACACAGTACGGACACAGTAAGGTCACAGTACGGTCACAGTAGGGACACAGTACGGACACAGTACCGACACAGTACGGACACAGTACGGTCACAGTACGGACACAGTACAGACACAGTACGGACACAGTACGGTCACAGTACGGTCACAGTCCGGACACAGAACGGTCAGATTACGGACAGAGTACGGGCACAGTACGGGTACAGTACGATCAGATTACGGGCACAGTACGGGCACAGTACGGTCAGATTACGGGCACAGTACGGGCACAGTACGTGCACAGTACGGTCAGATTACGGACACAGTACGGACACAGTACGGTCACAGGACGGTCACAGTACGGTCACAGTACGGTCACAGTACGGACACAGTACGGTCAAAGTACGGTCACAGTACGGACACAGTACGGACACAGTACGGTCACAGTACGGTCACAGTACGGACACAGTACGGACACAGTACGGTCACAGTACGGGCACAGTACGGTCAGATTACGGGCACAGTACGGGCACAGTACGGTCACAGGACGGTCACAGTACGGTCACAGTACGGACACAGTACGGTCACAGGACGGTCACAGTACGGGCACAGTACGGACACAGTACGGTCACAGTACGGACACAGTACGGTCACAGTACGGTCACAGTACGGTCACCGTACGGACACAGTACGGACACAGTACGGTCACAGTACGGACACAGTACGGTCACAGTACGGACACAGTACGGTCACAGTACGGTCACAGTACGGACACAGTACGGACACAGTACGGTCACAGTACGGACACAGTACGGTCACAGTACGGTCACAGTACGGTCACAGTACGGACACAGTACGGACACAGTACGGTCACAGTACGGACACAGTACGGTCACAGTACGGTCACAGTACGGTCACAGTACGGTCACAGTACGGCACAGTACGGACACAGTACGGTCACAGTATGGACACAGTACGGTCACAGTACGGACACAGTACGGTCACAGTACGGTCACAGTACGGACACAGTACGGACACAGTACGGTCACAGTACGGACACAGTACGGTCACAGTACGGACACAGTACGGTCACAGTACGGACACAGTACGGTCACAGTACGGACACAGTACGGACACAGTACGGTCACAGTACGGTCACAGTACGGACACAGTACGGTCACAGTACGGACACAGTACGGTCACAGTACGGTCACAGTACGGACACAGTACGGTCACAGTACGGACACAGTACGGACACAGTACGGACACAGTACGGACACAGTACGGTCACAGTACGGACACAGTACGGACACAGTACGGGCACAGTACGGGCACAGTACGGTCACAGTACGGACACAGTACGGACACAGTACGGTCACAGTACGGACACAGTACGGACACAGTACGGGCACAGTACGGTCAGAGTACGGAACAGTACGGTCACAGAAAGGGCACAGTACGGACAAAGTACGGGCCAGTACGGACACAGTACGGACACAGTACGGACACAGTACGGACACAGTACGGTCACAGTACGGACACAGTACGGACACAGTACGGTCACAGTACGGCACAGTACGGACACAGTACGGTCACAGTACGGGCACAGTACGGTCACAGTACGGACACAGTACGGACACAGTACCGTCACAATAAGGTCACAGTACGGTCACAGTAGGGACACAGTACGGACACAGTACGGGCACAGTACGGGCACAGTACGGACACAGTACGGTCAGATTACGGGCACAGTACGGTCACAGTACGGGCACAGTACGGTCAGATTACGGGCACAGTACGGTCACAGTACGGACACAGTACGGTCAGATTACGGGCACAGTACTGTCACAGTACGGGCACAGTACGGTCAGATTACGGGCACAGTACGGTCACAGTACAGACACAGTACGGACACAGTACGGTCACAGTACGGACACAGTACGGACACAGTACGGTCACAGTACGGACACAGTACGGACACAGTACGGTCAGATTACGGGCACAGTACGGACACAGTACGGGCAGAGTACGGACACAGTACGGACACAGTACGGACACAGTACGGTCACAGTACGGTCACAGTACGGACACAGTACGGTCACAGTACGGTCACAGTACGGACACAGTACGGTCACAGTACGGACACAGTACGGTCACAGGACGGTCACAGTACGGGCACAGTACGGTCACAGTACGGTCACAGTACGGACACAGTACGGTCACAGTACGGTCACAGTACGGTCACCGTACGGTCACAGTACGGACACAGTACGGTCACAGTACGGTCACAGTACGGTCACCGTACGGACACAGTACGGACACAGTACGGTCACAGTATGGACACAGTATGGTCACAGTACGGACACAGTACGGTCACAGTACGGTCACAGTACGGTCACAGTACGGTCACAGTACGGAAACAGTACGGACACAGTACGGTCGCAGTACGGAAACAGTACGGTCACAGTACGGACACAGTACGGTCACAGTACGGTCAGATTACGGACACAGTACGGACACAGTACGGACACAGTACGGTCACAGGACGGTCACTGGACGGTCACAGTACGGTCACAGGACGGTCACAGGACGGTCACAGTACGGTCACAGTACGGACACAGTACGGTCACAGTACGGACACAGTACGGTCAAAGTACGGTCACAGTACGGACACAGTACGGTCACAGTACGGGCACAGTACGGACACAGTACGGGCACAGTACGGGCACAGTACGGACACAGTACGGACACAGTACGGACACAGTACGGACACAGTACGGACACAGTACGGACACAGTACGGTCAAAGTACGGTCACAGTACGGACACAGTACGGTCACAGTACAGACACAGTACGGTCAAAGTACGGTCACAGTACGGACACAGTACGGTCAAAGTACGGTCACAGTACGGACACAGTACGGTCACAGTACATACACAGTACGGGCACAGTACGGTCACAGTACAGACACAGTACGGACACAGTAAGGTCACAGTACCGACACAATACGGACACAGTACGGACACAGTACGGTCAGATTACGGGCACTGTACGGACACAGTACGGGCAGAGTACGGACACAGTACGGACACAGTACGGACACAGTACGGACACAGCACGGGCACAGTACGGTAGGATTACGGGAACAGTACGGTCACAAAATGGGCACAGTACGGACAAAGTACGGGCGCAGTACGGACACAGTACGGACACAGTACGGACACAGTAAGGTCACAGTACGGTCACAGTAGGGACACAGTACGGACACAGTACGGGCACAGTACGGGCACAGTACGGACACAGTACGGTCAGATTACGGGCACAGTACGGTCACAGTACGGACACAGTACGGACACAGTACCGTCACAATAAGGTCACAGTACGGTCACAGTAGGGACACAGTACGGACACAGTACGGGCACAGTACGGGCACAGTACGGACACAGTACGGTCAGATTACGGGCACAGTACGGTCACAGTACGGGCACAGTACGGTCAGATTACGGGCACAGTACGGTCACAGTACGGACACAGTACGGTCAGATTACGGGCACAGAACGGTCACAGTACGGGCACAGTACGGTCAGATTACGGGCACAGTACGGTCACAGTACAGACACAGTACGGACACAGTACGGTCACAGTACCGACACAGTACGGACACAGTACGGTCACAGTACGGACACAGTACGGACACAGTACGGTCAGATTACGGGCACAGTACGGGCAGAGTACGGACGCAGTACGGACACAGTACGGACACAGTACGGTCACAGTACGGACACAGTACGGTCACAGTACGGACACAGTACGGTCACAGGACGGTCACAGTACGGGCACAGTACGGTCACAGTACGGTCACAGTACGGACACAGTACGGTCACAGTACGGTCACAGTACGGTCACCGTACGGACACAGTACGGACACAGTACGGTCACAGTATGGACACAGTACGGTCACAGTACGGACACAGTACGGTCACAGTACGGTCACAGTACGGTCACAGTACGGTCACAGTACGGAAACAGTACGGACACAGTACGGTCGCAGTACGGAAACAGTACGGTCACAGTACGGACACAGTACGGTCACAGTACGGTCAGATTACGGACACAGTACGGACACAGTACGGACACAGTACGGTCACAGGACGGTCACAGTACGGTCACAGGACGGTCACAGGACGGTCACAGTACGGTCACAGTACGGACACAGTACGGTCACAGTACGGACACAGTACGGTCAAAGTACGGTCACAGTACGGACACAGTACGGTCACAGTACGGGCACAGTACGGACACAGTACGGGCACAGTACGGGCACAGTACGGACACAGTACGGACACAGTACAGGCACAGTACGGACACAGTACGGACACAGTACGGTCAAAGTACGGTCACAGTACGGACACAGTATGGTCACAGTACGGACACAGTACGGTCAAAGTACGGTCACAGTACGGACACAGTACGGTCAAAGTACGGTCACAGTACGGACACAGTACGGTCACAGTACGGACACAGTACGGGCACAGTACGGTCACAGTACAGACACAGTACGGACACAGTACGGTCACAGTACGGTCACTGTACGGACACAGTACGGTCACAGTACGGACACAGTACGGGCACAGTACGGTCACAGTACAGACACAGTACGGACACAGTACGGTCACAGTACCGACACAATACGGACACAGTACGGTCACAGTACGGACACAGTACGGACACAGTACGGTCAGATTACGGGCACTGTACGGACAGAGTACGGACACAGTACGGACACAGTACGGACACAGTACGGTCACAGTACGGTCACAGTCCGGACACAGAACGGTCAGATTACGGACAGAGTACGGGCACAGTACGGGTACAGTACGATCAGATTACGGGCACAGTACGGGCACAGTACGGTCAGATTACGGGCACAGTACGGGCACAGTACGGTCACAGGACGGTCACAGTACGGTCACAGTACGGACACAGTACGGTCACAGGACGGTCACAGTACGGGCACAGTACGGACACAGTACGGTCACAGTACGGACACAGTACGGTCACAGTACGGTCACAGTACGGTCACCGTACGGACACAGTACGGACACAGTACGGTCACAGTACGGACACAGTACGGTCACAGTACGGACACAGTACGGTCACAGGACGGTCACAGTACGGGCACAGTACGGACACAGTACGGTCACAGTACGGACACAGTACGGTCACAGTACGGTCACCGTACGGACACAGTACGGACACAGTACGGTCACAGTATGGACACAGTACGGTCACAGTACGGACACAGTACGGTCACAGTACGGTCACAGTACGGACACAGTACGGACACAGTACGGTCACAGTACGGACACAGTACGGTCACAGTACGGACACAGTACGGTCACAGTACGGACACAGTACGGTCACAGTACGGACACAGTACGGACACAGTACGGACACAGTACGGTCACAGTACGGACACAGTACGGTCACAGTACGGACACAGTACGGACACAGTACGGTCACAGTACGGACACAGTACGGTCACAGTACGGACACAGTACGGACACAGTACGGACACAGTACGGACACAGTACGGTCAGAGTACGGACACAGTACGGACACAGTACGGGCACAGTACGGGCACTGTACGGTCACAGTACGGTCACAGTACGGTCACAGTACGGACACAGTACGGACACAGCACGGGCACAGTACGGTCAGATTACGGGAACAGTACGGTCACAAAATGGGCACAGTACGGACAAAGTACGGGCGCAGTACGGTCACAGTACGGACACAGTACGGACACAGTACGGACACAGTAAGGTCACAGTACGGTCACAGTAGGGACACAGTACGGACACAGTACGGGCACAGTACGGGCACAGTACGGACACAGTACGGTCAGATTACGGGCACAGTACGGTCACAGTACGGACACAGTACGGACACAGTACCGTCACAATAAGGTCACAGTACGGTCACAGTAGGGACACAGTACGGACACAGTACGGGCACAGTACGGGCACAGTACGGACACAGTACGGTCAGATTACGGGCACAGTACGGTCACAGTACGGGCACAGTACGGTCAGATTACGGGCACAGTACGGTCACAGTACGGACACAGTACGGTCAGATTACGGGCAAAGTACTGTCACAGTACGGGCACAGTACGGTCAGATTACGGGCACAGTACGGTCACAGTACAGACACAGTACGGACACAGTACGGTCACAGTACGGACATAGTACGGACACAGTACGGACACAGTACGGTCACAGTACGGACACAGTACGGTCACAGTACGGACACAGTACGGTCACAGGACGGTCACAGTACGGGCACAGTACGGACACAGTACGGTCACAGTACGGACACAGTACGGTCACAGTACGGTCACCGTACGGACACAGTACGGACACAGTACGGTCACAGTATGGACACAGTACGGTCACAGTACGGACACAGTACGGTCACAGTACGGTCACAGTACGGACACAGTACGGACACAGTACGGTCACAGTACGGACACAGTACGGTCACAGTACGGACACAGTACGGTCACAGTACGGACACAGTACGGTCACAGTACGGACACAGTACGGACACAGTACGGACACAGTACGGTCACAGTACGGACACAGTACGGTCACAGTACGGACACAGTACGGACACAGTACGGTCACAGTACGGACACAGTACGGTCACAGTACGGACACAGTACGGACACAGTACGGACACAGTACGGACACAGTACGGTCAGAGTACGGACACAGTACGGACACAGTACGGGCACAGTACGGGCACTGTACGGTCACAGTACGGTCACAGTACGGTCACAGTACGGACACAGTACGGACACAGCACGGGCACAGTACGGTCAGATTACGGGAACAGTACGGTCACAAAATGGGCACAGTACGGACAAAGTACGGGCGCAGTACGGTCACAGTACGGACACAGTACGGACACAGTACGGACACAGTAAGGTCACAGTACGGTCACAGTAGGGACACAGTACGGACACAGTACGGGCACAGTACGGGCACAGTACGGACACAGTACGGTCAGATTACGGGCACAGTACGGTCACAGTACGGACACAGTACGGACACAGTACCGTCACAATAAGGTCACAGTACGGTCACAGTAGGGACACAGTACGGACACAGTACGGGCACAGTACGGGCACAGTACGGACACAGTACGGTCAGATTACGGGCACAGTACGGTCACAGTACGGGCACAGTACGGTCAGATTACGGGCACAGTACGGTCACAGTACGGACACAGTACGGTCAGATTACGGGCAAAGTACTGTCACAGTACGGGCACAGTACGGTCAGATTACGGGCACAGTACGGTCACAGTACAGACACAGTACGGACACAGTACGGTCACAGTACGGACATAGTACGGACACAGTACGGTCACAGTACGGACACAGTACGGACACAGTACGGTCAGATTACGGGCACAGTACGGACACAGTACGGGCAGAGTACGGACACAGTACGGACACAGTACGGACACAGTACGGTCACAGTACGGTCACAGTACGGACACAGTACGGTCACAGTACGGTCACAGGACGGTCACAGTACGGGCACAGTACGGTCACAGTACGGTCACAGTACGGACACAGTACGGTCACAGTACGGTCACAGTACGGTCACCGTACGGACACAGTACGGACACAGTACGGTCACAGTATGGACACAGTATGGTCACAGTACGGACACAGTACGGTCACAGTACGGTCACAGTACGGTCACAGTACGGTCACAGTACGGTCACAGTACGGAAACAGTACGGACACAGTACGGTCGCAGTACGGAAACAGTACGGTCACAGTACGGACACAGTACGGTCACAGTACGGTCAGATTACGGACACAGTACGGACACAGTACGGTCACAGGACGGTCACTGGACGGTCACAGTACGGTCACAGTACGGACACAGTACGGTCACAGTACGGACACAGTACGGTCAAAGTACGGTCACAGTACGGACACAGTACGGTCACAGTACGGGCACAGTACGGACACAGTACGGTCACAGTACGGACACAGTACGGTCACAGTACGGACACAGTACGGTCACAGTACATACACAGTACGGGCACAGTACGGTCACAGTACAGACACAGTACGGACACAGTACGGTCACAGTACCGACACAATACGGACACAGTACGGACACAGTACGGTCAGATTACGGGCACTGTACGGACACAGTACGGGCAGAGTACGGACACAGTACGGACACAGTACGGACACAGTACGGTCACAGTACGGACACAGCACGGGCACAGTACGGTCAGATTACGGGAACAGTACGGTCACAAAATGGGCACAGTACGGACAAAGTACGGGCGCAGTACGGACACAGTACGGACACAGTACGGACACAGTAAGGTCACAGTACGGTCACAGTAGGGACACAGTACGGACACAGTACGGGCACAGTACGGGCACAGTACGGACACAGTACGGTCAGATTACGGGCACAGTACGGTCACAGTACGGACACAGTACGGACACAGTACCGTCACAATAAGGTCACAGTACGGTCACAGTAGGGACACAGTACGGACACAGTACGGGCACAGTACGGGCACAGTACGGACACAGTACGGTCAGATTACGGGCACAGTACGGTCACAGTACGGGCACAGTACGGTCAGATTACGGGCACAGTACGGTCACAGTACGGACACAGTACGGTCAGATTACGGGCACAGTACTGTCACAGTACGGGCACAGTACGGTCAGATTACGGGCACAGTACGGTCACAGTACAGACACAGTACGGACACAGTACGGTCACAGTACCGACACAGTACGGACACAGTACGGTCACAGTACGGACACAGTACGGACACAGTACGGTCAGATTACGGGCACAGTACGGGCAGAGTACGGACGCAGTACGGACACAGTACGGACACAGTACGGTCACAGTACGGTCACAGTACGGACACAGTACGGTCACAGTACGGACACAGTACGGTCACAGGACGGTCACAGTACGGGCACAGTACGGTCACAGTACGGTCACAGTACGGACACAGTACGGTCACAGTACGGTCACAGTACGGTCACCGTACGGACACAGTACGGACACAGTACGGTCACAGTATGGACACAGTATGGTCACAGTACGGACACAGTACGGTCACAGTACGGTCACAGTACGGTCACAGTACGGTCACAGTACGGAAACAGTACGGACACAGTACGGTCGCAGTACGGAAACAGTACGGTCACAGTACGGACACAGTATGGTCACAGTACGGTCAGATTACGGACACAGTACGGACACAGTACGGACACAGTACGGTCACAGGACGGTCACAGTACGGTCACAGGACGGTCACAGTACGGTCACAGTACGGACACAGTACGGTCACAGTACGGACACAGTACGGTCAAAGTACGGTCACAGTACGGACACAGTACGGTCACAGTACGGGCACAGTACGGACACAGTACGGGCACAGTACGGGCACAGTACGGACACAGTACGGACACAGTACGGACACAGTACGGGCACAGTACGGACACAGTACGGACACAGTACGGTCAAAGTACGGTCACAGTACGGACACAGTATGGTCACAGTACGGACACAGTACGGTCAAAGTACGGTCACAGTACGGACACAGTACGGTCAAAGTACGGTCACAGTACGGACACAGTACGGTCACAGTACGGACACAGTACGGGCACAGTACGGTCACAGTACAGACACAGTACGGACACAGTACGGTCACAGTACGGTCACTGTACGGACACAGTACGGTCACAGTACGGACACAGTACGGGCACAGTACGGTCACAGTACAGACACAGTACGGACACAGTACGGTCACAGTACCGACACAATACGGACACAGTACGGTCACAGTACGGACACAGTACGGACACAGTACGGTCAGATTACGGGCACTGTACGGACACAGTACGGGCAGAGTACGGACACAGTACGGACACAGTACGGACACAGTACGGTCACAGTACGGTCACAGTCCGGACACAGAACGGTCAGATTACGGACAGAGTACGGGCACAGTACGGGTACAGTACGATCAGATTACGGGCACAGTACGGGCACAGTACGGTCAGATTACGGGCACAGTACGGGCACAGTACGGTCACAGGACGGTCACAGTACGGTCACAGTACGGACACAGTACGGTCACAGGACGGTCACAGTACGGGCACAGTACGGACACAGTACGGTCACAGTACGGACACAGTACGGTCACAGTACGGTCACAGTACGGTCACCGTACGGACACAGTACGGACACAGTACGGTCACAGTACGGACACAGTACGGTCACAGTACGGACACAGTACGGTCACAGTACGGTCACAGTACGGACACAGTACGGACACAGTACGGTCACAGTACGGACACAGTACGGTCACAGTACGGTCACAGTACGGTCACAGTACGGTCACAGTACGGTCACAGTACGGAAACAGTACGGACACAGTACGGTCGCAGTACGGAAACAGTACGGTCACAGTACGGACACAGTATGGTCACAGTACGGTCAGATTACGGACACAGTACGGACACAGTACGGACACAGTACGGTCACAGGACGGTCACAGTACGGTCACAGGACGGTCACAGTACGGTCACAGTACGGACACAGTACGGTCACAGTACGGACACAGTACGGTCAAAGTACGGTCACAGTACGGACACAGTACGGTCACAGTACGGGCACAGTACGGACACAGTACGGGCACAGTACGGGCACAGTACGGACACAGTACGGACACAGTACGGGCACAGTACGGACACAGTACGGACACAGTACGGTCAAAGTACGGTCACAGTACGGACACAGTATGGTCACAGTACGGACACAGTACGGTCAAAGTACGGTCACAGTACGGACACAGTACGGTCAAAGTACGGTCACAGTACGGACACAGTACGGTCACAGTACGGACACAGTACGGGCACAGTACGGTCACAGTACAGACACAGTACGGACACAGTACGGTCACAGTACGGTCACTGTACGGACACAGTACGGTCACAGTACGGACACAGTACGGGCACAGTACGGTCACAGTACAGACACAGTACGGACACAGTACGGTCACAGTACCGACACAATACGGACACAGTACGGTCACAGTACGGACACAGTACGGACACAGTACGGTCAGATTACGGGCACTGTACGGACACAGTACGGGCAGAGTACGGACACAGTACGGACACAGTACGGACACAGTACGGTCACAGTACGGTCACAGTCCGGACACAGAACGGTCAGATTACGGACAGAGTACGGGCACAGTACGGGTACAGTACGATCAGATTACGGGCACAGTACGGGCACAGTACGGTCAGATTACGGGCACAGTACGGGCACAGTACGGTCACAGGACGGTCACAGTACGGTCACAGTACGGACACAGTACGGTCACAGGACGGTCACAGTACGGGCACAGTACGGACACAGTACGGTCACAGTACGGACACAGTACGGTCACAGTACGGTCACAGTACGGTCACCGTACGGACACAGTACGGACACAGTACGGTCACAGTACGGACACAGTACGGTCACAGTACGGACACAGTACGGTCACAGTACGGTCACAGTACGGACACAGTACGGACACAGTACGGTCACAGTACGGACACAGTACGGTCACAGTACGGACACAGTACGGTCACAGCACGGTCACAGTACGGTCACAGTACGGTCACAGTACGGACACAGTACGGTCACAGTACGGACACAGTACGGTCACAGTACGGACACAGTACGGTCACAGTACGGACACAGTACGGACACAGTACGGACACAGTACGGTCAGAGTACGGACACAGTACGGTCACAGTACGGTCACAGTACGGACACAGTACGGACACAGTACGGACACAGTACGGTCAAAGTACGGTCACAGTACGGACACAGTACGGTCACAGTACGGACACAGTACGGGCACAGTACGGTCACAGTACGGTCACAGTACGGACACAGTACGGACACAGTACGGTCACAGTACGGGACACAGTACGGTCAAGTACGGGCACAGTACGGTCACAGTACGGACACAGTACGGGCACAGTACGGTCACAGTACAGACACAGTACGGACACAGTACGGTCACAGTACCGACACAATACGGACACAGTACGGTCACAGTACGGACACAGTACGGACACAGTACGGTCAGATTACGGGCACTGTACGGACAGAGTACGGACACAGTACGGACACAGTACGGACACAGTACGGTCACAGTACGGTCACAGTCCGGACACAGAACGGTCAGATTACGGACAGAGTACGGGCACAGTACGGGTACAGTACGATCAGATTACGGGCACAGTACGGGCACAGTACGGTCAGATTACGGGCACAGTACGGGCACAGTACGGTCACAGGACGGTCACAGTACGGTCACATTACGGACACAGTACGGTCACAGGACGGTCACAGTACGGGCACAGTACGGACACAGTACGGTCACAGTACGGACACAGTACGGTCACAGTACGGTCACAGTACGGTCACCGTACGGACACAGTACGGACACAGTACGGTCACAGTACGGACACAGTACGGTCACAGTACGGACACAGTACGGTCACAGGACGGTCACAGTACGGGCACAGTACGGACACAGTACGGTCACAGTACGGACACAGAACGGTCACAGTACGGTCACAGTACGGTCACCGTACGGACACAGTACGGACACAGTACGGTCACAGTATGGACACAGTACGGTCACAGTACGGACACAGTACGGACACAGTACGGTCACAGTACGGACACAGTACGGTCACAGTACGGACACAGTACGGACACAGTACGGTCACAGTACGGACACAGTACGGTCACAGTACGGACACAGTACGGACACAGTACGGACACAGTACGGACACAGTACGGTCAGAGTACGGACACAGTACGGACACAGTACGGGCACAGTACGGGCACTGTACGGTCACAGTACGGTCACAGTACGGTCACAGTACGGACACAGTACGGACACAGCACGGGCACAGTACGGTCAGATTACGGGAACAGTACGGTCACAAAATGGGCACAGTACGGACAAAGTACGGGCGCAGTACGGTCACAGTACGGACACAGTACGGACACAGTACGGACACAGTAAGGTCACAGTACGGTCACAGTAGGGACACAGTACGGACACAGTACGGGCACAGTACGGGCACAGTACGGACACAGTACGGTCAGATTACGGGCACAGTACGGTCACAGTACGGACACAGTACGGACACAGTACCGTCACAATAAGGTCACAGTACGGTCACAGTAGGGACACAGTACGGACACAGTACGGGCACAGTACGGGCACAGTACGGACACAGTACGGTCAGATTACGGGCACAGTACGGTCACAGTACGGGCACAGTACGGTCAGATTACGGGCACAGTACGGTCACAGTACGGACACAGTACGGTCAGATTACGGGCAAAGTACTGTCACAGTACGGGCACAGTACGGTCAGATTACGGGCACAGTACGGTCACAGTACAGACACAGTACGGACACAGTACGGTCACAGTACGGACATAGTACGGACACAGTACGGTCACAGTACGGACACAGTACGGACACAGTACGGTCAGATTACGGGCACAGTACGGACACAGTACGGGCAGAGTACGGACACAGTACGGACACAGTACGGACACAGTACGGTCACAGTACGGTCACAGTACGGACACAGTACGGTCACAGTACGGTCACAGGACGGTCACAGTACGGGCACAGTACGGTCACAGTACGGTCACAGTACGGACACAGTACGGTCACAGTACGGTCACAGTACGGTCACCGTACGGACACAGTACGGACACAGTACGGTCACAGTATGGACACAGTATGGTCACAGTACGGACACAGTACGGTCACAGTACGGTCACAGTACGGTCACAGTACGGTCACAGTACGGTCACAGTACGGAAACAGTACGGACACAGTACGGTCGCAGTACGGAAACAGTACGGTCACAGTACGGACACAGTACGGTCACAGTACGGTCAGATTACGGACACAGTACGGACACAGTACGGACACAGTACGGTCACAGGACGGTCACTGGACGGTCACAGTACGGTCACAGTACGGACACAGTACGGTCACAGTACGGACACAGTACGGTCAAAGTACGGTCACAGTACGGACACAGTACGGTCACAGTACGGGCACAGTACGGACACAGTACGGTCACAGTACGGACACAGTACGGTCACAGTACGGACACAGTACGGTCACAGTACATACACAGTACGGGCACAGTACGGTCACAGTACAGACACAGTACGGACACAGTACGGTCACAGTACCGACACAATACGGACACAGTACGGACACAGTACGGTCAGATTACGGGCACTGTACGGACACAGTACGGGCAGAGTACGGACACAGTACGGACACAGTACGGACACAGTACGGTCACAGTACGGACACAGCACGGGCACAGTACGGTCAGATTACGGGAACAGTACGGTCACAAAATGGGCACAGTACGGACAAAGTACGGGCGCAGTACGGACACAGTACGGACACAGTACGGACACAGTAAGGTCACAGTACGGTCACAGTAGGGACACAGTACGGACACAGTACGGGCACAGTACGGGCACAGTACGGACACAGTACGGTCAGATTACGGGCACAGTACGGTCACAGTACGGACACAGTACGGACACAGTACCGTCACAATAAGGTCACAGTACGGTCACAGTAGGGACACAGTACGGACACAGTACGGGCACAGTACGGGCACAGTACGGACACAGTACGGTCAGATTACGGGCACAGTACGGTCACAGTACGGGCACAGTACGGTCAGATTACGGGCACAGTACGGTCACAGTACGGACACAGTACGGTCAGATTACGGGCACAGTACTGTCACAGTACGGGCACAGTACGGTCAGATTACGGGCACAGTACGGTCACAGTACAGACACAGTACGGACACAGTACGGTCACAGTACCGACACAGTACGGACACAGTACGGTCACAGTACGGACACAGTACGGACACAGTACGGTCAGATTACGGGCACAGTACGGGCAGAGTACGGACGCAGTACGGACACAGTACGGACACAGTACGGTCACAGTACGGTCACAGTACGGACACAGTACGGTCACAGTACGGACACAGTACGGTCACAGGACGGTCACAGTACGGGCACAGTACGGTCACAGTACGGTCACAGTACGGACACAGTACGGTCACAGTACGGTCACAGTACGGTCACCGTACGGACACAGTACGGACACAGTACGGTCACAGTATGGACACAGTATGGTCACAGTACGGACACAGTACGGTCACAGTACGGTCACAGTACGGTCACAGTACGGTCACAGTACGGTCACAGTACGGAAACAGTACGGACACAGTACGGTCGCAGTACGGAAACAGTACGGTCACAGTACGGACACAGTATGGTCACAGTACGGTCAGATTACGGACACAGTACGGACACAGTACGGACACAGTACGGTCACAGGACGGTCACAGTACGGTCACAGGACGGTCACAGTACGGTCACAGTACGGACACAGTACGGTCACAGTACGGACACAGTACGGTCAAAGTACGGTCACAGTACGGACACAGTACGGTCACAGTACGGGCACAGTACGGACACAGTACGGGCACAGTACGGGCACAGTACGGACACAGTACGGACACAGTACGGACACAGTACGGGCACAGTACGGACACAGTACGGACACAGTACGGTCAAAGTACGGTCACAGTACGGACACAGTATGGTCACAGTACGGACACAGTACGGTCAAAGTACGGTCACAGTACGGACACAGTACGGTCAAAGTACGGTCACAGTACGGACACAGTACGGTCACAGTACGGACACAGTACGGGCACAGTACGGTCACAGTACAGACACAGTACGGACACAGTACGGTCACAGTACGGTCACTGTACGGACACAGTACGGTCACAGTACGGACACAGTACGGGCACAGTACGGTCACAGTACAGACACAGTACGGACACAGTACGGTCACAGTACCGACACAATACGGACACAGTACGGTCACAGTACGGACACAGTACGGACACAGTACGGTCAGATTACGGGCACTGTACGGACACAGTACGGGCAGAGTACGGACACAGTACGGACACAGTACGGACACAGTACGGTCACAGTACGGTCACAGTCCGGACACAGAACGGTCAGATTACGGACAGAGTACGGGCACAGTACGGGTACAGTACGATCAGATTACGGGCACAGTACGGGCACAGTACGGTCAGATTACGGGCACAGTACGGGCACAGTACGGTCACAGGACGGTCACAGTACGGTCACAGTACGGACACAGTACGGTCACAGGACGGTCACAGTACGGGCACAGTACGGACACAGTACGGTCACAGTACGGACACAGTACGGTCACAGTACGGTCACAGTACGGTCACCGTACGGACACAGTACGGACACAGTACGGTCACAGTACGGACACAGTACGGTCACAGTACGGACACAGTACGGTCACAGTACGGTCACAGTACGGACACAGTACGGACACAGTACGGTCACAGTACGGACACAGTACGGTCACAGTACGGTCACAGTACGGTCACAGTACGGTCACAGTACGGTCACAGTACGGAAACAGTACGGACACAGTACGGTCGCAGTACGGAAACAGTACGGTCACAGTACGGACACAGTATGGTCACAGTACGGTCAGATTACGGACACAGTACGGACACAGTACGGACACAGTACGGTCACAGGACGGTCACAGTACGGTCACAGGACGGTCACAGTACGGTCACAGTACGGACACAGTACGGTCACAGTACGGACACAGTACGGTCAAAGTACGGTCACAGTACGGACACAGTACGGTCACAGTACGGGCACAGTACGGACACAGTACGGGCACAGTACGGGCACAGTACGGACACAGTACGGACACAGTACGGGCACAGTACGGACACAGTACGGACACAGTACGGTCAAAGTACGGTCACAGTACGGACACAGTATGGTCACAGTACGGACACAGTACGGTCAAAGTACGGTCACAGTACGGACACAGTACGGTCAAAGTACGGTCACAGTACGGACACAGTACGGTCACAGTACGGACACAGTACGGGCACAGTACGGTCACAGTACAGACACAGTACGGACACAGTACGGTCACAGTACGGTCACTGTACGGACACAGTACGGTCACAGTACGGACACAGTACGGGCACAGTACGGTCACAGTACAGACACAGTACGGACACAGTACGGTCACAGTACCGACACAATACGGACACAGTACGGTCACAGTACGGACACAGTACGGACACAGTACGGTCAGATTACGGGCACTGTACGGACACAGTACGGGCAGAGTACGGACACAGTACGGACACAGTACGGACACAGTACGGTCACAGTACGGTCACAGTCCGGACACAGAACGGTCAGATTACGGACAGAGTACGGGCACAGTACGGGTACAGTACGATCAGATTACGGGCACAGTACGGGCACAGTACGGTCAGATTACGGGCACAGTACGGGCACAGTACGGTCACAGGACGGTCACAGTACGGTCACAGTACGGACACAGTACGGTCACAGGACGGTCACAGTACGGGCACAGTACGGACACAGTACGGTCACAGTACGGACACAGTACGGTCACAGTACGGTCACAGTACGGTCACCGTACGGACACAGTACGGACACAGTACGGTCACAGTACGGACACAGTACGGTCACAGTACGGACACAGTACGGTCACAGTACGGTCACAGTACGGACACAGTACGGACACAGTACGGTCACAGTACGGACACAGTACGGTCACAGTACGGACACAGTACGGTCACAGCACGGTCACAGTACGGTCACAGTACGGTCACAGTACGGACACAGTACGGTCACAGTACGGACACAGTACGGTCACAGTACGGACACAGTACGGTCACAGTACGGACACAGTACGGACACAGTACGGACACAGTACGGTCAGAGTACGGACACAGTACGGTCACAGTACGGTCACAGTACGGACACAGTACGGACACAGTACGGACACAGTACGGTCACAGTAACGTCACAGTACGGTCACAGTAGGGACACAGTACGGTCACAGTACGGACACAGTACGGTCACAGTACGGTCACAGTACGGTCACAGTACGGACACAGTACGGTCACAGTACGGGCACAGTACGGTCAGATTACGGGCACAGTATGGGCACAGCACGGTCACAGTACGGGCACAGTAGGGTCACAGTCCGGTCACTGCACGGACACAGTACGGTCACAGTACGGACACAGTACGGTCACAGTACGGACACAGTACGGACACAGTACGGACACAGTACGGGCACAGTACGGGCACTGTACGGTCACAGTACGGTCACAGTACGGTCACAGTACGGACACAGTACGGACACAGCACGGGCACAGTACGGTCAGATTACGGGAACAGTACGGTCACAAAATGGGCACAGTACGGACAAAGTACGGGCGCAGTACGGTCACAGTACGGACACAGTACGGACAGATTACGGGCACAGTACGGGCAGAGTACGGACGCAGTACGGACACAGTACGGACACAGTACGGTCACAGTACGGACACAGTACGGTCACAGTACGGACACAGTACGGTCACAGGACGGTCACAGTACGGGCACAGTACGGTCACAGTACGGTCACAGTACGGACACAGTACGGTCACAGTACGGTCACAGTACGGTCACCGTACGGACACAGTACGGACACAGTACGGTCACAGTATGGACACAGTACGGTCACAGTACGGACACAGTACGGTCACAGTACGGTCACAGTACGGTCACAGTACGGTCACAGTACGGAAACAGTACGGACACAGTACGGTCGCAGTACGGAAACAGTACGGTCACAGTACGGACACAGTACGGTCACAGTACGGTCAGATTACGGACACAGTACGGACACAGTACGGACACAGTACGGTCACAGGACGGTCACAGTACGGTCACAGGACGGTCACAGGACGGTCACAGTACGGTCACAGTACGGACACAGTACGGTCACAGTACGGACACAGTACGGTCAAAGTACGGTCACAGCACGGACACAGTACGGTCACAGTACGGGCACAGTACGGACACAGTACGGGCACAGTACGGGCACAGTACGGACACAGTACGGACACAGTACGGACACAGTACAGGCACAGTACGGACACAGTACGGACACAGTACGGTCAAAGTACGGTCACAGTACGGACACAGTATGGTCACAGTACGGACACAGTACGGTCAAAGTACGGTCACAGTACGGACACAGTACGGTCAAAGTACGGTCACAGTACGGACACAGTACGGTCACAGTACGGACACAGTACGGGCACAGTACGGTCACAGTACAGACACAGTACGGACACAGTACGGTCACAGTACGGTCACTGTACGGACACAGTACGGTCACAGTACGGACACAGTACGGGCACAGTACGGTCACAGTACAGACACAGTACGGACACAGTACGGTCACAGTACCGACACAATACGGACACAGTACGGTCACAGTACGGACACAGTACGGACACAGTACGGTCAGATTACGGGCACTGTACGGACAGAGTACGGACACAGTACGGACACAGTACGGACACAGTACGGTCACAGTACGGTCACAGTCCGGACACAGAACGGTCAGATTACGGACAGAGTACGGGCACAGTACGGGTACAGTACGATCAGATTACGGGCACAGTACGGGCACAGTACGGTCAGATTACGGGCACAGTACGGGCACAGTACGGTCACAGGACGGTCACAGTACGGTCACAGTACGGACACAGTACGGTCACAGGACGGTCACAGTACGGGCACAGTACGGACACAGTACGGTCACAGTACGGACACAGTACGGTCACAGTACGGTCACAGTACGGTCACCGTACGGACACAGTACGGACACAGTACGGTCACAGTACGGACACAGTACGGTCACAGTACGGACACAGTACGGTCACAGGACGGTCACAGTACGGGCACAGTACGGACACAGTACGGTCACAGTACGGACACAGTACGGTCACAGTACGGTCACAGTACGGTCACCGTACGGACACAGTACGGACACAGTACAGACACAGTACGGACACAGTACGGTCACAGTACGGTCACTGTACGGACACAGTACGGTCACAGTACGGACACAGTACGGGCACAGTACGGTCACAGTACAGACACAGTACGGACACAGTACGGTCACAGTACCGACACAATACGGACACAGTACGGTCACAGTACGGACACAGTACGGACACAGTACGGTCAGATTACGGGCACTGTACGGACACAGTACGGGCAGAGTACGGACACAGTACGGACACAGTACGGACACAGTACGGTCACAGTACGGTCACAGTCCGGACACAGAACGGTCAGATTACGGACAGAGTACGGGCACAGTACGGGTACAGTACGATCAGATTACGGGCACAGTACGGGCACAGTACGGTCAGATTACGGGCACAGTACGGGCACAGTACGGTCACAGGACGGTCACAGTACGGTCACAGTACGGACACAGTACGGTCACAGGACGGTCACAGTACGGGCACAGTACGGACACAGTACGGTCACAGTACGGACACAGTACGGTCACAGTACGGTCACAGTACGGTCACCGTACGGACACAGTACGGACACAGTACGGTCACAGTACGGACACAGTACGGTCACAGTACGGACACAGTACGGTCACAGTACGGTCACAGTACGGACACAGTACGGACACAGTACGGTCACAGTACGGACACAGTACGGTCACAGTACGGTCACAGTACGGTCACAGTACGGTCACAGTACGGTCACAGTACGGAAACAGTACGGACACAGTACGGTCGCAGTACGGAAACAGTACGGTCACAGTACGGACACAGTATGGTCACAGTACGGTCAGATTACGGACACAGTACGGACACAGTACGGACACAGTACGGTCACAGGACGGTCACAGTACGGTCACAGGACGGTCACAGTACGGTCACAGTACGGACACAGTACGGTCACAGTACGGACACAGTACGGTCAAAGTACGGTCACAGTACGGACACAGTACGGTCACAGTACGGGCACAGTACGGACACAGTACGGGCACAGTACGGGCACAGTACGGACACAGTACGGACACAGTACGGGCACAGTACGGACACAGTACGGACACAGTACGGTCAAAGTACGGTCACAGTACGGACACAGTATGGTCACAGTACGGACACAGTACGGTCAAAGTACGGTCACAGTACGGACACAGTACGGTCAAAGTACGGTCACAGTACGGACACAGTACGGTCACAGTACGGACACAGTACGGGCACAGTACGGTCACAGTACAGACACAGTACGGACACAGTACGGTCACAGTACGGTCACTGTACGGACACAGTACGGTCACAGTACGGACACAGTACGGGCACAGTACGGTCACAGTACAGACACAGTACGGACACAGTACGGTCACAGTACCGACACAATACGGACACAGTACGGTCACAGTACGGACACAGTACGGACACAGTACGGTCAGATTACGGGCACTGTACGGACACAGTACGGGCAGAGTACGGACACAGTACGGACACAGTACGGACACAGTACGGTCACAGTACGGTCACAGTCCGGACACAGAACGGTCAGATTACGGACAGAGTACGGGCACAGTACGGGTACAGTACGATCAGATTACGGGCACAGTACGGGCACAGTACGGTCAGATTACGGGCACAGTACGGGCACAGTACGGTCACAGGACGGTCACAGTACGGTCACAGTACGGACACAGTACGGTCACAGGACGGTCACAGTACGGGCACAGTACGGACACAGTACGGTCACAGTACGGACACAGTACGGTCACAGTACGGTCACAGTACGGTCACCGTACGGACACAGTACGGACACAGTACGGTCACAGTACGGACACAGTACGGTCACAGTACGGACACAGTACGGTCACAGTACGGTCACAGTACGGACACAGTACGGACACAGTACGGTCACAGTACGGACACAGTACGGTCACAGTACGGACACAGTACGGTCACAGCACGGTCACAGTACGGTCACAGTACGGTCACAGTACGGACACAGTACGGTCACAGTACGGACACAGTACGGTCACAGTACGGACACAGTACGGTCACAGTACGGACACAGTACGGACACAGTACGGACACAGTACGGTCAGAGTACGGACACAGTACGGTCACAGTACGGTCACAGTACGGACACAGTACGGACACAGTACGGACACAGTACGGTCAAAGTACGGTCACAGTACGGACACAGTACGGTCACAGTACGGACACAGTACGGGCACAGTACGGTCACAGTACAGACACAGTACGGACACAGTACGGTCACAGTACGGTCACTGTACGGACACAGTACGGTCACAGTACGGACACAGTACGGGCACAGTACGGTCACAGTACAGACACAGTACGGACACAGTACGGTCACAGTACCGACACAATACGGACACAGTACGGTCACAGTACGGACACAGTACGGACACAGTACGGTCAGATTACGGGCACTGTACGGACAGAGTACGGACACAGTACGGACACAGTACGGACACAGTACGGTCACAGTACGGTCACAGTCCGGACACAGAACGGTCAGATTACGGACAGAGTACGGGCACAGTACGGGTACAGTACGATCAGATTACGGGCACAGTACGGGCACAGTACGGTCAGATTACGGGCACAGTACGGGCACAGTACGGTCACAGGACGGTCACAGTACGGTCACAGTACGGACACAGTACGGTCACAGGACGGTCACAGTACGGGCACAGTACGGACACAGTACGGTCACAGTACGGACACAGTACGGTCACAGTACGGTCACAGTACGGTCACCGTACGGACACAGTACGGACACAGTACGGTCACAGTACGGACACAGTACGGTCACAGTACGGACACAGTACGGTCACAGGACGGTCACAGTACGGGCACAGTACGGACACAGTACGGTCACAGTACGGACACAGTACGGTCACAGTACGGTCACAGTACGGTCACCGTACGGACACAGTACGGACACAGTACGGTCACAGTATGGACACAGTACGGTCACAGTACGGACACAGTACGGTCACAGTACGGTCACAGTACGGACACAGTACGGACACAGTACGGTCACAGTACGGACACAGTACGGTCACAGTACGGACACAGTACGGTCACAGTACGGACACAGTACGGTCACAGTACGGACACAGTACGGACACAGTACGGACACAGTACGGTCACAGTACGGACACAGTACGGTCACAGTACGGACACAGTACGGACACAGTACGGTCACAGTACGGACACAGTACGGTCACAGTACGGACACAGTACGGACACAGTACGGACACAGTACGGACACAGTACGGTCAGAGTACGGACACAGTACGGACACAGTACGGGCACAGTACGGGCACTGTACGGTCACAGTACGGTCACAGTACGGTCACAGTACGGACACAGTACGGACACAGCACGGGCACAGTACGGTCAGATTACGGGAACAGTACGGTCACAAAATGGGCACAGTACGGACAAAGTACGGGCGCAGTACGGTCACAGTACGGACACAGTACGGACACAGTACGGACACAGTAAGGTCACAGTACGGTCACAGTAGGGACACAGTACGGACACAGTACGGGCACAGTACGGGCACAGTACGGACACAGTACGGTCAGATTACGGGCACAGTACGGTCACAGTACGGACACAGTACGGACACAGTACCGTCACAATAAGGTCACAGTACGGTCACAGTAGGGACACAGTACGGACACAGTACGGGCACAGTACGGGCACAGTACGGACACAGTACGGTCAGATTACGGGCACAGTACGGTCACAGTACGGGCACAGTACGGTCAGATTACGGGCACAGTACGGTCACAGTACGGACACAGTACGGTCAGATTACGGGCAAAGTACTGTCACAGTACGGGCACAGTACGGTCAGATTACGGGCACAGTACGGTCACAGTACAGACACAGTACGGACACAGTACGGTCACAGTACGGACATAGTACGGACACAGTACGGTCACAGTACGGACACAGTACGGACACAGTACGGTCAGATTACGGGCACAGTACGGACACAGTACGGGCAGAGTACGGACACAGTACGGACACAGTACGGACACAGTACGGTCACAGTACGGTCACAGTACGGACACAGTACGGTCACAGTACGGTCACAGGACGGTCACAGTACGGGCACAGTACGGTCACAGTACGGTCACAGTACGGACACAGTACGGTCACAGTACGGTCACAGTACGGTCACCGTACGGACACAGTACGGACACAGTACGGTCACAGTATGGACACAGTATGGTCACAGTACGGACACAGTACGGTCACAGTACGGTCACAGTACGGTCACAGTACGGTCACAGTACGGTCACAGTACGGAAACAGTACGGACACAGTACGGTCGCAGTACGGAAACAGTACGGTCACAGTACGGACACAGTACGGTCACAGTACGGTCAGATTACGGACACAGTACGGACACAGTACGGACACAGTACGGTCACAGGACGGTCACTGGACGGTCACAGTACGGTCACAGTACGGACACAGTACGGTCACAGTACGGACACAGTACGGTCAAAGTACGGTCACAGTACGGACACAGTACGGTCACAGTACGGGCACAGTACGGACACAGTACGGTCACAGTACGGACACAGTACGGTCACAGTACGGACACAGTACGGTCACAGTACATACACAGTACGGGCACAGTACGGTCACAGTACAGACACAGTACGGACACAGTACGGTCACAGTACCGACACAATACGGACACAGTACGGACACAGTACGGTCAGATTACGGGCACTGTACGGACACAGTACGGGCAGAGTACGGACACAGTACGGACACAGTACGGACACAGTACGGTCACAGTACGGACACAGCACGGGCACAGTACGGTCAGATTACGGGAACAGTACGGTCACAAAATGGGCACAGTACGGACAAAGTACGGGCGCAGTACGGACACAGTACGGACACAGTACGGACACAGTAAGGTCACAGTACGGTCACAGTAGGGACACAGTACGGACACAGTACGGGCACAGTACGGGCACAGTACGGACACAGTACGGTCAGATTACGGGCACAGTACGGTCACAGTACGGACACAGTACGGACACAGTACCGTCACAATAAGGTCACAGTACGGTCACAGTAGGGACACAGTACGGACACAGTACGGGCACAGTACGGGCACAGTACGGACACAGTACGGTCAGATTACGGGCACAGTACGGTCACAGTACGGGCACAGTACGGTCAGATTACGGGCACAGTACGGTCACAGTACGGACACAGTACGGTCAGATTACGGGCACAGTACTGTCACAGTACGGGCACAGTACGGTCAGATTACGGGCACAGTACGGTCACAGTACAGACACAGTACGGACACAGTACGGTCACAGTACCGACACAGTACGGACACAGTACGGTCACAGTACGGACACAGTACGGACACAGTACGGTCAGATTACGGGCACAGTACGGGCAGAGTACGGACGCAGTACGGACACAGTACGGACACAGTACGGTCACAGTACGGTCACAGTACGGACACAGTACGGTCACAGTACGGACACAGTACGGTCACAGGACGGTCACAGTACGGGCACAGTACGGTCACAGTACGGTCACAGTACGGACACAGTACGGTCACAGTACGGTCACAGTACGGTCACCGTACGGACACAGTACGGACACAGTACGGTCACAGTATGGACACAGTATGGTCACAGTACGGACACAGTACGGTCACAGTACGGTCACAGTACGGTCACAGTACGGTCACAGTACGGAAACAGTACGGACACAGTACGGTCGCAGTACGGAAACAGTACGGTCACAGTACGGACACAGTATGGTCACAGTACGGTCAGATTACGGACACAGTACGGACACAGTACGGACACAGTACGGTCACAGGACGGTCACAGTACGGTCACAGGACGGTCACAGTACGGTCACAGTACGGACACAGTACGGTCACAGTACGGACACAGTACGGTCAAAGTACGGTCACAGTACGGACACAGTACGGTCACAGTACGGGCACAGTACGGACACAGTACGGGCACAGTACGGGCACAGTACGGACACAGTACGGACACAGTACGGACACAGTACGGGCACAGTACGGACACAGTACGGACACAGTACGGTCAAAGTACGGTCACAGTACGGACACAGTATGGTCACAGTACGGACACAGTACGGTCAAAGTACGGTCACAGTACGGACACAGTACGGTCAAAGTACGGTCACAGTACGGACACAGTACGGTCACAGTACGGACACAGTACGGGCACAGTACGGTCACAGTACAGACACAGTACGGACACAGTACGGTCACAGTACGGTCACTGTACGGACACAGTACGGTCACAGTACGGACACAGTACGGGCACAGTACGGTCACAGTACAGACACAGTACGGACACAGTACGGTCACAGTACCGACACAATACGGACACAGTACGGTCACAGTACGGACACAGTACGGACACAGTACGGTCAGATTACGGGCACTGTACGGACACAGTACGGGCAGAGTACGGACACAGTACGGACACAGTACGGACACAGTACGGTCACAGTACGGTCACAGTCCGGACACAGAACGGTCAGATTACGGACAGAGTACGGGCACAGTACGGGTACAGTACGATCAGATTACGGGCACAGTACGGGCACAGTACGGTCAGATTACGGGCACAGTACGGGCACAGTACGGTCACAGGACGGTCACAGTACGGTCACAGTACGGACACAGTACGGTCACAGGACGGTCACAGTACGGGCACAGTACGGACACAGTACGGTCACAGTACGGACACAGTACGGTCACAGTACGGTCACAGTACGGTCACCGTACGGACACAGTACGGACACAGTACGGTCACAGTACGGACACAGTACGGTCACAGTACGGACACAGTACGGTCACAGTACGGTCACAGTACGGACACAGTACGGACACAGTACGGTCACAGTACGGACACAGTACGGTCACAGTACGGTCACAGTACGGTCACAGTACGGTCACAGTACGGTCACAGTACGGAAACAGTACGGACACAGTACGGTCGCAGTACGGAAACAGTACGGTCACAGTACGGACACAGTATGGTCACAGTACGGTCAGATTACGGACACAGTACGGACACAGTACGGACACAGTACGGTCACAGGACGGTCACAGTACGGTCACAGGACGGTCACAGTACGGTCACAGTACGGACACAGTACGGTCACAGTACGGACACAGTACGGTCAAAGTACGGTCACAGTACGGACACAGTACGGTCACAGTACGGGCACAGTACGGACACAGTACGGGCACAGTACGGGCACAGTACGGACACAGTACGGACACAGTACGGGCACAGTACGGACACAGTACGGACACAGTACGGTCAAAGTACGGTCACAGTACGGACACAGTATGGTCACAGTACGGACACAGTACGGTCAAAGTACGGTCACAGTACGGACACAGTACGGTCAAAGTACGGTCACAGTACGGACACAGTACGGTCACAGTACGGACACAGTACGGGCACAGTACGGTCACAGTACAGACACAGTACGGACACAGTACGGTCACAGTACGGTCACTGTACGGACACAGTACGGTCACAGTACGGACACAGTACGGGCACAGTACGGTCACAGTACAGACACAGTACGGACACAGTACGGTCACAGTACCGACACAATACGGACACAGTACGGTCACAGTACGGACACAGTACGGACACAGTACGGTCAGATTACGGGCACTGTACGGACACAGTACGGGCAGAGTACGGACACAGTACGGACACAGTACGGACACAGTACGGTCACAGTACGGTCACAGTCCGGACACAGAACGGTCAGATTACGGACAGAGTACGGGCACAGTACGGGTACAGTACGATCAGATTACGGGCACAGTACGGGCACAGTACGGTCAGATTACGGGCACAGTACGGGCACAGTACGGTCACAGGACGGTCACAGTACGGTCACAGTACGGACACAGTACGGTCACAGGACGGTCACAGTACGGGCACAGTACGGACACAGTACGGTCACAGTACGGACACAGTACGGTCACAGTACGGTCACAGTACGGTCACCGTACGGACACAGTACGGACACAGTACGGTCACAGTACGGACACAGTACGGTCACAGTACGGACACAGTACGGTCACAGTACGGTCACAGTACGGACACAGTACGGACACAGTACGGTCACAGTACGGACACAGTACGGTCACAGTACGGACACAGTACGGTCACAGCACGGTCACAGTACGGTCACAGTACGGTCACAGTACGGACACAGTACGGTCACAGTACGGACACAGTACGGTCACAGTACGGACACAGTACGGTCACAGTACGGACACAGTACGGACACAGTACGGACACAGTACGGTCAGAGTACGGACACAGTACGGTCACAGTACGGTCACAGTACGGACACAGTACGGACACAGTACGGACACAGTACGGTCACAGTAACGTCACAGTACGGTCACAGTAGGGACACAGTACGGTCACAGTACGGACACAGTACGGTCACAGTACGGTCACAGTACGGTCACAGTACGGACACAGTACGGTCACAGTACGGGCACAGTACGGTCAGATTACGGGCACAGTATGGGCACAGCACGGTCACAGTACGGGCACAGTAGGGTCACAGTCCGGTCACAGCACGGACACAGTACGGTCACAGTACGGACACAGTACGGTCACAGTACGGACACAGTACGGACACAGTACGGACACAGTACGGGCACAGTACGGGCACTGTACGGTCACAGTACGGTCACAGTACGGTCACAGTACGGACACAGTACGGACACAGCACGGGCACAGTACGGTCAGATTACGGGAACAGTACGGTCACAAAATGGGCACAGTACGGACAAAGTACGGGCGCAGTACGGTCACAGTACGGACACAGTACGGACACAGTACCGTCACAGTAAGGTCACAGTACGGTCACAGTAGGGACACAGTACGGACACAGTACGGGCACAGTACGGGCACAGTACGGACACAGTACGGTCAGATTACGGGCACAGTACGGTCACAGTACGGACACAGTACGGACACAGTACCGTCACAATAAGGTCACAGTACGGTCACAGTAGGGACACAGTACGGACACAGTACGGGCACAGTACGGGCACTGTACGGACACAGTACGGTCAGATTACGGGCACAGTACGGTCACAGTACGGGCACAGTATGGTCAGATTACGGGCACAGTACGGTCACAGTACGGACACAGTACGGTCAGATTACGGGCACAGTACTGTCACAGTACGGGCACAGTACGGTCAGATTACGGGCACAGTACGGTCACAGTACAGACACAGTACGGACACAGTACGGTCACAGTACCGACACAGTACGGACACAGTACGGTCACAGTACGGACACAGTACGGACACAGTACGGTCAGATTACGGGCACAGTACGGACACAGTACGGGCAGAGTACGGACACAGTACGGACACAGTACGGACACAGTACGGTCACAGTACGGTCTGTAAGGGATTCTGACCCTGCGTGTCTCGCAGCCTGTGAGATTCACGCGGCTCTGTGCAGCCTGTATGTCAGTGCGGGTTTAGGCCTTGTTGCCTGTTCTGGTCTCCAGCCAGTCTGGGAGCACTAGACACACCTGTGAGTGGTTCGAATCACTCGCCCTTACGGTTCTAGACACTGGACTTAGATGCGAGAGCAGTAATGGAGATGAAACTCATGTAGACTCGGTTGAATGGTACGAAATGGAAAATCTTTATTGCATGATATTTAAGATTATGAAATACATGTCATAAGCACAGATTAATGACAGTACAATCTTACAAGCAGTTATATAGCTGATCCTAGGGAAACGAGGAACGAACGACACACCGTAAATAGGGGCACACATTACAAGTATCCTTAATACTTAAACCCTCCCCTATCAATATCTGTCCTAACTAGATTCGTAGGATTTCGAGACTCATGCTCACCACTCGTGATAACTCGGAGAAATTCCGAATAGTTGATCGGATGTTTTTCACCGCAGCACCCACGTGTCGGTCAGGAGATCTCCTGGTCCCACTTGTTTACTTGCTTCTGCTCCGGCTAGCAGGCTGGACCGTCTGCTGTGATGAAGATCTGTGTTGGTTGGTTTAACAGGTACTTTTCCGAGCAGGTTTCACAGTTCAGTCAATATCATCGATGATGAACCGTTCTTGCAAGTTCAAAGAAGTCTTCCTGGCAAGGAAAACTTGGCTATTCGACCTACAGGCGCGGTCGGGATTTACTGACCGTGGCGATGAGTATGGTCTTCCTCTCTTCTCATCTCATCTCATCTCATCTCATCTCATCTCGGGCCTTTGGTTCCGCTGCCAGTTACCAACATAGGTCTTCGTTACGCGACACGAGGTAGATCCGAACGGATCAGAAAGTTCAACAGTCTTTTTCAAAAAAAAAAAGCACCAGGCAAACAGGAACCAGACTACGAGTCAAAACGCAGGAGCAGCCACGAGGTTACGAGTCGATCGGATAAGAGAATAAGAGAAAGATGGACGGTTGGAGCTTGTAATTATAGTACAAAATCTTCCGTTTCCCGCCCAACCTTAATGTCCTTTCTTTTGTTTGGGTCTGGCGCTCAAATGTCTTGTATGGGTGATCTCCGTTCTTAATGGGTTTCGGGGCTACTGGTAAATGTCTGAGTACCTGTTAATATTTCTCCCATTGTTAAATCGGTCGGTGTTCTCCCTGGAGGGGTTTTGGGGCTTCCAAGTGTTTTGTATAACTACCTGCTAACGGCTCTCTCATCGTAGAGTCGTTGGGATTTTACATATTAATGTCTTTTGGATGGGCCCTTGATTACTCGGTACAATAGCTTTCATTCGTACCTGGGAGACCGATTTCAGTATTTATGTGTATACTGCAAACCCATGATGTCTCGTGTATTATCTTCACTGTGCTGAATCTTAATCGATCTTGCACAAATGTTTATTGGAACGCCATCTTGTCTGCCTGTCGAAAAGTCTAGAATGTTCTGTCACGAGGTGCGGCGGCCATTTTACAGGCTGCTTGTGTCTACTTTGAGAAACCTGGCAGCATTCTGCTGAAATAAAAGCTGTTTGAACGAAACTCTGTGTTTTCTCCTTATTAATAAAATCGCGATATATTGCGAATTCTACAGTCCCTCCTGTTGATGCGAATAACTCCGCTTATCGTATCAAAAATCATAGTGGTGAGCAATATTATCTCGATTTCTCTCCGAATCCAGCAAATTAATCCCATAATTTTTAACCTAGCTAGGGTCTCTGTGTCGTCCTTATTTCCCAAGAAAATTACATTTTATATCACCGTGGGCCTTTATTTGCCCTTAAACTTACACCACTTGTTTTCCTTCCCGGCGTAACCAGGCCGATGCCTCTCGTATCACCTGTATGTCCATCTTTTATTCAGGGAAAGGAAAAACAAAACCCAAAACCAAACAATCATTTTTAACTATAACACCATCACCAAAAATAATCAACACCAACTCTTAACACATGTCGAGTTCCCAAACGTATTTACAATCTTTGAAAATCATGATCGAGTACAAACTTCCGCGGCGCACGTGGCGAGCGGGAATGACGCCATTTTCCGATTACACGGTGCTTTCATCGTGCACGCGCACGTAACGTTCTCGCCACTCTCCCGTGTTTTCATGCTTGGTGAGGCGTTTGTCTCTTTTACAATGTACGACCAATAGGTACACTACAATAAACACTTGACATACGACTAAAATGTGGGAGGCTATTCTGATCCATGAAGGCACTTCAATATTGGTGAACAGATTCCACCACGGTGGAATTACTATATCCAGAATGTCTGTTCCTATTTCGACAGTTTTCTGTTCTAATGTGTAAAAATGTTTCTGTGATACCGCGACGGCTTTTAAAAGCTTGGTGAGGTGTTCAGGGAGAGGGGGAATGAGGTATCCGAAATGCGCGACGAATCGCTGCAAGTCGGTGAAATTCTCTTTTACTGTGAGATGAACAGTGGATGGTTCAGGGATTGGGATGATTCGCTGTTGTGCTACTTGAACTTCCGCCCTGGGTTTAAAACAGAAACTGCTGTCACTCACCGGACACCGGCTACGGTTTCCATGCTGGTAGTGTTGCGCTGCAGTGGTAACACAATATGTTCCACCCCCGATGTATGCTACCTGCGGAGGCACATGATCTTGTGCCATTGCCTCCATGGTGCAATTCATGGACTTGGCGCCAGTCGTTCTGAACCCGCACTGTGGTGTTAAAAAGGCATTCAAGTGCTGGGGGCACAGTATTATGTGTGCTCCCCTGCCACGACAACCAGAGAGATCTGTACCTGTCATCGTTTGCTCCCAGCGGATGACGTAAGGTGGAACCGCTGCATAACGAATGTGGGCTCCCCCCTGAATGACACCAATGTTCTCTACCCGATACACCGGGGCGGGCTTTGCTGTGTCGCCCAAAACCGGCATGCGTAATACTATTCCCATAATAGTATGGTTTGATCGTCCGCAGTCCACGGGGACTGGGTAAGCTTCTGAAGCTAGCCTGAGCTGACACGGACTTAATGCGTTCTGAAAAGGGTGGAGCGCCCGCAGGTGTTTGTTACTTATCCAGGACGGGACCAAACCTTGTTTTAAATCCTCCAAATTACTGCGGCCCTCGCCCAGTAACCACGCCCCGTAAAGCACGCACACCTCGTTCTGCGCAGCTTGATCGGATGCATTCCGATCTTCCCTAATCAGGGCATTTACCGTCTTTGCATGTTTCTCCAACTCTGCTATAATTTCCTTTAAATGGAGAGTCATGGCTTGGTCCTCGTGTAGACCCGACCCTACCACTTTATTCTCATCTGTTAGAATGTCTTTTAATTGTGTCTTTAAACCATTAATCTGGGTCTGCAGCTCCACACTGTCTAGAGCGTTGACCACAGATGTACCCGTGTTAAAAGCAGTGAACGCATCGTTCACCAAACCCCTTCTTTGCCTCCCTACTTGATCCAAAACTTCCTGTGGTGCGGTGTACAAACTTGTTTTATCAATTTCCGCGAAATCGAATTCATAAAATTGTCTGAACATCTTGGTCAACAGGACCTGATACAACTGTTCCGTCTTTTTGGGGCACCACTCTGGTAACCGCACCTCGGTGAGATTTAAAATCACCGAGGCCACCGCGTAATGTACCCCCTGAAATAGTATCTGGTCTGTGGGGACCAGTACCAAACCATTCCGGGTCCCTTACTAGTTTTAGGGCACCCTTCTTCCTCAGCTAGAACCACCGGAATCGTGGGCGGGGCTTTGCGTGGGCGCGTAATGAGCTCAGTGGCATTTACTGGGATCGGGGAGAATGGGGCTCCGCACCCCCTGGTGCTCGCATCCCACCTCATCCCCTGTCCGTTATCCTGCCATTGATTAATGAAAAATATGGAGATGCCTTTGGGGCAAACGTACTTTGACCCCCACATACATACATAAATTCCCTCGTCCGGTTCCCACCATTTGTCCCAACAGACTTTCACTTGTCCGTTTGTCCCCGTAATAGTCCGATGGGTATTATTACCCAGTCGTTCCCACTCGACCGAAGAGTTCCTCATAGTTTTGCTCAGCTTTCGCAGCCACCACCATCGGCTCAATGGGACATTCCCACTACAAGTCAAACAAATCCGTTTGCCGACGGTGACGCTGATCCTGGGTGCGATGATCCTTACTTTGGGGCACATTAAAGAAGTCTCTTTGTAGGCAAACCCCGATGTGCTAGAATACTCCGTTGAGTTCGTTCCCAGCCATCCTGGCCACCTTCCCTTGTGGAAATAGGTGCTGGTCTCCTCTGCCTCCCGTCTTCCGGTCCCATCCACCGCGATGGGGGCCGTGTCCCCTGGAACATCCAAACACCACGACATCCTTGGTGCGGCCTCGATAGGCCAATCCACATCCGATTGCCGCGAGCAATACTAGAATTCGTTCCATCCTTCCTTGGTTCCTGTGATCAGATAGAATGAGGTAGCCAGCCTCGCAAGAGTCTCTGGCTTCTGTGAAGGGTGAGCGGGTCCCCTGACCTCGCCTCACGTAAACTTCAACGTTCGCTGAATAAACTTTAACTAAACCTATTTTTAAAGCTCCCATCATTTTATCGTTTTCTGTTAAAAACACTACAATCTTAACCTTATTAAAACTATAAACTTAACCTTGAACTATGAACTTAAAACTTAAAACTTATTACTATACAGTGCCGCCCGTTCTCAGGGCGGCCCCTTTAAATTCTGAGAAGGCTGCTGCGAGCTCTTCCCGACGGCGGGAGGGCACTGACCCTTCCCTTTGATCTGCCGCAGCCTGTTGTTGCACTGATTCCTTCTTCTGATCTGCCGCAGCCTGTTGCTGCTGCGATGGGGCCGGGCTGTATCTGGGTTGCCTTAACCTTAAGTCTACGCCTTGGGGCAGTCTGGGGACATGACCACATCCTCCTGGGCTGGGGTTCTCTACTTGACCTACGGGGAGTTGCCATGGGCGGGGGTTCCGTGACTGACGGACCGGGTTCCGAGACTTCCATCGGGACGACCTGGGGTTCCACCACAGTCGCTGGCTCCGCCTCCGCTGACTCCGCCTCCCTAACCTCGGGGCTCGCAGTTTGTGGCTCCGCCCTGCTCGGCCCAGCAGGCGGCCCTTCACTCGTGATCTCTGCCTCCCCCCGAGGACGGGACGTTCAAAGCGGGCGGCTCTGTCTCTGGGGTCCTCACCGTCACTCCCTGTGCTCCCACAGCGGCTGGCCCCGCCTCCCCTAGCTCCTCCCTCCTGTCCTCGGGACCTGCAGCTTGTGTGTCCACCCTGTGTAGATCTCTATCTGCAGCCCGTATTCTCCCTATATCTAAAACGGGACCGTTCCTCCAAAACCACTCGTCTTCATCACTATCCTCATCTGACTCGAGTTCCCTGAATTCTCCCTCATCTGACTCCCAACTCCAGAAAAATGCTTCATGATCTTCCAGGATGTCCCCTCCCCTGATGCAAGCTGCTTTGCCTGCCTGTGTGCCTTGTGGTCCTACCTGGGGCTGTGCTTCCCCACTGGCGGGGTTTACCCCTGTGGTTTTCCCTTGCGCACCTGGCTTGTACAGTTTGCATTGGTTTACGTGGAACCACTTAGTGCGCCGAGGTACTTTTACGGCGTATACCATGGGACTCGCCTTATCTACAATGTTGTAGGGTCCCATATACAGTGGTTCCAGACTCCCTACTCTGGCGTAGTTTCTGACCATGACCTGGTCTCCTACTTCCCACTCCCGCGTTTTGCGGGGTTCCAGCAACAAGCGATTGCCCTGATGCTGCCTTCCCATGTTCCCAGCCGCCTGCTCATAAACCTGCTTCAGGCGCTCCAGGAGAGTCTGGGCGAACTTGTCCCTGCTTATCTCTTGGAGCTGACCCTCAGTGAGCACCGGTGCTAGCACATGGGTGGGGGTTCGCATGAGCCTCCCAGTCATCACCTCGTGCGGGGAGTACCCCGTACTTTTTGACTGACTGGCCCGGACCCCCATGAGGACTAAAGGCAGAACTTCCGCCCATTTTTGGGGCGAGTTCCTAGTCTCTTTCCTCAATTTCTCCTTCAGGGTCCGGTTCATGCGTTCAACAATCCCGGATGACTGGGGATTGTGTGCTACGTGCCACTTCCCTTCAATGCCCAAAAGCATGAGGGTGTTCTGCATCACCTGGCCGGTGAAATGACTCCCTTGGTCTGACTCCACAAAACGGGGAAGTCCCCACCGCGAGAACACTTCCCGGACCAAGATTTTTGCTGTACCCAGTGCCGTAGCTGTTCGACAGGGGAAGGCTTCCACCCACTTGGAAAACACATCCACCAAGACGAGGCAGTATTTATAACCTCCCTGGGTGGTGGGCAGGGGTCCTATATAGTCGATCTGTATCGACTGCCATGGTCCCTCTACCCTTCTTACGTGTCCCATGGGCACCTTCCTTTTCTGGGGGTCTGGGTTGTTTGCAGCGCACACAAGACAGTTTGCACAGAACTCGCGGACTTGTTCCCTGAGCCCTGGCCACCATCCCGCTTGCTCTACCCGTTGCCAGGTAACCTCGGGCCCGGGGTGCCCTGCCCCTGGTCCCTCGTGAGCCAACTGGAGGAATTCCCTCCTGTGCTGCTGCGGCACAACCCACTGCTCCTCGCGGAACAGCATGCCTTCCTTAACTGAGAGGGTTGCCGTACTGTACGGACCTTCTACCTGCCTCTCCTCAGCAATGGTTTTTAGGACTGCTTTTAGGGCGGGATCCTGGGCTTGGACGGTCTTAAGGTCTAGGGGCAATGCTACCCTGGTGTTCCCGGGATTCCCGTCCCTGCCTCGGATCGCTGCTATGGGTCTGGTCCCATAGGGGTCCCAGAAAATGCCGTTGCGGGCACCTTCCCTGGCTAGCGCATCCGCCTGCTGGTTGCCCTCCCCACGGGGCTCTGTGGAGGAGTGAGCTTTCACCTTATGGATGAAAATCTCTCCTTCCTCCCCTACTGCTGCTGCTAAGATCTTTTCCAGCAAGGGCTTCACCGTTAAAGGTCGCCCGTCCGCGGAGGTGTATCCACGGCGGGACCAAATGGCCAGGTATTCCGTACACGAATTGCAGGTGAACATACTGTCCGAGCAAATCGTGTATGGGGTTGGGAAAATGTCTGGGTGGGTAACAACGTACACCACGGCAGACAGCTCAGCCTGCTGCGCGCTCATGGTGCTGGGGAGCTTGATCGCCAGGGCAAGGTTTGCCGCAGGGTAATAAACTCCACACCCTGTGAGTCGTTCGCCAGCAGATACTGTGCTAGACCCATCAACATAAATCTCGCGCCCAGTGGGATGTATCCCGGCCCGTAAACCTATGTTGACGTCCCACACCCCTTCCACCGAACACCGGTGGGCTGTACCGGGGTATACCAAATTGGCCGCAAGCCTGGGCTCGCAAAGACCTTTTACTCTAAGATCCAACTGGGAGAGAAGAAGGGTCCAGCGCGCAATGCGCAAGCTGCTTACGGTCCCATCTTTAATCCTCCCATCCAGAAGCATCTTAGTTGGTGTGTGATGTGTGAGGAGAGTGATGGGAGAGAGCCCTGTGAAGATCGCTGATCTTTTCACAGCCCAATGCGTGGCTAAAAGGTGCCTTTCGCAATTGGAGAAACTTCTCTCCACATCCGTTAACACCCTGGATGAATAGACAACCGGCCTCAGCTTGCCGTGACGCTCTTGGAGCAGCACAGCGCTCAAGCTGTCTCCGCTGGCAGCTACCTCCAGGAAAAACTCCTTTCCCCCATCTATGGCCCCTAAGGCTGGCGCGGTCTGCAGATCCCTTTTTAACTTCTCGAAGGCTGCTTGGCAGCCCTCGTCCCAAGACCACTCCACCCCCTTATGGAGGAGTCGGAGGAGCGGCGCTGCTGTGGCCGCATAGTCTTCGATAAAATCCCTGCAGTAACCGGTCAGTCCCAAGAAGGACCTCACACCCCTTACGTTGTTGGGAATCGGTAATTCTTGCACCGACTCCCTCCTTGCTTTGTCTATGGCTCTTTCCCCAGCGCGTATGGTCAGTCCCAGGAATTTTACTTCCCGCTGACCGATACGTGCTTTCTTAGGATTTATTTTAAAACCCTTTCTCGCTAGCAGCTCCAATAACTCGTCCAGTAGTGGTCCATGCTCCTCCCTTGAGTCCGTAAATAGGAGCAAATCATCCACGTACTGCACTAACTGATTGGGCTGACTAAACTCCTTTAAACTTCCTGCCATACACTGATGGAAAATACTGGGGCTATTGTGGAAACCCTGTGGCAGACAGTTCCATGTGTACTGTTGTCCTTTGAAAGTAAAGGCAAACTTGTACTGGTCCTCTCGCCTCAGCGGGATGGACCAAAAACCGTTCGAGATATCCAGCACCGTGAACGTGGTCGCGGACGCTGGGATGCTCCCTATTAGGTCAGCAACTGCTGCTACCGTGGGCGCGCAGGCGGGAATGTTACTGTTAAGGACTCTGTAGTCCACCGTGGCTCTCCACGAATTATCCGGCTTCCTAACCGGCCATAATGGGGAGTTCACGTGTGTGGCTATCGGCCTCAACACGCCCTGCTGCACCAAGGAGGACATTGCTGTCTCCATATCGGGTTCTGCTTCTTTGGGGAAGTTATACTGCTTTTGGGGTCGGGTCATGGGGTCCCCATCTACGCTGACCTCAAACCCGATAACCCTCCCACAATCGTGCTTGTGGGTTGCAAACGCGTGCATATTATCTGACACGTACGTTTGCATGTCCGTTGGGACATCTGCGACCATAAGCCTGAGGTCGTAGCCTCCGGATGGCTGTACGGTACACAGGACCCCTGTTTCTTCCTCCCCCGGAATCACTACTACCTCGCCTTTTTCACCCTTAGCCCCCCAGAGACAGTGATTTCTGAGGTCCACGAGGATCCCGTGTCCCGATAGAAGATCAGACCCGAGAATACCTCTTCCACCCGCCTCCTGCCATTCCATCAGTATACACTTCCACTTAAGGTGAAGTGCTCCCAAACGAATGGATAGCGGAAGGGAGAACGCGCCAGCCTGTTCTTTTCCTGTGAACCCCGCTAACGTGAATGGGACCCTGGTAGATAGCGGCGAGTCAAAAGGGCTATCTGTATGGATTATGGTGCAAGAAGCTCCCGTGTCCAACAAATAACTACCCCTCTGTTTCTCTACCTCCATCTCCACCAAAGGTCGCTTCCACGCATCATAGCTAAGCGGACACAGGTAGACGGGCTGCGCGGGTTCTAGTCATGGGGTACTATTAGACGGTCCTGTGGCACCTACGGGGCCGGTTGCGACCGCCACCTTTCCATGTGCACTCAATAGACTGCGCATGGCTCCTAACACTACTTCGAGGTCGTCGGGAGGGGTGGGTGCATTAGCTTCCCTAGCCGGGACAGGCGCCTGGGCTCGGACCGCGGGATTTTTATCCTTGGAATCTTTCCAAGGGTTCCTGCAATGCTTGCGCCAGTGCCCTGTCTTCCCACACCCGTAACAAGCATTACTTGCCTGTGGGGCGCGATTACCCTCCTGATGCCACTCTCTTTGATACGGGGCTGCGGGTCGTACCTCATGTACTTTTCCCTTAAGGGGACGTGTTGCCATACCCCTTATATTGCGATATCCTAACGTGAGTCGATTCAAGACCGACTCTTCCGTAATGTTGGGGTCATTGGGATCAAACCATGCTTTTGCCTGCTCTCTGACGGCTGGTAAACTGTTGGCTATTATGCACCTAAGCCAATGAGCTAAACCGGCGCCTTCCACATCTTCGCGCTCAGCCGCACCTAGACAGCTGCGCTCATATACTGGCCACAGCCTGTCGGCAAAAACCTTCGGGGGTTCTCCCTCCATCTGCACTGTCTGTCCCACTCTAGCAAACGGACCTTCATCGTTCGCCCCCAACACTTCCAGGACCTCATTCTTTAATGCCTCATAAGTCTTGGTTCCCCTCTTGCTCTCGCCTGAGAGACACTGAAGGACCGAGCTGTCTAATGAGAACAGCAGCATTTTTGCTGTTTCCCCATCATCGCAGCCGTTAATGGCTGCGGCTTGCTCAACTTCTCTGAAATGTACGGAAGGGTCGTCTGACTCGGTCAGCTTCCGTACGTGATTTATCATAGCTCTCAGCTGGTGTGAGCTGTGAGGCAACACGAGCTGTCCGAGGAGATCCCCTGGTTCTTCCCCACCGTTTCTGTTTGGGCCCCTTTTAATACCCGTTACTGGATACAACGGTCCCTTTTCCACTTCTTTCTCAACGGGCTCTTTCGTTTCTTCCATTGCTTCCTCCCTAACCCAGGTTTCCGAATAGCTGGGTGGCGCGGAGGGCGCAGTGGCTACTACTTCCTCTGCTTTACTTGGTGGGGATTTCTTAAACTTCTCACTTACTAGCGGCTGGTGTGCTGACGGACTGATAAGGCACACCATGCCGTGCGCTTTGTTCACGGCCTTTTTGAGGTGCTCTATCTCTTTTTGGCAGGCGCTATGATCGGCTCCCTGAAACTTATCCTCAATGGCCAACTTATATGCCGCCCTAACCCCCGTTAAGCTCTCTTCCTGAGTTCTTATCTGGGCAGCTTGGCGGGCACATCTTTCCTTTAACCTGCTCTCATTTAACTTTGCCTCAGTGACCTGGCACTCGAGATAATCTATCCTTGTTTTATGGTGACTGGAGATTTCCTGGCGTTCTTGGTGCAACGCACTTAAATTCCTAATGAGCATTTCCCCTCCAGAAACCTTCTCATCCATTTCTCCCTCTAAATGACTGATTCGAGCTGTTAGCGCTGTAATGGTCTGGTTTGAAATCTGGACCTGCCTTTTGTAACACATAAGCCAGACTGCTTTCTCGAGTGTCTTTTTATGTTCTTTACTATCTGTCCACCTTTCGGCGGCCTCTAGCGGGCTTTTATCCGCTAACAATTCACTTATCCATTTCTTAGTTAGATTAACCTTTCCGAACACATAATCTGCTATCTTTTCCTGCATAACATTTCGTACAGTCATTCCAAAGTCTAACACACTACCCTCTCGCTGCCAGTGTCCTGCCGCGGTCGCCATTTTCTGTAAGGGATTCTGACCCTGCGTGTCTCGCAGCCTGTGAGATTCACGCGGCTCTGTGCAGCCTGTATGTCAGTGCGGGTTTAGGCCTTGTTGCCTGTTCTGGTCTCCAGCCAGTCTGGGAGCACTAGACACACCTGTGAGTGGTTCGAATCACTCGCCCTTACGGTTCTAGACACTGGACTTAGATGCGAGAGCAGTAATGGAGATGAAACTCATGTAGACTCGGTTGAATGGTACGAAATGGAAAATCTTTATTGCATGATATTTAAGATTATGAAATACATGTCATAAGCACAGATTAATGACAGTACAATCTTACAAGCAGTTATATAGCTGATCCTAGGGAAACGAGGAACGAACGACACACCGTAAATAGGGGCACACATTACAAGTATCCTTAATACTTAAACCCTCCCCTATCAATATCTGTCCTAACTAGATTCGTAGGATTTCGAGACTCATGCTCACCACTCGTGATAACTCGGAGAAATTCCGAATAGCTGATCGGATGTTTTTCACCGCAGCACCCACGTGTCGGTCAGGAGATCTCCTGGTCCCACTTGTTTACTTGCTTCTGCTCCGGCTAGCAGGCTGGACCGTCTGCTGTGATGAAGATCTGTGTTGGTTGGTTTAACAGGTACTTTTCCGAGCAGGTTTCACAGCTCAGTCAATATCATCGATGATGAACCGTTCTTGCAAGTTCAAAGAAGTCTTCCTGGCAAGGAAAACTTGGCTATTCGACCTACAGGCGCGGTCGGGATTTACTGACCGTGGCGATGAGTATGGTCTTCCTCTCTTCTCATCTCATCTCATCTCATCTCATCTCATCTCGGGCCTTTGGTTCCGCTGCCAGTTACCAACATAGGTCTTCGTTACGCGACACGAGGTAGATCCGAACGGATCAGAAAGTTCAACAGTCTTTTTCAAAAAAGGCACCAGGCAAACAGGAACCAGACTACGAGTCAAAACGCAGGAGCAGCCACGAGGTTACGAGTCGATCGGATAAGAGAATAAGAGAAAGATGGACGGTTGGAGCTTGTAATTATAGTACAAAATCTTCCGTTTCCCGCCCAACCTTAATGTCCTTTCTTTTGTTTGGGTCTGGCGCTCAAATGTCTTGTATGGGTGATCTCCGTTCTTAATGGGTTTCGGGGCTACTCGTAAATGTCTGAGTACCTGTTAATATTTCTCCCATTGTTAAATCGGTCGGTGTTCTCCCTGGAGGGGTTTTGGGGCTTCCAAGTGTTTTGTATAACTACCTGCTAACGGCTCTCTCATCGTAGAGTCGTTGGATTTTACATATTAATGTCTTTTGGATGGGCCCTTGATTACTCAGTACAATAGCTTTCATTCGTACCTGGGAGACCGATTTCAGTATTTATGTGTATACTGCAAACCCATGATGTCTCGTGTATTATCTTCACTGTGCTGAATCTTAATCGATCTTGCACAAATGTTTATTGGAACGCCATCTTGTCTGCCTGTCGAAAATTCTAGAATGTTCTGTCACGAGGTGCGGCGGCCATTTTACAGGCTGCTTGTGTCTACTTTGAGAAACCTGGCAGCATTCTGCTGAAATAAAAGCTGTTTGAACGAAACTCTGTGTTTTCTCCTTATTAATAAAATCGCGATATATTGCGAATTCTACAGGTCACAGTCCGGACACAGAACGGTCAGATTACGGACAGAGTACGGGCACAGTACGGGTACAGTACGATCAGATTACGGGCACAGTACGGGCACAGTACGGTCAGATTACGGGCACAGTACGGGCACAGTACGTGCACAGTACGGTCAGATTACGGACACAGTACGGACACAGTACGGACACAGTACGGTCACAGTACGGTCACAGGACGGTCACAGTACGGTCACAGTACGGTCGCAGGACGGTCACAGTACGGTCACAGTACGGACACAGTACGGTCACAGTACGGACACAGTACGGTCAAAGTACGGTCACAGTACCGACACAGTACGGTCACAGTACGGTCACAGTACGGACACAGTACGGTCACAGGACGGTCACAGTACGGGCACAGTACGGTCACAGTACGGTCACAGTACGGACACAGTACGGTCAAAGTACGGTCACAGTACGGACACAGTACGGTCACAGTACGGACACAGTACGGTCACAGTACGGTCACAGTACGGTCACCGTACGGACACAGTACGGACACAGTACGGTCACAGTATGGACACAGTATGGTCACAGTACGGACACAGTACGGTCACAGTACGGTCACAGTACGGACACAGTACGGACACAGTACGGTCACAGTACGGACACAGTACGGTCACAGTACGGACACAGTACGGTCACAGTACGGACACAGTACGGTCACAGTACGGTCACAGTACGGTCACAGTACGGTCACAGTACGGACAGAGTACGGTCACAGTACGGACACAGTACGGTCACAGTACGGACACAGTACGGTCACAGTACGGTCACAGTACGGACACAGTACGGACACAGTACGGACACAGTACGGTCAGAGTACGGACACAGTACGGTCACAGTACGGTCACAGTACGGACACAGTACGGACACAGTACGGACACAGTACGGACACAGTACGGTCACAGTACGGTCACAGTACGGTCACAGTAGGGACACAGTACGGACACAGTACGGGCACAGTACGGGCACTGTACGGTCACAGTACGGTCACAGTACGGTCACAGTACGGACACAGTACGGTCACAGTACGGGCACAGTACGGTCAGATTACGGGCACAGTACGGGCACAGCACGGTCACAGTACGGGCACAGTAGGGTCCCAGTACGGTCATATTACGGGCACAGTAAGGGCACAGTACGGTCACAGTACGGTCACAGTACGGGCACAGTACCGACACAGTACGGTCACAGTACGGACACAGTACGGATACAGTGCGGTCAGATTACGGTCACAGTACGGACACAGTACGGTGACATTACGGACACAGTACGGACACAGTACGGACACAGTACGGTCACAGTACGGACACAGTACGGACACAGTACGGACACAGTACGGTCACAGTACGGACACAGTACGGGCACAGTACGGGCACAGTACGGTCACAGTACGGACACAGTACGGGCACAGTACGGACACAGTACGGACACAGTACGGTCACAGTACGGTCACAGTACGGACACAGTATGGGCACAGTACGGTCACAGTACAGACACAGTACGGACACAGTACGGTCACAGTACCGACACAGTACGGACACAGTACGGTCACAGTACGGACACAGTACGGACACAGTACGGTCAGATTACGGGCACAGTACGGACACAGTACGGGCAGAGTACGGACACAGTACGGACACAGTATGGACACAGTACGGTCACAGTACGGTCACAGTCCGGACACAGAACGGTCAGATTACGGACAGAGTACGGGTACAGTACGGGTACAGTACGATCAGATTACGGGCACAGTACGGGCACAGTACGATCAGATTACGGGCACAGTACGGGCACAGTACGTGCACAGTACGGTCAGATTACGGACACAGTACGGACACAGTACGGACACAGTACGGTCACAGGACGGTCACAGGACGGTCACAGTACGGTCACAGTACGGTCACAGGACGGTCACAGTACGGTCACATTACGGTCACAGTACGGACACAGTACGGTCAAAGTACGGTCACAGTACGGACACAGTACGGTCACAGTACGGTCACAGTACGGACACAGTACGGTCACAGTACGGTCACAGTACGGACACAGTATGGTCAAAGTACGGACACAGTACGGTCACAGTACGGACACAGTACGGTCACAGTACGGTCACAGTACGGTCACCGTACGGACACAGTACGGACACAGTACGGTCACAGTATGGACACAGTATGGTCACAGTACGGTCACAGTACGGACACAGTATGGTCAAAGTACGGACACAGTACGGTCACAGTATGGACACAGTACGGACACAGTACGGTCACAGTACGGACACAGTACGATCACAGTACGGTCACAGTACGGACACAGTACGGACACAGTACGGTCGCAGTACGGACACAGTACGGTCACAGTACGGACACAGTACGGTCACAGTACGGACACAGTACGGACACACTACTGTCACAGTACGGTCACAGTACGGACACAGTACGGTCACAGTACGGACACAGTAAGGTCACAGTACGGTCAGATTACGGTCACAGTACGGACACAGTACGGACACAGTACGGTCAGAGTACGAACACAGGACGGTCAAAGTATGGACACAGTACGGACACAGTACGGACACAGTACGGTCACAGTACGGATACAGTACGGTCACAGTACGTTCACAGTAGGGACACATTCCGGGCACAGTCAGGACACAGTCGGGACACAGTACGGACACAGTACGGTCAGATTACGGGCACAGTACGGTCACAGTACGGTCACAGTACGGTCAGAATACGGGCACAGTACGGGCACAGTAAGGACACAGTACGGACACAAAATGGGCACAGTACGGACATAGTATGTGGCACAGTACGGTAACAGTACGGGCACAGCACGGTCGCAGCACGGGCACAGCACGGACACAGCACGGACACAGTACGGGCACAGTACGGACACAGTACGGGCACATTACGGACACAGTACGGACACAGTACGGGCACAGTACGGACACAGTACGGACACAGTACGGGCACAGTACGGGCACAGCACGGGCACAGCACGGTCACAGCACGGACACAGTACGGACACAGTACGGACACAGTACGGTCACAGTACGGTCACAGTACGGACACAGTACGGTCACAGTAAGGTCACAGTAAGGTCACAGTACGGACACATTACGGTCACAGTAAGGTCACAGTAAGGTCACAGTACGGACACAGTACGGTCACAGTACGGTCACAGTACGGACACAGTACGGTCACAGTACGGTCACAGTACGGTCACAGTACGGACACAGTACGGACACAGTACGGTCACAGTAAGGTCACAGTACGGACACAGTACGGTCACAGTACGGTCACAGTACGGTCACAGTACGGACACAGTACGGGCACAGTACGGACACAGTACGGTCACAGTACGGTCACAGTACGGACACAGTACGGACACAGTACGGACACAGTACGGTCACAGTAAGGTCACAGTACGGACACAGTACGGTCACAGTAAGGTCACAGTACGGACACAGTACGGACACAGTAGGGTCACAGTACGGTCACAGTACGGACACAGTACGGACACAGTACGGACACAGTACGGTCACAGTACGGTCACAGTACGGACACAGTACGGACACAGTACGGACACAGTACGGACACAGTATGGTCAGATTATGGGCACAGTACGGTCACAGTACGGTCACAGTACGGGCACAGTACGGTCACAGTACGGACACAGTACGGTCAGATTACGGGCACAGTACGGTCACAGTACGGTCACAGTACGGGCACAGTACGGTCACAGTACGGACACAGTACGGACACAGTACGGTCAGATTACGGGCACAGTACGGGCACAGTAAGGACACAGTACGGGCACAGTACGGTCAGATTACGGGCACAGTACGGGCACAGTAAGGACACAGTACGGGCACAGTACGGTCAGATTACGGGCACAGTACTGTCACAGTACGGACACAGTACGGTCACAGTACGAACACAGTACGGACACAGTACGGACACAGTACGGTCAGATTACGGTCACAGTACGGTCACAGTACGGACACAGTACGGACACAGTACGGTCAGATTACGGGCACAGTACGGGCACAGTAAGGACACAGTACGGACACAGTACGGACACAGTACGGGCACAGTACGGACACAGTACGGTCGCAGTACGGTCACAGTACGGACACAGTACGGACACAGTACGGGCACAGCACGGTCACAGCACGGGCACAGCACGGACACAGTACGGGCACAGTACGGACACAGTATGGGCACAGCACGGACACAGTACGGGCACAGCACGGTCACAAAATGGGCACAGTACGGACAAAGTACGGGCACAGTACGGTAACAGTACGGACACAGCGCGGACACAATACGGACACAGTACGGTCACAATACGGACACAGTACGGGCACAGTACGGACAAAGTACGGACACAGTACGGGCACAGTACGGGCACAGCACGGTCACAGCACGGACACAGTACGGGCACAGTACGGGCACAGCACAGTCACAAAATGGGCACAGTACGGACAAAGTACGGGCACAGTACGGTAACAGTACGGACACAGTACGGACACAGTACGGTCACAGTACGGACACAGTACGGTCACAGTACGGACACAGTACGGACACGCTACTGTCACAGTACGGTCACAGTACGGACACAGTACGGTCACAGTACGGACACAGTACGGACACAGTACGGTCACAGTAAGGTCACAGTACGGACACAGTACGGTCACAGTACGGACACAGTACGGTCACAGTACGGTCACAGTAGGGACACATTCCGGGCACAGTCAGGACACAGTACGGACACAGTACGGACACAGTACGGTCAGATTACGGGCACAGTACGGTCACAGTACGGACACAGTATGGTCACAGTACGGACACAGTACGGGCACAGTACGGTCACAGTAGGGACACATTCCGGGCACAGTCAGGACACAGTACGGACACAGTACGGACACAGTACGGTCAGATTACGGTCACAGTACGGACACAGTACGGACACAGTACGGTCACAGTACGGACACAGTACGGGCACAGTACGGTCACAGTAGGGACACATTCCGGGCACAGTCAGGACACAGTACGGACACAGTACGGACACAGTACGGTCAGATTACGGTCACAGTACGGACACAGTACGGACACAGTACGGTCACAGTACGGACACAGTACGGTCACAGTACGGTCACAGTAGGGACACATTCCGGGCACAGTCAGGACACAGTACGGACACAGTACGGACACAGTACGGTCAGATTACGGGCACAGTACGGTCACAGTACGGACACAGTATGGTCACAGTGCGGTCACAGTACGGTCAGATTACGGGCACAGTACGGGCACAGTAAGGACACAGTACGGACACAGTACGGGCACAGTACGGTCAGATTACGGGCACAGTACTGTCACAGTACGGACACAGTACGGACACAGTACGGTCACAGTACGGACACAGTACGGACACAGTACGGACACAGTACGGTCAGATTACGGTCACAGTACTGTCACAGTACGGACACAGTACGGACACAGTACCGTCAGATTACGGGCACAGTACGGGAACAGTAAGGACACAGTACGGACACAGTACGGACACAGTACGGTCACAGTACGGACACAGTACGGACACAGTACGGTCGCAGTACGGTCGCAGTACGGTCACAGTACGGTCACAGTACGGACACAGTACGGTCACAGTACGGACACAGTACGGACACAGTACGGTCACACTACGGACACAGTACGGACACAGTACGGGCACAGTACGGACACAGTACGGTCGCAGTACGGTCACAGTACGGTCACAGTACGGACACAGTACGGTCACAGTACGGACACAGTACGGACACAGTACGGTCACACTACGGACACAGTACGGACACAGTACGGTCACAGTACGGACACAGTACGGTCACAGTACGGTCACAGTACGGACACAGTACGGACACAGTACGCACAGTACGGACACAGTACGGTCACAGTAAGGTCACAGTACGGTCACAGAAGGGACACAGTACGGACACAGTACGGGCACAGTATGGGCACTGTACGGTCACAGTACGGTCACAGTACGGTCACAGTACGGACACAGTACGGACACAGTACGGGCACAGTACGGTCAGATTACGGGCACAGTACGGTCACAGTACGGACACAGTACGGTCACAGTACGGGCACAGTACGGTCAGATTACGGGCACAGTACGGTCACAGTACGGGCACAGCACGGTCACAGTACGGGCACAGTAGGGTCACAGTACGGTCACATTAGGGGCACAGTACGGGCACAGCACGGACACAGTACGGACACAGTACGGACACAGTACGGGCACAGTACGGACACAGCACGGACACAGCACGGACACAGTACGGGCACAGTACGGACACAGTACGGGCACAGTACGGACACAGCACGGTCACAAAATGGGCACAGTACAGACAAAGCACGGGCACAGTACGGTAACAGTACGGGCACAGCACGGTCGCAGCACGGGCACAGCACGGACACAGCACGGACACAGTACGGGCACAGTACGGACCCAGTACGGGCACAGTACGGGCACAGTACGGGCACAGCACGGTCACAGCACGGGCACAGCACGGACACAGCACGGACACAGTACGGGCACAGTACGGACACAGTATGGGCACAGTACGGGCACAGCACGGTCACAAAATGGGCACAGTACGGACAAAGTACGGGCACAGTACGGTAACAGTACGGACACAGCGCTGACACAATACGGACACAGTACGGTCACAGTACGGGCACAGTACGGACAAAGTACGGACACAGTACGGGCACAGTACGGGCACAGCACGGTCACAGCACGGGCACAGCACGGACACAGCACGGACACAGTACGGGCACAGTACGGACACAGTACGGGCACAGTACGGGCACAGCACAGTCACAAAATGGGCACAGTACGGACACAGTACGGTCACAGTACGGACACAGTACGGACACAGTACGGTCACAGTACGGACACAGTACGGACACAGTACGGACACAGTACGGTCACAGTAAGGTCACAGTACGGACACAGTACGGTCAGAGTACGGACACAGTACGGACACAGTACGGTCACAGTACGGTCACAGTACGGACACAGTACGGACACAGTACGGTCACAGTACGGACACAGTACGGTCAGAGTACGGACACAGTACGGACACAGTACGGTCACAGTACGGACACAGTACGGTCACAGTACGGACACAGTACGGTCACAGTAAGGTCACAGTACGGACACAGTACTGTCACAGTACGGACACAGTACGGACACAGTACGGTCACAGTACGGACACAGTACGGACACAGTACGGTCACAGTAAGGTCACAGTACGGTCACAGTAAGGTCATAGTACGGACACAGAACGGTCACAGTACGGACACAGTAAGGCCACACTACGGTCACAGTACGGGCACAGTACGGACACAGTACGGACACAGTACGGTCACAGTACGGACACAGTACGGACACAGTACGGACACAGTACGGTCACAGTACGGACACAGTACGGTCACAGTACGGTCACAGTAGGGACACATTCCGGGCACAGTCAGGACACAGTACGGACACAGTACGTACACAGTACGGTCAGATTACGGGCACAGTACGGGCACAGTAAGGACACAGTACGGACACAGTACGGACACAGTACGGTCACAGTACGGACACAGTACGGACACAGTACGGACACAGTACGGTCAGATTACGGTCACAGTACGGTCACAGTACGGACACAGTACGGACACAGTACGGGCACAGTACGGACACAGTACGGACACAGTACGGTCAGATTACGGTCACAGTACGGTCACAGTACGGACACAGTACGGACACAGTACGGTCACAGTACGGTCACAGTACGGACACAGTACGGACACAGTACGGACACAGTACGGGCACAGTACGGACACAGTACGGTCACAGTACGGACACAGTACGGTCACAGTACGGACACAGTACGGTCAGATTACGGTCACAGTACGGACACAGTACGGACACAGTACGGTCACAGTACGGACACAGTACGGACACAGTACGGACACAGTACGGTCAGATTACGGTCACAGTACGGACACAGTACGGACACAGTAAGGTCACAGTACGGACACAGTACGGAACAGATCACAGGAACAGATCACAGGAACAGATCGCAGGAACAGATCACAGGAACAGATCGCAGGTACAGATCACAGGAACAGATCGCAAGAACAGATTGCAGCAACAGTAAGGTCACAGTACGGTCACAGTAGGGACACAGTACGGACACAGTACCGACACAGTACGGACACAGTACGGTCACAGTACGGACACAGTACGGTCACAGTACGGACACAGTACGGTCACAGTACGGACACAGTACGGTCACAGTACGGACACAGTACGGACACAGTACGGACACAGTACGGTCAGAGTACGGACACAGTACGGTCACAGTACGGTCACAGTACGGACACAGTACGGACACAGTACGGACACAGTACGGTCAAAGTACGGTCACAGTACGGACACAGTACGGTCACAGTACGGACACAGTACGGGCACAGTACGGTCACAGTACAGACACAGTACGGACACAGTACGGTCACAGTACGGTCACTGTACGGACACAGTACGGTCACAGTACGGACACAGTACGGGCACAGTACGGTCACAGTACAGACACAGTACGGACACAGTACGGTCACAGTACCGACACAATACGGACACAGTACGGTCACAGTACGGACACAGTACGGACACAGTACGGTCAGATTACGGGCACTGTACGGACAGAGTACGGACACAGTACGGACACAGTACGGACACAGTACGGTCACAGTACGGTCACAGTCCGGACACAGAACGGTCAGATTACGGACAGAGTACGGGTACAGTACGATCAGATTACGGGCACAGTACGGGCACAGTACGGTCAGATTACGGGCACAGTACGGGCACAGTACGGTCACAGGACGGTCACAGTACGGTCACAGTACGGACACAGTACGGTCACAGGACGGTCACAGTACGGGCACAGTACGGACACAGTACGGTCACAGTACGGACACAGTACGGTCACAGTACGGTCACAGTACGGTCACCGTACGGACACAGTACGGACACAGTACGGTCACAGTACGGACACAGTACGGTCACAGTACGGACACAGTACGGTCACAGGACGGTCACAGTACGGGCACAGTACGGACACAGTACGGTCACAGTACGGACACAGTACGGTCACAGTACGGTCACAGTACGGTCACCGTACGGACACAGTACGGACACAGTACGGTCACAGTATGGACACAGTACGGTCACAGTACGGACACAGTACGGTCACAGTACGGTCACAGTACGGACACAGTACGGACACAGTACGGTCACAGTACGGACACAGTACGGTCACAGTACGGACACAGTACGGTCACAGTACGGACACAGTACGGTCACAGTACGGACACAGTACGGACACAGTACGGACACAGTACGGTCACAGTACGGACACAGTACGGTCACAGTACGGACACAGTACGGACACAGTACGGTCACAGTACGGACACAGTACGGTCACAGTACGGACACAGTACGGACACAGTACGGACACAGTACGGACACAGTACGGTCAGAGTACGGACACAGTACGGACACAGTACGGGCACAGTACGGGCACTGTACGGTCACAGTACGGTCACAGTACGGTCACAGTACGGACACAGTACGGACACAGCACGGGCACAGTACGGTCAGATTACGGGAACAGTACGGTCACAAAATGGGCACAGTACGGACAAAGTACGGGCGCAGTACGGTCACAGTACGGACACAGTACGGACACAGTACGGACACAGTAAGGTCACAGTACGGTCACAGTAGGGACACAGTACGGACACAGTACGGGCACAGTACGGGCACAGTACGGACACAGTACGGTCAGATTACGGGCACAGTACGGTCACAGTACGGACACAGTACGGACACAGTACCGTCACAATAAGGTCACAGTACGGTCACAGTAGGGACACAGTACGGACACAGTACGGGCACAGTACGGGCACAGTACGGACACAGTACGGTCAGATTACGGGCACAGTACGGTCACAGTACGGGCACAGTACGGTCAGATTACGGGCACAGTACGGTCACAGTACGGACACAGTACGGTCAGATTACGGGCAAAGTACTGTCACAGTACGGGCACAGTACGGTCAGATTACGGGCACAGTACGGTCACAGTACAGACACAGTACGGACACAGTACGGTCACAGTACGGACATAGTACGGACACAGTACGGTCACAGTACGGACACAGTACGGACACAGTACGGTCAGATTACGGGCACAGTACGGACACAGTACGGGCAGAGTACGGACACAGTACGGACACAGTACGGACACAGTACGGTCACAGTACGGTCACAGTACGGACACAGTACGGTCACAGTACGGTCACAGGACGGTCACAGTACGGGCACAGTACGGTCACAGTACGGTCACAGTACGGACACAGTACGGTCACAGTACGGTCACAGTACGGTCACCGTACGGACACAGTACGGACACAGTACGGTCACAGTATGGACACAGTATGGTCACAGTACGGACACAGTACGGTCACAGTACGGTCACAGTACGGTCACAGTACGGTCACAGTACGGTCACAGTACGGAAACAGTACGGACACAGTACGGTCGCAGTACGGAAACAGTACGGTCACAGTACGGACACAGTACGGTCACAGTACGGTCAGATTACGGACACAGTACGGACACAGTACGGACACAGTACGGTCACAGGACGGTCACTGGACGGTCACAGTACGGTCACAGTACGGACACAGTACGGTCACAGTACGGACACAGTACGGTCAAAGTACGGTCACAGTACGGACACAGTACGGTCACAGTACGGGCACAGTACGGACACAGTACGGTCACAGTACGGACACAGTACGGTCACAGTACGGACACAGTACGGTCACAGTACATACACAGTACGGGCACAGTACGGTCACAGTACAGACACAGTACGGACACAGTACGGTCACAGTACCGACACAATACGGACACAGTACGGACACAGTACGGTCAGATTACGGGCACTGTACGGACACAGTACGGGCAGAGTACGGACACAGTACGGACACAGTACGGACACAGTACGGTCACAGTACGGACACAGCACGGGCACAGTACGGTCAGATTACGGGAACAGTACGGTCACAAAATGGGCACAGTACGGACAAAGTACGGGCGCAGTACGGACACAGTACGGACACAGTACGGACACAGTAAGGTCACAGTACGGTCACAGTAGGGACACAGTACGGACACAGTACGGGCACAGTACGGGCACAGTACGGACACAGTACGGTCAGATTACGGGCACAGTACGGTCACAGTACGGACACAGTACGGACACAGTACCGTCACAATAAGGTCACAGTACGGTCACAGTAGGGACACAGTACGGACACAGTACGGGCACAGTACGGGCACAGTACGGACACAGTACGGTCAGATTACGGGCACAGTACGGTCACAGTACGGGCACAGTACGGTCAGATTACGGGCACAGTACGGTCACAGTACGGACACAGTACGGTCAGATTACGGGCACAGTACTGTCACAGTACGGGCACAGTACGGTCAGATTACGGGCACAGTACGGTCACAGTACAGACACAGTACGGACACAGTACGGTCACAGTACCGACACAGTACGGACACAGTACGGTCACAGTACGGACACAGTACGGACACAGTACGGTCAGATTACGGGCACAGTACGGGCAGAGTACGGACGCAGTACGGACACAGTACGGACACAGTACGGTCACAGTACGGTCACAGTACGGACACAGTACGGTCACAGTACGGACACAGTACGGTCACAGGACGGTCACAGTACGGGCACAGTACGGTCACAGTACGGTCACAGTACGGACACAGTACGGTCACAGTACGGTCACAGTACGGTCACCGTACGGACACAGTACGGACACAGTACGGTCACAGTATGGACACAGTATGGTCACAGTACGGACACAGTACGGTCACAGTACGGTCACAGTACGGTCACAGTACGGTCACAGTACGGTCACAGTACGGAAACAGTACGGACACAGTACGGTCGCAGTACGGAAACAGTACGGTCACAGTACGGACACAGTATGGTCACAGTACGGTCAGATTACGGACACAGTACGGACACAGTACGGACACAGTACGGTCACAGGACGGTCACAGTACGGTCACAGGACGGTCACAGTACGGTCACAGTACGGACACAGTACGGTCACAGTACGGACACAGTACGGTCAAAGTACGGTCACAGTACGGACACAGTACGGTCACAGTACGGGCACAGTACGGACACAGTACGGGCACAGTACGGGCACAGTACGGACACAGTACGGACACAGTACGGACACAGTACGGGCACAGTACGGACACAGTACGGACACAGTACGGTCAAAGTACGGTCACAGTACGGACACAGTATGGTCACAGTACGGACACAGTACGGTCAAAGTACGGTCACAGTACGGACACAGTACGGTCAAAGTACGGTCACAGTACGGACACAGTACGGTCACAGTACGGACACAGTACGGGCACAGTACGGTCACAGTACAGACACAGTACGGACACAGTACGGTCACAGTACGGTCACTGTACGGACACAGTACGGTCACAGTACGGACACAGTACGGGCACAGTACGGTCACAGTACAGACACAGTACGGACACAGTACGGTCACAGTACCGACACAATACGGACACAGTACGGTCACAGTACGGACACAGTACGGACACAGTACGGTCAGATTACGGGCACTGTACGGACACAGTACGGGCAGAGTACGGACACAGTACGGACACAGTACGGACACAGTACGGTCACAGTACGGTCACAGTCCGGACACAGAACGGTCAGATTACGGACAGAGTACGGGCACAGTACGGGTACAGTACGATCAGATTACGGGCACAGTACGGGCACAGTACGGTCAGATTACGGGCACAGTACGGGCACAGTACGGTCACAGGACGGTCACAGTACGGTCACAGTACGGACACAGTACGGTCACAGGACGGTCACAGTACGGGCACAGTACGGACACAGTACGGTCACAGTACGGACACAGTACGGTCACAGTACGGTCACAGTACGGTCACCGTACGGACACAGTACGGACACAGTACGGTCACAGTACGGACACAGTACGGTCACAGTACGGACACAGTACGGTCACAGTACGGTCACAGTACGGACACAGTACGGACACAGTACGGTCACAGTACGGACACAGTACGGTCACAGTACGGTCACAGTACGGTCACAGTACGGTCACAGTACGGTCACAGTACGGAAACAGTACGGACACAGTACGGTCGCAGTACGGAAACAGTACGGTCACAGTACGGACACAGTATGGTCACAGTACGGTCAGATTACGGACACAGTACGGACACAGTACGGACACAGTACGGTCACAGGACGGTCACAGTACGGTCACAGGACGGTCACAGTACGGTCACAGTACGGACACAGTACGGTCACAGTACGGACACAGTACGGTCAAAGTACGGTCACAGTACGGACACAGTACGGTCACAGTACGGGCACAGTACGGACACAGTACGGGCACAGTACGGGCACAGTACGGACACAGTACGGACACAGTACGGGCACAGTACGGACACAGTACGGACACAGTACGGTCAAAGTACGGTCACAGTACGGACACAGTATGGTCACAGTACGGACACAGTACGGTCAAAGTACGGTCACAGTACGGACACAGTACGGTCAAAGTACGGTCACAGTACGGACACAGTACGGTCACAGTACGGACACAGTACGGGCACAGTACGGTCACAGTACAGACACAGTACGGACACAGTACGGTCACAGTACGGTCACTGTACGGACACAGTACGGTCACAGTACGGACACAGTACGGGCACAGTACGGTCACAGTACAGACACAGTACGGACACAGTACGGTCACAGTACCGACACAATACGGACACAGTACGGTCACAGTACGGACACAGTACGGACACAGTACGGTCAGATTACGGGCACTGTACGGACACAGTACGGGCAGAGTACGGACACAGTACGGACACAGTACGGACACAGTACGGTCACAGTACGGTCACAGTCCGGACACAGAACGGTCAGATTACGGACAGAGTACGGGCACAGTACGGGTACAGTACGATCAGATTACGGGCACAGTACGGGCACAGTACGGTCAGATTACGGGCACAGTACGGGCACAGTACGGTCACAGGACGGTCACAGTACGGTCACAGTACGGACACAGTACGGTCACAGGACGGTCACAGTACGGGCACAGTACGGACACAGTACGGTCACAGTACGGACACAGTACGGTCACAGTACGGTCACAGTACGGTCACCGTACGGACACAGTACGGACACAGTACGGTCACAGTACGGACACAGTACGGTCACAGTACGGACACAGTACGGTCACAGTACGGTCACAGTACGGACACAGTACGGACACAGTACGGTCACAGTACGGACACAGTACGGTCACAGTACGGACACAGTACGGTCACAGCACGGTCACAGTACGGTCACAGTACGGTCACAGTACGGACACAGTACGGTCACAGTACGGACACAGTACGGTCACAGTACGGACACAGTACGGTCACAGTACGGACACAGTACGGACACAGTACGGACACAGTACGGTCAGAGTACGGACACAGTACGGTCACAGTACGGTCACAGTACGGACACAGTACGGACACAGTACGGACACAGTACGGTCACAGTAACGTCACAGTACGGTCACAGTAGGGACACAGTACGGTCACAGTACGGACACAGTACGGTCACAGTACGGTCACAGTACGGTCACAGTACGGACACAGTACGGTCACAGTACGGGCACAGTACGGTCAGATTACGGGCACAGTATGGGCACAGCACGGTCACAGTACGGGCACAGTAGGGTCACAGTCCGGTCACAGCACGGACACAGTACGGTCACAGTACGGACACAGTACGGTCACAGTACGGACACAGTACGGACACAGTACGGACACAGTACGGGCACAGTACGGGCACTGTACGGTCACAGTACGGTCACAGTACGGTCACAGTACGGACACAGTACGGACACAGCACGGGCACAGTACGGTCAGATTACGGGAACAGTACGGTCACAAAATGGGCACAGTACGGACAAAGTACGGGCGCAGTACGGTCACAGTACGGACACAGTACGGACACAGTACCGTCACAGTAAGGTCACAGTACGGTCACAGTAGGGACACAGTACGGACACAGTACGGGCACAGTACGGGCACAGTACGGACACAGTACGGTCAGATTACGGGCACAGTACGGTCACAGTACGGACACAGTACGGACACAGTACCGTCACAATAAGGTCACAGTACGGTCACAGTAGGGACACAGTACGGACACAGTACGGGCACAGTACGGGCACTGTACGGACACAGTACGGTCAGATTACGGGCACAGTACGGTCACAGTACGGGCACAGTATGGTCAGATTACGGGCACAGTACGGTCACAGTACGGACACAGTACGGTCAGATTACGGGCACAGTACTGTCACAGTACGGGCACAGTACGGTCAGATTACGGGCACAGTACGGTCACAGTACAGACACAGTACGGACACAGTACGGTCACAGTACCGACACAGTACGGACACAGTACGGTCACAGTACGGACACAGTACGGACACAGTACGGTCAGATTACGGGCACAGTACGGACACAGTACGGGCAGAGTACGGACACAGTACGGACACAGTACGGACACAGTACGGTCACAGTACGGTCTGTAAGGGATTCTGACCCTGCGTGTCTCGCAGCCTGTGAGATTCACGCGGCTCTGTGCAGCCTGTATGTCAGTGCGGGTTTAGGCCTTGTTGCCTGTTCTGGTCTCCAGCCAGTCTGGGAGCACTAGACACACCTGTGAGTGGTTCGAATCACTCGCCCTTACGGTTCTAGACACTGGACTTAGATGCGAGAGCAGTAATGGAGATGAAACTCATGTAGACTCGGTTGAATGGTACGAAATGGAAAATCTTTATTGCATGATATTTAAGATTATGAAATACATGTCATAAGCACAGATTAATGACAGTACAATCTTACAAGCAGTTATATAGCTGATCCTAGGGAAACGAGGAACGAACGACACACCGTAAATAGGGGCACACATTACAAGTATCCTTAATACTTAAACCCTCCCCTATCAATATCTGTCCTAACTAGATTCGTAGGATTTCGAGACTCATGCTCACCACTCGTGATAACTCGGAGAAATTCCGAATAGTTGATCGGATGTTTTTCACCGCAGCACCCACGTGTCGGTCAGGAGATCTCCTGGTCCCACTTGTTTACTTGCTTCTGCTCCGGCTAGCAGGCTGGACCGTCTGCTGTGATGAAGATCTGTGTTGGTTGGTTTAACAGGTACTTTTCCGAGCAGGTTTCACAGTTCAGTCAATATCATCGATGATGAACCGTTCTTGCAAGTTCAAAGAAGTCTTCCTGGCAAGGAAAACTTGGCTATTCGACCTACAGGCGCGGTCGGGATTTACTGACCGTGGCGATGAGTATGGTCTTCCTCTCTTCTCATCTCATCTCATCTCATCTCATCTCATCTCGGGCCTTTGGTTCCGCTGCCAGTTACCAACATAGGTCTTCGTTACGCGACACGAGGTAGATCCGAACGGATCAGAAAGTTCAACAGTCTTTTTCAAAAAAAAAAAGCACCAGGCAAACAGGAACCAGACTACGAGTCAAAACGCAGGAGCAGCCACGAGGTTACGAGTCGATCGGATAAGAGAATAAGAGAAAGATGGACGGTTGGAGCTTGTAATTATAGTACAAAATCTTCCGTTTCCCGCCCAACCTTAATGTCCTTTCTTTTGTTTGGGTCTGGCGCTCAAATGTCTTGTATGGGTGATCTCCGTTCTTAATGGGTTTCGGGGCTACTGGTAAATGTCTGAGTACCTGTTAATATTTCTCCCATTGTTAAATCGGTCGGTGTTCTCCCTGGAGGGGTTTTGGGGCTTCCAAGTGTTTTGTATAACTACCTGCTAACGGCTCTCTCATCGTAGAGTCGTTGGGATTTTACATATTAATGTCTTTTGGATGGGCCCTTGATTACTCGGTACAATAGCTTTCATTCGTACCTGGGAGACCGATTTCAGTATTTATGTGTATACTGCAAACCCATGATGTCTCGTGTATTATCTTCACTGTGCTGAATCTTAATCGATCTTGCACAAATGTTTATTGGAACGCCATCTTGTCTGCCTGTCGAAAAGTCTAGAATGTTCTGTCACGAGGTGCGGCGGCCATTTTACAGGCTGCTTGTGTCTACTTTGAGAAACCTGGCAGCATTCTGCTGAAATAAAAGCTGTTTGAACGAAACTCTGTGTTTTCTCCTTATTAATAAAATCGCGATATATTGCGAATTCTACAGTCCCTCCTGTTGATGCGAATAACTCCGCTTATCGTATCAAAAATCATAGTGGTGAGCAATATTATCTCGATTTCTCTCCGAATCCAGCAAATTAATCCCATAATTTTTAACCTAGCTAGGGTCTCTGTGTCGTCCTTATTTCCCAAGAAAATTACATTTTATATCACCGTGGGCCTTTATTTGCCCTTAAACTTACACCACTTGTTTTCCTTCCCGGCGTAACCAGGCCGATGCCTCTCGTATCACCTGTATGTCCATCTTTTATTCAGGGAAAGGAAAAACAAAACCCAAAACCAAACAATCATTTTTTAACTATAACACCATCACCAAAAATAATCAACACCAACTCTTAACACATGTCGAGTTCCCAAACGTATTTACAATCTTTGAAAATCATGATCGAGTACAAACTTCCGCGGCGCACGTGGCGAGCGGGAATGACGCCATTTTCCGATTACACGGTGCTTTCATCGTGCACGCGCACGTAACGTTCTCGCCACTCTCCCGTGTTTTCATGCTTGGTGAGGCGTTTGTCTCTTTTACAATGTACGACCAATAGGTACACTACAATAAACACTTGACATACGACTAAAATGTGGGAGGCTATTCTGATCCATGAAGGCACTTCAATATTGGTGAACAGATTCCACCACGGTGGAATTACTATATCCAGAATGTCTGTTCCTATTTCGACAGTTTTCTGTTCTAATGTGTAAAAATGTTTCTGTGATACCGCGACGGCTTTTAAAAGCTTGGTGAGGTGTTCAGGGAGAGGGGGAATGAGGTATCCGAAATGCGCGACGAATCGCTGCAAGTCGGTGAAATTCTCTTTTACTGTGAGATGAACAGTGGATGGTTCAGGGATTGGGATGATTCGCTGTTGTGCTACTTGAACTTCCGCCCTGGGTTTAAAACAGAAACTGCTGTCACTCACCGGACACCGGCTACGGTTTCCATGCTGGTAGTGTTGCGCTGCAGTGGTAACACAATATGTTCCACCCCCGATGTATGCTACCTGCGGAGGCACATGATCTTGTGCCATTGCCTCCATGGTGCAATTCATGGACTTGGCGCCAGTCGTTCTGAACCCGCACTGTGGTGTTAAAAAGGCATTCAAGTGCTGGGGGCACAGTATTATGTGTGCTCCCCTGCCACGACAACCAGAGAGATCTGTACCTGTCATCGTTTGCTCCCAGCGGATGACGTAAGGTGGAACCGCTGCATAACGAATGTGGGCTCCCCCCTGAATGACACCAATGTTCTCTACCCGATACACCGGGGCGGGCTTTGCTGTGTCGCCCAAAACCGGCATGCGTAATACTATTCCCATAATAGTATGGTTTGATCGTCCGCAGTCCACGGGGACTGGGTAAGCTTCTGAAGCTAGCCTGAGCTGACACGGACTTAATGCGTTCTGAAAAGGGTGGAGCGCCCGCAGGTGTTTGTTACTTATCCAGGACGGGACCAAACCTTGTTTTAAATCCTCCAAATTACTGCGGCCCTCGCCCAGTAACCACGCCCCGTAAAGCACGCACACCTCGTTCTGCGCAGCTTGATCGGATGCATTCCGATCTTCCCTAATCAGGGCATTTACCGTCTTTGCATGTTTCTCCAACTCTGCTATAATTTCCTTTAAATGGAGAGTCATGGCTTGGTCCTCGTGTAGACCCGACCCTACCACTTTATTCTCATCTGTTAGAATGTCTTTTAATTGTGTCTTTAAACCATTAATCTGGGTCTGCAGCTCCACACTGTCTAGAGCGTTGACCACAGATGTACCCGTGTTAAAAGCAGTGAACGCATCGTTCACCAAACCCCTTCTTTGCCTCCCTACTTGATCCAAAACTTCCTGTGGTGCGGTGTACAAACTTGTTTTATCAATTTCCGCGAAATCGAATTCATAAAATTGTCTGAACATCTTGGTCAACAGGACCTGATACAACTGTTCCGTCTTTTTGGGGCACCACTCTGGTAACCGCACCTCGGTGAGATTTAAAATCACCGAGGCCACCGCGTAATGTACCCCCTGAAATAGTATCTGGTCTGTGGGGACCAGTACCAAACCATTCCCGGGTCCCTTACTAGTTTTAGGGCACCCTTCTTCCTCAGCTAGAACCACCGGAATCGTGGGCGGGGCTTTGCGTGGGCGCGTAATGAGCTCAGTGGCATTTACTGGGATCGGGGAGAATGGGGCTCCGCACCCCCTGGTGCTCGCATCCCACCTCATCCCCTGTCCGTTATCCTGCCATTGATTAATGAAAAATATGGAGATGCCTTTGGGGCAAACGTACTTTGACCCCCACATACATACATAAATTCCCTCGTCCGGTTCCCACCATTTGTCCCAACAGACTTTCACTTGTCCGTTTGTCCCCGTAATAGTCCGATGGGTATTATTACCCAGTCGTTCCCACTCGACCGAAGAGTTCCTCATAGTTTTGCTCAGCTTTCGCAGCCACCACCATCGGCTCAATGGGACATTCCCACTACAAGTCAAACAAATCCGTTTGCCGACGGTGACGCTGATCCTGGGTGCGATGATCCTTACTTTGGGGCACATTAAAGAAGTCTCTTTGTAGGCAAACCCCGATGTGCTAGAATACTCCGTTGAGTTCGTTCCCAGCCATCCTGGCCACCTTCCCTTGTGGAAATAGGTGCTGGTCTCCTCTGCCTCCCGTCTTCCGGTCCCATCCACCGCGATGGGGGCCGTGTCCCTGGAACATCCAAACACCACGACATCCTTGGTGCGGCCTCGATAGGCCAATCCACATCCGATTGCCGCGAGCAATACTAGAATTCGTTCCATCCTTCCTTGGTTCCTGTGATCAGATAGAATGAGGTAGCCAGCCTCGCAAGAGTCTCTGGCTTCTGTGAAGGGTGAGCGGGTCCCCTGACCTCGCCTCACGTAAACTTCAACGTTCGCTGAATAAACTTTAACTAAACCTATTTTTAAAGCTCCCATCATTTTATCGTTTTCTGTTAAAAACACTACAATCTTAACCTTATTAAAACTATAAACTTAACCTTGAACTATGAACTTAAAACTTAAAACTTATTACTATACAGTGCCGCCCGTTCTCAGGGCGGCCCCTTTAAATTCTGAGAAGGCTGCTGCGAGCTCTTCCCGACGGCGGGAGGGCACTGACCCTTCCCTTTGATCTGCCGCAGCCTGTTGTTGCACTGATTCCTTCTTCTGATCTGCCGCAGCCTGTTGCTGCTGCGATGGGGCCGGGCTGTATCTGGGTTGCCTTAACCTTAAGTCTACGCCTTGGGGCAGTCTGGGGACATGACCACATCCTCCTGGGCTGGGGTTCTCTACTTGACCTACGGGGAGTTGCCATGGGCGGGGGTTCCGTGACTGACGGACCGGGTTCCGAGACTTCCATCGGGACGACCTGGGGTTCCACCACAGTCGCTGGCTCCGCCTCCGCTGACTCCGCCTCCCTAACCTCGGGGCTCGCAGTTTGTGGCTCCGCCCTGCTCGGCCCAGCAGGCGGCCCTTCACTCGTGATCTCTGCCTCCCCCGAGGACGGGACGTTCAAAGCGGGCGGCTCTGTCTCTGGGGTCCTCACCGTCACTCCCTGTGCTCCCACAGCGGCTGGCCCCGCCTCCCCTAGCTCCTCCCTCCTGTCCTCGGGACCTGCAGCTTGTGTGTCCACCCTGTGTAGATCTCTATCTGCAGCCCGTATTCTCCCTATATCTAAAACGGGACCGTTCCTCCAAAACCACTCGTCTTCATCACTATCCTCATCTGACTCGAGTTCCCTGAATTCTCCCTCATCTGACTCCCAACTCCAGAAAAATGCTTCATGATCTTCCAGGATGTCCCCTCCCCTGATGCAAGCTGCTTTGCCTGCCTGTGTGCCTTGTGGTCCTACCTGGGGCTGTGCTTCCCCACTGGCGGGGTTTACCCCTGTGGTTTTCCCTTGCGCACCTGGCTTGTACAGTTTGCATTGGTTTACGTGGAACCACTTAGTGCGCCGAGGTACTTTTACGGCGTATACCATGGGACTCGCCTTATCTACAATGTTGTAGGGTCCCATATACAGTGGTTCCAGACTCCCTACTCTGGCGTAGTTTCTGACCATGACCTGGTCTCCTACTTCCCACTCCCGCGTTTTGCGGGGTTCCAGCAACAAGCGATTGCCCTGATGCTGCCTTCCCATGTTCCCAGCCGCCTGCTCATAAACCTGCTTCAGGCGCTCCAGGAGAGTCTGGGCGAACTTGTCCCTGCTTATCTCTTGGAGCTGACCCTCAGTGAGCACCGGTGCTAGCACATGGGTGGGGGTTCGCATGAGCCTCCCAGTCATCACCTCGTGCGGGGAGTACCCCGTACTTTTTGACTGACTGGCCCGGACCCCCATGAGGACTAAAGGCAGAACTTCCGCCCATTTTTGGGGCGAGTTCCTAGTCTCTTTCCTCAATTTCTCCTTCAGGGTCCGGTTCATGCGTTCAACAATCCCGGATGACTGGGGATTGTGTGCTACGTGCCACTTCCCTTCAATGCCCAAAAGCATGAGGGTGTTCTGCATCACCTGGCCGGTGAAATGACTCCCTTGGTCTGACTCCACAAAACGGGGAAGTCCCCACCGCGAGAACACTTCCCGGACCAAGATTTTTGCTGTACCCAGTGCCGTAGCTGTTCGACAGGGGAAGGCTTCCACCCACTTGGAAAACACATCCACCAAGACGAGGCAGTATTTATAACCTCCCTGGGTGGTGGGCAGGGGTCCTATATAGTCGATCTGTATCGACTGCCATGGTCCCTCTACCCTTCTTACGTGTCCCATGGGCACCTTCCTTTTCTGGGGGTCTGGGTTGTTTGCAGCGCACACAAGACAGTTTGCACAGAACTCGCGGACTTGTTCCCTGAGCCCTGGCCACCATCCCGCTTGCTCTACCCGTTGCCAGGTAACCTCGGGCCCGGGGTGCCCTGCCCCTGGTCCCTCGTGAGCCAACTGGAGGAATTCCCTCCTGTGCTGCTGCGGCACAACCCACTGCTCCTCGCGGAACAGCATGCCTTCCTTAACTGAGAGGGTTGCCGTACTGTACGGACCTTCTACCTGCCTCTCCTCAGCAATGGTTTTTAGGACTGCTTTTAGGGCGGGATCCTGGGCTTGGACGGTCTTAAGGTCTAGGGGCAATGCTACCCTGGTGTTCCCGGGATTCCCGTCCCTGCCTCGGATCGCTGCTATGGGTCTGGTCCCATAGGGGTCCCAGAAAATGCCGTTGCGGGCACCTTCCCTGGCTAGCGCATCCGCCTGCTGGTTGCCCTCCCCACGGGGCTCTGTGGAGGAGTGAGCTTTCACCTTATGGATGAAAATCTCTCCTTCCTCCCCTACTGCTGCTGCTAAGATCTTTTCCAGCAAGGGCTTCACCGTTAAAGGTCGCCCGTCCGCGGAGGTGTATCCACGGCGGGACCAAATGGCCAGGTATTCCGTACACGAATTGCAGGTGAACATACTGTCCGAGCAAATCGTGTATGGGGTTGGGAAAATGTCTGGGTGGGTAACAACGTACACCACGGCAGACAGCTCAGCCTGCTGCGCGCTCATGGTGCTGGGGAGCTTGATCGCCAGGGCAAGGTTTGCCGCAGGGTAATAAACTCCACACCCCGTGAGTCGTTCGCCAGCAGATACTGTGCTAGACCCATCAACATAAATCTCGCGCCCAGTGGGATGTATCCCGGCCCGTAAACCTATGTTGACGTCCCACACCCCTTCCACCGAACATCGGTGGGCTGTACCGGGGTATACCAAATTGGCCGCAAGCCTGGGCTCGCAAAGACCTTTTACTCTAAGATCCAACTGGGAGAGAAGAAGGGTCCAGCGCGCAATGCGCAAGCTGCTTACGGTCCCATCTTTAATCCTCCCATCCAGAAGCATCTTAGTTGGTGTGTGATGTGTGAGGAGAGTGATGGGAGAGAGCCCTGTGAAGATCGCTGATCTTTTCACAGCCCAATGCGTGGCTAAAAGGTGCCTTTCGCAATTGGAGAAACTTCTCTCCACATCCGTTAACACCCTGGATGAATAGACAACCGGCCTCAGCTTGCCGTGACGCTCTTGGAGCAGCACAGCGCTCAAGCTGTCTCCGCTGGCAGCTACCTCCAGGAAAAACTCCTTTCCCCCATCTATGGCCCCTAAGGCTGGCGCGGTCTGCAGATCCCTTTTTAACTTCTCGAAGGCTGCTTGGCAGCCCTCGTCCCAAGACCACTCCACCCCCTTATGGAGGAGTCGGAGGAGCGGCGCTGCTGTGGCCGCATAGTCTTCGATAAAATCCCTGCAGTAACCGGTCAGTCCCAAGAAGGACCTCACACCCCTTACGTTGTTGGGAATCGGTAATTCTTGCACCGACTCCCTCCTTGCTTTGTCTATGGCTCTTTCCCCAGCGCGTATGGTCAGTCCCAGGAATTTTACTTCCCGCTGACCGATACGTGCTTTCTTAGGATTTATTTTAAAACCCTTTCTCGCTAGCAGCTCCAATAACTCGTCCAGTAGTGGTCCATGCTCCTCCCTTGAGTCCGTAAATAGGAGCAAATCATCCACGTACTGCACTAACTGATTGGGCTGACTAAACTCCTTTAAACTTCCTGCCATACACTGATGGAAAATACTGGGGCTATTGTGGAAACCCTGTGGCAGACAGTTCCATGTGTACTGTTGTCCTTTGAAAGTAAAGGCAAACTTGTACTGGTCCTCTCGCCTCAGCGGGATGGACCAAAAACCGTTCGAGATATCCAGCACCGTGAACGTGGTCGCGGACGCTGGGATGCTCCCTATTAGGTCAGCAACTGCTGCTACCGTGGGCGCGCAGGCGGGAATGTTACTGTTAAGGACTCTGTAGTCCACCGTGGCTCTCCACGAATTATCCGGCTTCCTAACCGGCCATAATGGGGAGTTCACGTGTGTGGCTATCGGCCTCAACACGCCCTGCTGCACCAAGGAGGACATTGCTGTCTCCATATCGGGTTCTGCTTCTTTGGGGAAGTTATACTGCTTTTGGGGTCGGGTCATGGGGTCCCCATCTACGCTGACCTCAAACCCGATAACCCTCCCACAATCGTGCTTGTGGGTTGCAAACGCGTGCATATTATCTGACACGTACGTTTGCATGTCCGTTGGGACATCTGCGACCATAAGCCTGAGGTCGTAGCCTCCGGATGGCTGTACGGTACACAGGACCCCTGTTTCTTCCTCCCCCGGAATCACTACTACCTCGCCTTTTTCACCCTTAGCCCCCCAGAGACAGTGATTTCTGAGGTCCACGAGGATCCCGTGTCCCGATAGAAGATCAGACCCGAGAATACCTCTTCCACCCGCCTCCTGCCATTCCATCAGTATACACTTCCACTTAAGGTGAAGTGCTCCCAAACGAATGGATAGCGGAAGGGAGAACGCGCCAGCCTGTTCTTTTCCTGTGAACCCCGCTAACGTGTATGGGACCCTGGTAGATAGCGGCGAGTCAAAAGGGCTATCTGTATGGATTATGGTGCAAGAAGCTCCCGTGTCCAACAAATAACTACCCCTCTGTTTCTCTACCTCCATCTCCACCAAAGGTCGCTTCCACGCATCATAGCTAAGCGGACACAGGTAGACGGGCTGCGCGGGTTCTAGTCATGGGGTACTATTAGACGGTCCTGTGGCACCTACGGGGCCGGTTGCGACCGCCACCTTTCCATGTGCACTCAATAGATTGCGCATGGCTCCCAACACTACTTCGAGGTCGTCGGGAGGGGTGGGTGCATTAGCTTCCCTAGCCGGGACAGGCGCCTGGGCTCGGACCGCGGGATTTTTATCCTTGGAATCTTTCCAAGGGTTCCTGCAATGCTTGCGCCAGTGCCCTGTCTTCCCACACCCGTAACAAGCATTACTTGCCTGTGGGGCGCGATTACCCTCCTGATGCCACTCTCTTTGATACGGGGCTGCGGGTCGTACCTCATGTACTTTTCCCTTAAGGGGACGTGTTGCCATACCCCTTATATTGCGATATCCTAACGTGAGTCGATTCAAGACCGACTCTTCCGTAATGTTGGGGTCATTGGGATCAAACCATGCTTTTGCCTGCTCTCTGACGGCTGGTAAACTGTTGGCTATTATGCACCTAAGCCAATGAGCTAAACCGGCGCCTTCCACATCTTCGCGCTCGGCCGCACCTAGACAGCTGCGCTCATATACTGGCCACAGCCTGTCGGCAAAAACCTTCGGGGGTTCTCCCTCCATCTGCACTGTCTGTCCCACTCTAGCAAACGGACCTTCATCGTTCGCCCCCAACACTTCCAGGACCTCATTCTTTAATTCCTCATAAGTCTTGGTTCCCCTCTTGCTCTCGCCTGAGAGACACTGAAGGACCGAGCTGTCTAATGAGAACAGCAGCATTTTTGCTGTTTCCCCATCATCGCAGCCGTTAATGGCTGCGGCTTGCTCAACTTCTCTGAAATGTACGGAAGGGTCGTCTGACTCGGTCAGCTTCCGTACGTGATTTATCATAGCTCTCAGCTGGTGTGAGCTGTGAGGCAACACAAGCTGTCCGAGGAGATCCCCTGGTTCTTCCCCACCATTTCTGTTTGGGCCCTTTTTAATACCCGTTACTGGATACAACGGTCCCTTTTCCACTTCTTTCTCAATGGGCTCTTTCGTTTTTTCCATTGCTTCCTCCCTAACCCAGGTTTCCGAATAGCTGGGTGGCGCGGAGGGCGCAGTGGCTACTACTTCCTCTGCTTTACTTGGTGGGGATTTCTTAAACTTCTCACTTACTAGCGGCTGGTGTGCTGACGGACTGATAAGGCACACCATGCCGTGCGCTTTGTTCACGGCCTTTTTGAGGTGCTCTATCTCTTTTTGGCAGGCGCTATGATCGGCTCCCTGAAACTTATCCTCAATGGCCAACTTATATGCCGCCCTAACCCCCGTTAAGCTCTCTTCCTGAGTTCTTATCTGGGCAGCTTGGCGGGCACATCTTTCCTTTAACCTGCTCTCATTTAACTTTGCCTCAGTGACCTGGCACTCGAGATAATCTATCCTTGTTTTATGGTGACTGGAGATTTCCTGGCGTTCTTGGTGCAACGCACTTAAATTCCTAATGAGCAATTCCCCTCCAGAAACCTTCTCATCCATTTCTCCCTCTAAATGACTGATTCGAGCTGTTAGCGCTGTAATGGTCTGGTTTGAAATCTGGACCTGCCTTTTGTAACACATAAGCCAGACTGCTTTCTCGAGTGTCTTTTTATGTTCTTTACTATCTGTCCACCTTTCGGCGGCCTCTAGCGGGCTTTTATCCGCTAACAATTCACTTATCCATTTCTTAGTTAGATTAACCTTTCCGAACACATAATCTGCTATCTTTTCCTGCATAACATTTCATACAGTCATTCCAAAGTCTAACACACTACCCTCTCGCTGCCAGTGTCCTGCCGCGGTCGCCATTTTCTGTAAGGGATTCTGACCCTGCGTGTCTCGCAGCCTGTGAGATTCACGCGGCTCTGTGCAGCCTGTATGTCAGTGCGGGTTTAGGCCTTGTTGCCTGTTCTGGTCTCCAGCCAGTCTGGGAGCACTAGACACACCTGTGAGTGGTTCGAATCACTCGCCCTTACGGTTCTAGACACTGGACTTAGATGCGAGAGCAGTAATGGAGATGAAACTCATGTAGACTCGGTTGAATGGTACGAAATGGAAAATCTTTATTGCATGATATTTAAGATTATGAAATACATGTCATAAGCACAGATTAATGACAGTACAATCTTACAAGCAGTTATATAGCTGATCCTAGGGAAACGAGGAACGAACGACACACCGTAAATAGGGGCACACATTACAAGTATCCTTAATACTTAAACCCTCCCCTATCAATATCTGTCCTAACTAGATTCGTAGGATTTCGAGACTCATGCTCACCACTCGTGATAACTCGGAGAAATTCCGAATAGTTGATCGGATGTTTTTCACCGCAGCACCCACGTGTCGGTCAGGAGATCTCCTGGTCCCACTTGTTTACTTGCTTCTGCTCCGGCTAGCAGGCTGGACCGTCTGCTGTGATGAAGATCTGTGTTGGTTGGTTTAACAGGTACTTTTCCGAGCAGGTTTCACAGTTCAGTCAATATCATCGATGATGAACCGTTCTTGCAAGTTCAAAGAAGTCTTCCTGGCAAGGAAAACTTGGCTATTCGACCTACAGGCGCGGTCGGGATTTACTGACCGTGGCGATGAGTATGGTCTTCCTCTCTTCTCATCTCATCTCATCTCATCTCTTCTCATCTCGGGCCTTTGGTTCCGCTGCCAGTTACCAACATAGGTCTTCGTTACGCGACACGAGGTAGATCCGAACGGATCAGAAAGTTCAACAGTCTTTTTCAAAAAAAAGGCACCAGGCAAACAGGAACCAGACTACGAGTCAAAACGCAGGAGCAGCCACGAGGTTACGAGTCGATCGGATAAGAGAATAAGAGAAAGATGGACGGTTGGAGCTTGTAATTATAGTACAAAATCTTCCGTTTCCCGCCCAACCTTAATGTCCTTTCTTTTGTTTGGGTCTGGCACTCAAATGTCTTGGATGGGTGATCTCCGTTCTTAATGGGTTTCGGGGCTACTCGTAAATGTCTGAGTACCTGTTAATATTTCTCCCATTGTTAAATCGGTCGGTGTTCTCCCTGGAGGGGTTTTGGGGCTTCCAAGTGTTTTGTATAACTACCTGCTAACGGCTCTCTCATCGTAGAGTCGTTGAGATTTTACATATTAATGTCTTTTGGATGGGCCCTTGATTACTCGGTACAATAGCTTTCATTCGTACCTGGGAGACCGATTTCAGTATTTATGTGTATACTGCAAACCCATGATGTCTCGTGTATTATCTTCACTGTGCTGAATCTTAATCGATCTTGCACAAATGTTTATTGGAACGCCATCTTGTCTGGCTGTCGAAAATTCTAGAATGTTCTGTCACGAGGTGCGGCGGCCATTTTACAGGCTGCTTGTGTCTACTTTGAGAAACCTGGCAGCATTCTGCTGAAATAAAAGCTGTTTGAACGAAACTCTGTGTTTTCTCCTTATTAATAAAATCGCGATATATTGCGAATTCTACAGGTCACAGTCCGGACACAGAACGGTCAGATTACGGACAGAGTACGGGCACAGTACGGGTACAGTACGATCAGATTACGGGCACAGTACGGGCACAGTACGGTCAGATTACGGGCACAGTACGGGCACAGTACGTGCACAGTACGGTCAGATTACGGACACAGTACGGACACAGTACGGACACAGTACGGTCACAGTACGGTCACAGGACGGTCACAGTACGGTCACAGTACGGTCGCAGGACGGTCACAGTACGGTCACAGTACGGACACAGTACGGTCACAGTACGGACACAGTACGGTCAAAGTACGGTCACAGTACCGACACAGTACGGTCACAGTACGGTCACAGTACGGACACAGTACGGTCACAGGACGGTCACAGTACGGGCACAGTACGGTCACAGTACGGTCACAGTACGGACACAGTACGGTCAAAGTACGGTCACAGTACGGACACAGTACGGTCACAGTACGGACACAGTACGGTCACAGTACGGTCACAGTACGGTCACCGTACGGACACAGTACGGACACAGTACGGTCACAGTATGGACACAGTATGGTCACAGTACGGACACAGTACGGTCACAGTACGGTCACAGTACGGACACAGTACGGACACAGTACGGTCACAGTACGGACACAGTACGGTCACAGTACGGACACAGTACGGTCACAGTACGGACACAGTACGGTCACAGTACGGTCACAGTACGGTCACAGTACGGTCACAGTACGGACAGAGTACGGTCACAGTACGGACACAGTACGGTCACAGTACGGACACAGTACGGTCACAGTACGGTCACAGTACGGACACAGTACGGACACAGTACGGACACAGTACGGTCAGAGTACGGACACAGTACGGTCACAGTACGGTCACAGTACGGACACAGTACGGACACAGTACGGACACAGTACGGACACAGTACGGTCACAGTACGGTCACAGTACGGTCACAGTAGGGACACAGTACGGACACAGTACGGGCACAGTACGGGCACTGTACGGTCACAGTACGGTCACAGTACGGTCACAGTACGGACACAGTACGGTCACAGTACGGGCACAGTACGGTCAGATTACGGGCACAGTACGGGCACAGCACGGTCACAGTACGGGCACAGTAGGGTCCCAGTACGGTCATATTACGGGCACAGTAAGGGCACAGTACGGTCACAGTACGGTCACAGTACGGGCACAGTACCGACACAGTACGGTCACAGTACGGACACAGTACGGATACAGTGCGGTCAGATTACGGTCACAGTACGGACACAGTACGGTGACATTACGGACACAGTACGGACACAGTACGGACACAGTACGGTCACAGTACGGACACAGTACGGACACAGTACGGACACAGTACGGTCACAGTACGGACACAGTACGGGCACAGTACGGGCACAGTACGGTCACAGTACGGACACAGTACGGGCACAGTACGGACACAGTACGGACACAGTACGGTCACAGTACGGTCACAGTACGGACACAGTATGGGCACAGTACGGTCACAGTACAGACACAGTACGGACACAGTACGGTCACAGTACCGACACAGTACGGACACAGTACGGTCACAGTACGGACACAGTACGGACACAGTACGGTCAGATTACGGGCACAGTACGGACACAGTACGGGCAGAGTACGGACACAGTACGGACACAGTATGGACACAGTACGGTCACAGTACGGTCACAGTCCGGACACAGAACGGTCAGATTACGGACAGAGTACGGGTACAGTACGGGTACAGTACGATCAGATTACGGGCACAGTACGGGCACAGTACGATCAGATTACGGGCACAGTACGGGCACAGTACGTGCACAGTACGGTCAGATTACGGACACAGTACGGACACAGTACGGACACAGTACGGTCACAGGACGGTCACAGGACGGTCACAGTACGGTCACAGTACGGTCACAGGACGGTCACAGTACGGTCACATTACGGTCACAGTACGGACACAGTACGGTCAAAGTACGGTCACAGTACGGACACAGTACGGTCACAGTACGGTCACAGTACGGACACAGTACGGTCACAGTACGGTCACAGTACGGACACAGTATGGTCAAAGTACGGACACAGTACGGTCACAGTACGGACACAGTACGGTCACAGTACGGTCACAGTACGGTCACCGTACGGACACAGTACGGACACAGTACGGTCACAGTATGGACACAGTATGGTCACAGTACGGTCACAGTACGGACACAGTATGGTCAAAGTACGGACACAGTACGGTCACAGTATGGACACAGTACGGACACAGTACGGTCACAGTACGGACACAGTACGATCACAGTACGGTCACAGTACGGACACAGTACGGACACAGTACGGTCGCAGTACGGACACAGTACGGTCACAGTACGGACACAGTACGGTCACAGTACGGACACAGTACGGACACACTACTGTCACAGTACGGTCACAGTACGGACACAGTACGGTCACAGTACGGACACAGTAAGGTCACAGTACGGTCAGATTACGGTCACAGTACGGACACAGTACGGACACAGTACGGTCAGAGTACGAACACAGGACGGTCAAAGTATGGACACAGTACGGACACAGTACGGACACAGTACGGTCACAGTACGGATACAGTACGGTCACAGTACGTTCACAGTAGGGACACATTCCGGGCACAGTCAGGACACAGTCGGGACACAGTACGGACACAGTACGGTCAGATTACGGGCACAGTACGGTCACAGTACGGTCACAGTACGGTCAGAATACGGGCACAGTACGGGCACAGTAAGGACACAGTACGGACACAAAATGGGCACAGTACGGACATAGTATGTGGCACAGTACGGTAACAGTACGGGCACAGCACGGTCGCAGCACGGGCACAGCACGGACACAGCACGGACACAGTACGGGCACAGTACGGACACAGTACGGGCACATTACGGACACAGTACGGACACAGTACGGGCACAGTACGGACACAGTACGGACACAGTACGGGCACAGTACGGGCACAGCACGGGCACAGCACGGTCACAGCACGGACACAGTACGGACACAGTACGGACACAGTACGGTCACAGTACGGTCACAGTACGGACACAGTACGGTCACAGTAAGGTCACAGTAAGGTCACAGTACGGACACATTACGGTCACAGTAAGGTCACAGTAAGGTCACAGTACGGACACAGTACGGTCACAGTACGGTCACAGTACGGACACAGTACGGTCACAGTACGGTCACAGTACGGTCACAGTACGGACACAGTACGGACACAGTACGGTCACAGTAAGGTCACAGTACGGACACAGTACGGTCACAGTACGGTCACAGTACGGTCACAGTACGGACACAGTACGGGCACAGTACGGACACAGTACGGTCACAGTACGGACACAGTACGGACACAGTACGGACACAGTACGGTCACAGTAAGGTCACAGTACGGACACAGTACGGTCACAGTAAGGTCACAGTACGGACACAGTACGGACACAGTAAGGTCACAGTACGGTCACAGTACGGACACAGTACGGACACAGTACGGACACAGTACGGTCACAGTACGGTCACAGTACGGACACAGTACGGACACAGTACGGACACAGTACGGACACAGTATGGTCAGATTATGGGCACAGTACGGTCACAGTACGGTCACAGTACGGGCACAGTACGGTCACAGTACGGACACAGTACGGTCAGATTACGGGCACAGTACGGTCACAGTACGGTCACAGTACGGGCACAGTACGGTCACAGTACGGACACAGTACGGACACAGTACGGTCAGATTACGGGCACAGTACGGGCACAGTAAGGACACAGTACGGGCACAGTACGGTCAGATTACGGGCACAGTACGGGCACAGTAAGGACACAGTACGGGCACAGTACGGTCAGATTACGGGCACAGTACTGTCACAGTACGGACACAGTACGGTCACAGTACGAACACAGTACGGACACAGTACGGACACAGTACGGTCAGATTACGGTCACAGTACGGTCACAGTACGGACACAGTACGGACACAGTACGGTCAGATTACGGGCACAGTACGGGCACAGTAAGGACACAGTACGGACACAGTACGGACACAGTACGGGCACAGTACGGACACAGTACGGTCGCAGTACGGTCACAGTACGGACACAGTACGGACACAGTACGGGCACAGCACGGTCACAGCACGGGCACAGCACGGACACAGTACGGGCACAGTACGGACACAGTATGGGCACAGCACGGACACAGTACGGGCACAGCACGGTCACAAAATGGGCACAGTACGGACAAAGTACGGGCACAGTACGGTAACAGTACGGACACAGCGCGGACACAATACGGACACAGTACGGTCACAATACGGACACAGTACGGGCACAGTACGGACAAAGTACGGACACAGTACGGGCACAGTACGGGCACAGCACGGTCACAGCACGGACACAGTACGGGCACAGTACGGGCACAGCACAGTCACAAAATGGGCACAGTACGGACAAAGTACGGGCACAGTACGGTAACAGTACGGACACAGTACGGACACAGTACGGTCACAGTACGGACACAGTACGGTCACAGTACGGACACAGTACGGACACGCTACTGTCACAGTACGGTCACAGTACGGACACAGTACGGTCACAGTACGGACACAGTACGGACACAGTACGGTCACAGTAAGGTCACAGTACGGACACAGTACGGTCACAGTACGGACACAGTACGGTCACAGTACGGTCACAGTAGGGACACATTCCGGGCACAGTCAGGACACAGTACGGACACAGTACGGACACAGTACGGTCAGATTACGGGCACAGTACGGTCACAGTACGGACACAGTATGGTCACAGTACGGACACAGTACGGGCACAGTACGGTCACAGTAGGGACACATTCCGGGCACAGTCAGGACACAGTACGGACACAGTACGGACACAGTACGGTCAGATTACGGTCACAGTACGGACACAGTACGGACACAGTACGGTCACAGTACGGACACAGTACGGGCACAGTACGGTCACAGTAGGGACACATTCCGGGCACAGTCAGGACACAGTACGGACACAGTACGGACACAGTACGGTCAGATTACGGTCACAGTACGGACACAGTACGGACACAGTACGGTCACAGTACGGACACAGTACGGTCACAGTACGGTCACAGTAGGGACACATTCCGGGCACAGTCAGGACACAGTACGGACACAGTACGGACACAGTACGGTCAGATTACGGGCACAGTACGGTCACAGTACGGACACAGTATGGTCACAGTGCGGTCACAGTACGGTCAGATTACGGGCACAGTACGGGCACAGTAAGGACACAGTACGGACACAGTACGGGCACAGTACGGTCAGATTACGGGCACAGTACTGTCACAGTACGGACACAGTACGGACACAGTACGGTCACAGTACGGACACAGTACGGACACAGTACGGACACAGTACGGTCAGATTACGGTCACAGTACTGTCACAGTACGGACACAGTACGGACACAGTACCGTCAGATTACGGGCACAGTACGGGAACAGTAAGGACACAGTACGGACACAGTACGGACACAGTACGGTCACAGTACGGACACAGTACGGACACAGTACGGTCGCAGTACGGTCGCAGTACGGTCACAGTACGGTCACAGTACGGACACAGTACGGTCACAGTACGGACACAGTACGGACACAGTACGGTCACACTACGGACACAGTACGGACACAGTACGGGCACAGTACGGACACAGTACGGTCGCAGTACGGTCACAGTACGGTCACAGTACGGACACAGTACGGTCACAGTACGGACACAGTACGGACACAGTACGGTCACACTACGGACACAGTACGGACACAGTACGGTCACAGTACGGACACAGTACGGTCACAGTACGGTCACAGTACGGACACAGTACGGACACAGTACGCACAGTACGGACACAGTACGGTCACAGTAAGGTCACAGTACGGTCACAGAAGGGACACAGTACGGACACAGTACGGGCACAGTATGGGCACTGTACGGTCACAGTACGGTCACAGTACGGTCACAGTACGGACACAGTACGGACACAGTACGGGCACAGTACGGTCAGATTACGGGCACAGTACGGTCACAGTACGGACACAGTACGGTCACAGTACGGGCACAGTACGGTCAGATTACGGGCACAGTACGGTCACAGTACGGGCACAGCACGGTCACAGTACGGGCACAGTAGGGTCACAGTACGGTCACATTAGGGGCACAGTACGGGCACAGCACGGACACAGTACGGACACAGTACGGACACAGTACGGGCACAGTACGGACACAGCACGGACACAGCACGGACACAGTACGGGCACAGTACGGACACAGTACGGGCACAGTACGGACACAGCACGGTCACAAAATGGGCACAGTACAGACAAAGCACGGGCACAGTACGGTAACAGTACGGGCACAGCACGGTCGCAGCACGGGCACAGCACGGACACAGCACGGACACAGTACGGGCACAGTACGGACCCAGTACGGGCACAGTACGGGCACAGTACGGGCACAGCACGGTCACAGCACGGGCACAGCACGGACACAGCACGGACACAGTACGGGCACAGTACGGACACAGTATGGGCACAGTACGGGCACAGCACGGTCACAAAATGGGCACAGTACGGACAAAGTACGGGCACAGTACGGTAACAGTACGGACACAGCGCTGACACAATACGGACACAGTACGGTCACAGTACGGGCACAGTACGGACAAAGTACGGACACAGTACGGGCACAGTACGGGCACAGCACGGTCACAGCACGGGCACAGCACGGACACAGCACGGACACAGTACGGGCACAGTACGGACACAGTACGGGCACAGTACGGGCACAGCACAGTCACAAAATGGGCACAGTACGGACACAGTACGGTCACAGTACGGACACAGTACGGACACAGTACGGTCACAGTACGGACACAGTACGGACACAGTACGGACACAGTACGGTCACAGTAAGGTCACAGTACGGACACAGTACGGTCAGAGTACGGACACAGTACGGACACAGTACGGTCACAGTACGGTCACAGTACGGACACAGTACGGACACAGTACGGTCACAGTACGGACACAGTACGGTCAGAGTACGGACACAGTACGGACACAGTACGGTCACAGTACGGACACAGTACGGTCACAGTACGGACACAGTACGGTCACAGTAAGGTCACAGTACGGACACAGTACTGTCACAGTACGGACACAGTACGGACACAGTACGGTCACAGTACGGACACAGTACGGACACAGTACGGTCACAGTAAGGTCACAGTACGGTCACAGTAAGGTCATAGTACGGACACAGAACGGTCACAGTACGGACACAGTAAGGCCACACTACGGTCACAGTACGGGCACAGTACGGACACAGTACGGACACAGTACGGTCACAGTACGGACACAGTACGGACACAGTACGGACACAGTACGGTCACAGTACGGACACAGTACGGTCACAGTACGGTCACAGTAGGGACACATTCCGGGCACAGTCAGGACACAGTACGGACACAGTACGTACACAGTACGGTCAGATTACGGGCACAGTACGGGCACAGTAAGGACACAGTACGGACACAGTACGGACACAGTACGGTCACAGTACGGACACAGTACGGACACAGTACGGACACAGTACGGTCAGATTACGGTCACAGTACGGTCACAGTACGGACACAGTACGGACACAGTACGGGCACAGTACGGACACAGTACGGACACAGTACGGTCAGATTACGGTCACAGTACGGTCACAGTACGGACACAGTACGGACACAGTACGGTCACAGTACGGTCACAGTACGGACACAGTACGGACACAGTACGGACACAGTACGGGCACAGTACGGACACAGTACGGTCACAGTACGGACACAGTACGGTCACAGTACGGACACAGTACGGTCAGATTACGGTCACAGTACGGACACAGTACGGACACAGTACGGTCACAGTACGGACACAGTACGGACACAGTACGGACACAGTACGGTCAGATTACGGTCACAGTACGGACACAGTACGGACACAGTAAGGTCACAGTACGGACACAGTACGGAACAGATCACAGGAACAGATCACAGGAACAGATCGCAGGAACAGATCACAGGAACAGATCGCAGGTACAGATCACAGGAACAGATCGCAAGAACAGATTGCAGCAACAGATCGCAGCAACAGATCGCAAGAACAGATCGCAGGAACAGATCGCAGGAACAGATCGCAAGAACAGATCGCAGCAACAGATCGCAGCAACAGATCATAAGAACAGATCACAGCAACAGATCACAGCAACAGATCGCAGCAACAGATCGCAAGAACAGATCGCAGCTACAGATCGCAGGAAAAGATCGCAGGAAGAGATCGCAGGAACAGATCGCAAGAACAGATCGCAGCAACAGATCGCAAGAACAGATCGCAGCAACAGATCACAGCAACAGATCGCAGCAACAGATCGCAGCAACAGATCGCAAGAACAGATCGCAGGAACAGATCACAGGAACAGATCACAAGAACAGATCGCAGCAACAGATCGCAAGAACAGATCGCAGCAACAGATCACAGCAACAGATCGCAGCAACAGATCGCAGCAACAGATCGCAAGAACAGATCGAAGGAACAGATCGCAGGAACAGATCGCAAGAACAGATCGCAGCAACAGATCGCAGCAACAGATCATAAGAACAGATCACAGCAACAGATCACAGCAACAGATCGCAGCAACAGATCGCAAGAACAGATCGCAGCGACAGTTCGCAGCAACAGATCGCAAGAACAGATCGCAAGAACAGATTGCAGGAACAGATCGCAGCAACAGATCGCAGCAACAGATCATAAGAACAGATCACAGCAACAGATCGCAGCAACAGATTGCAAGAACAGATCGCAAGAACAGATCACAGCAACAGATCACAGGATCAGATCGCAAGAACAGATCGCAGCAACAGATCGCAGGAACAGATCGCAGGAAGAGATCACGGGAACTGATCGCAGGAACAGATCACAAGAACAGATCACAGCGACAGATCGCAGCAACAGATCGCAGGAACAGATCGCAGCAAAGATCGCAGGAACAGATCGCAGCAACAGATAGCAGCAACAGATCGCAGCAACAGATCGCAGGAAGAGAACGCAAGAAAAGATCACAGGAAGAGAACGCAGCAATAGATCAAAGCAACAGATCGCAGCAACAGATCGCAAGAACAGCTCGCAGCAACAGATCGCAGGAACAGATCGCAGGAACAAATCGCAGGAACAGATCGCAGGAACAGATCACAAGAACAGATCGCAGGAACAGATCGCAGCAACAGATCGCAGCAACAGATCGCAGGAACAGATTGCAGGAACAGATCGCAAGAACAGATCGCAGGAACAGATGGCAGGAAAAGATCGCAGCAACAGATGGCAGAAACAGATCGCAAGAACAGAGCGCAGGATCAGATCGCAGGAAAAGATCGCAGCAACAGATGGCAGCAACAGATCGCAGGAACACATCGCAAGAGCAGATCGCAAGAACAGATAGCAAGAACAGATCGCAGGAACAGATCGCAGGAACAGATCGCAAGAGCAGATCGCAGGAACAGATCGCAGGAACAGATCGCAAGAGCAGATCGCAGGAACAGATCGCAAGAACAGATCGCAGGAACAGATCGCAAGAACAGATCGCAGCAACAGATCACTGGAACAGATCGCAGGAAGAGATCACAGCAACAGATCGCAGCAACAGATCACAGCAACAGATCGCAAGAACAGAGCGCAGGATCAGAACACAGCAACAGATCGCAAGAACAGATCGCAGCAACAGATCACTGGAACAGATCGCAGGAAGAGATCACAGCAACAGATCGCAGCAACAGATCACAGCAACAGATCGCAAGAACAGAGCGCAGGATCAGAACGCAGCAACAGATCGCAAGAACAGATCGCAGAAACAGATAGTTGAAACAGATCGCCGGAGCATATCGCAGCAACAGATCGCAGCAACAGATCGCAGCAACAGATCGCAGGAACAGATCGCAGTAACAGATCGCAAGAACAGATCGCAGAAAGGGATCAGAGCAACAGATCGCAGGAACAGATCGCAGGAAGTGATCGTAATAACAGATCGCAAGAATAGATCTCAGGAACAGATCGCAGCAACAGATCGCAGGAACAGATCGCAGGAACAGATCGCAGCAACAGATCGCAGCAACAGATCGCAGGAACAGATCGCAGGAACAGATCGCAGCAACAGATCGCAGGAACAGATCGCAAGAACAGATCGCAGCAGCAGATTGCAGCAATAGATCGCAGGAAGAGAACGCCGTAACAGATCACAGGAACAGATCGCAGGAACAAATCGCAGGAAAAGATCGCAGGAACAGATCGCAGCAACAGATCACAGGAAGAGATCGCAGGAACAGATCGCAGCAACAGATGGCAGCAACAGATCGCAAGAACAGAGCACAGGATCAGATCGCAGGAAAAGATCGCAGCAACAGATGGCAGGAACAGATCGCAAGAGCAGATCGCAGGAACAGATCGCAAGAACAGATCGCAGCAACAGATCGCAAGAACAGATCGCAGAAACAGATCGCAGCAACAGATCGCAAGAGCAGATCGCAGAAACAGATCGTTGAAACAGATCGCCAGAGCATATCGCAGCAACAGATCGCAGCAACAGATCGCAGGAACAGATCGCAGCAACAGATCGCAGGAACAGATCGCAGTGACAGATCGCAAGAACAGATCGCAGAAAGAGATCAGAGCAACAGATCGCAGCAACAGATCGCAGGAACAGATCGCAGAAAGTGATCGCAATAACAGATCGCAAGAATAGATCGCAGGAACAAATCGCAGCAACAGATCGCAGGAACAGATCGCAGGAACAGATCGTAAGAATAGATCGCAGGAACAAATCGCAGCAACAGATCGCAGGAACAGATCGCAGGAACAGATCGCAGCAACAGATCGCAGGAACAGATCGCAAGAATAGATCGCAGGAACAAATCGCAGCAACAGATCGCAGGAACAGATCGCAGCAACAGATCGCAGCAACAGATCGCAGGAACAGATCATAAGAAAAGGTCACAGCAACAGATCGCAGGAACAGATCGCAAGAAAAGATCGCAAAAACACATCGCAGCAACAGATCATCAAGAACAGATCGCAGCAACAGATCGCAAGAAAAGATCGCAAGAACAGATCGCAGGAACAGATCGCAGCAACAGATCGCAGAAACGGATCGCAGGAACGGATCGCAGCAACAGATCATAAGAACAGGTCACAGCAACAGATCGCAGGAACAGATCGCAAGAACAGATCGCAAGAACAGATCGCAAGAACAGATCGCAGCAGCAGATCGCAGGAACAGATCACAGGAACAGATCACAGGAACAGATCGCAAGAATAGATCGCAAGAACAGATCGCAAGAACAGATCGCAAGAACAGATCGCAGCAACAGATCGCAAAATACAGATGGCAGCAACAGATCGCAGGAACAGATCACAGGAACAGATCACAGGAACAGATCGCAGGTACAGATCACAGGAACAGATCGCAAGAACAGATTGCAAGAACAGAATGCAGCAACAGATCACAGCAACAGATCGCAAGCACAGATCGCAGGAACAGATCGCAGGAACAGATCGCAGGAACAGATCACAGGAACAGATCACAGGAACAGATCACAGGAAAAGATAGCAGGTACAGATCACAGGAACAGATCGCAAGAACAGATCGCAAGAACAGATTGCAGCAACAGATCGCAGGAAGACAACGCAGTAACAGATCGCAGGAAAAGATCGCAGGAAAAGATCGCAGGAACAGATCGCAGCAACAGATCGCAGGAAGACAACGCAGTAACAGATCGCAGGAACAGATCGCAGGAAAAGATCTCAGGAAAAGATCGCAGCAACAGATCGCAGCAACAGATCGCAGCAACAGATCCCAGGAACAGATCGCAGGAACAGATTGCAGGACCAGATCACAAGAACAGATCGCAGAAACAGATCGCAGGAACAGATCGCAGGAACAGGTCGCAGCAACAGATCGCAGGAACAGATCGCTGGAACAGATTGCAGGAACAGATCGCAGGAACAGATCACAAGAACAGATCGCAGGAACAGAACACAAGAACAGATCGCAGCAACAGATCGCAAGAACAGATCACAGCAACAGATCGCAGCAACAGATCACAGCAACAGATTGCAGGAACAGATCGCAGGAACAGATCGCAGGAACAGATCGCAGGAACAGACCACAAGAACAGATCGCAAGAACAGATCGCAGCAACAGATCGCAGCTACAGATCGCAAGAACAGATCGCAAGAACAGATCGCAAGAACAGATCGCAGCAACAGATCGTAGCAACAGATCGCAAGAACAGATCGTAAGAACAGATCGCAGTAACAGATCGCAGCAACAGATCACAAGCACAGATCGTATGAACAGATCGCAGTAACAGATCGCAGGAACAGATCACAAGAACAGATCGCAAGAACAGATCGCAGCAACAGATCGCAGCAACAGATCGCAAGAACAGATCGTAAGAACAGATCGCAAGAACAGATCGCAGCAACAGATTGCAGCAACAGATCGCAAGAACAGATCGCAAGAACAGATCACAAGAACAGATCGCAGCAACAGATCGCAGCAACAGATCGCAAGAACAGAGCGCAGGAACAGATCGCAGGAACAGATCGCAGGAACAGATCGCAGGAACAGATCGCAAGAACAGATCACAGGAACAGATCGCAGGAACAGATTTCAGGAACAGATCGCAGGAAGAGATCGCAGGAACAGATCGCATCAACAGATCACAGCAACAGATCGCAGGAACAGATCACAGCAACAGATCACAAGAACAGATTGCAAGAACAGATCACAGCAACAGATCGCAGTAACAGATCACAGGAACAGATCGCAAGAACAGATCGCAGCAACAGATCGCAGCAATAGATCGCAAGAACAGATCGTAAGAACAGATCGCAAGAACAGATCGCAGCAACAGATCGCAGCAACAGATCGCAGGAAAAGATCGCAGGAACAGATCGCAGCAACAGATCGCAGGAAGACAACGCAGTAACAGATCGCAGGAACAGATCGCAGGAAAAGATCGCAGGAAAAGATCGCAGCAACAGATCGCAGCAACAGATCGCAGCAACAGATCCCAGGAACAGATCGCAGGAACAGATTGCAGGACCAGATCACAAGAACAGATCGCAGAAACAGATCGCAGGAACAGATCGCAGGAACAGGTCGCAGCAACAGATCGCAGGAACAGATCGCTGGAACAGATTGCAGGAACAGATCGCAGCAATAGATCGCAAGAACAGATCGTAAGAACAGATCGCAAGAACAGATCGCAGCAACAGATCGCAGCAACAGATCATAAGAACAGATCACAGCAACAGATCGCAGCAACAGATTGCAAGAACAGATCGCAAGAACAGATCACAGCAACAGATCGCAGCAACAGATTGCAAGAACAGATCGCAGCAACAGATCGCAGGAACAGATCGCAGGAAGAGATCACGGGAACTGATCGCAGGAACAGATCACAAGAACAGATCACAGCAACAGATCGCAGCAACAGATCGCAGGAACAGATCACAGCAAAGATCGCAGGAACAGATCGCAGCAACAGATAGCAGCAACAGATCGCAGAAAGAGAACGCAGGAACAGATCGCAGGAACAGATCGCAGGAAGAGAACGCAGCAACAGATCAAAGCAACAGATCGCAGCAACAGATCGCAAGAACAGATCGCAGCAACAGATTGCAGGAACAGATCGCAGGAACAGATCGCAGGAACAGATCACGAGAACAGACCGCAGGAACAGATCGCAGCAACAGATCGCAGCAACAGATCGCAGGAACAGATTGCAGGAACAGATCATAGCAACAGATTGCAGCAACAGATCGCAGGAAAAGATCGCAGGAACAGATCGCAGGAAAAGATCGCAAGAACAGATCACAGGAACAGATCACAGGAACAGATCACAGGAAAAGATAGCAGGTACAGATCACAGGAACAGATCGCAAGAACAGATCGCAAGAACAGATTGCAGCAACAGATCGCAGGAAGACAACGCAGTAACAGATCGCAGGAACAGATCGCAGGAAAAGATCGCAGGAACAGATCGCAGCAACAGATCGCAGGAAGACAACGCAGTAACAGATCGCAGGAACAGATCGCAGGTAAAGATCGCAGGAACAGATCGCAGCAACTGATCCCAGGAACAGATCGCAGGAACAGATTGCAGGACCAGATCACAAGAACAGATCGCAGAAACAGATCGCAGGAACAGATCGCAGGAACAGGTCGCAGCAACAGATCGCAGGAACAGATCGCTGGAACAGATTGCAGGAACAGATCGCAGGAACAGATCACAAGAACAGATCGCAGGAACAGAACACAAGAACAGATCGCAGCAACAGATCGCAAGAACAGATCGTAAGAACAGATCACAGCAACAGATCGCAGCAACAGATCACAGCAACAGATTGCAGGAACAGATCGCAGGAACAGATCGCAGGAACAGATCGCAGGAACAGACCACAAGAACAGATCGCAAGAACAGATCGCAGCAACAGATCGCAGCAACAGATCGCAAGAACAGATCGCAAGAACAGATCGCAAGAACAGATCGCAGCAACAGATCGCAGCAACAGATCGCAAGAACAGATCGTAAGAACAGATCGCAGTAACAGATCGCAGCAACAGATCGCAAGAACAGATCGCAAGATTGATCGCAGCAACAGATCGCAGCAACAGATCGCAAGAACAGATCGCAGCAACAGATTGCAGCAACAGATCGCAAGAACAGATCGCAAGAACAGATAGCAAGAACAGATCGCAGCAACAGATCGCAAGAACAGATCGCAGCAACAGATCGCAGCAACAGATCGCAAGAACAGAGCGCAGGAACAGATCGCAGGAACAGATCGCAGGAACAGATCGCAGGAACAGATCGCAAGAACAGATCGCAGGAACAGATCGCAGGAACTGATTTCAGGAACAGATCGCAGGAAGAGATCGCAGGAACAGATCGCATCAACAGATCACAGCAACAGATCGCAGGAACAGATCACAGCAACAGATCGCAGGAACAGATTGCAAGAACAGATCGCAGCAACAGATCGCAGCAACAGATCGCAGGAAGACAACGCAGTAACAGATCGCAGGAACAGATCGCAGGAAAAGATCTCAGGAAAAGATCGCAGCAACAGATCGCAGCAACAGATCGCAGCAACAGATCCCAGGAACAGATCGCAGGAACAGATTGCAGGACCAGATCACAAGAACAGATCGCAGAAACAGATCGCAGGAACAGATCGCAGGAACAGGTCGCAGCAACAGATCGCAGGAACAGATCGCTGGAACAGATTGCAGGAACAGATCGCAGGAACAGATCACAAGAACAGATCGCAGGAACAGAACACAAGAACAGATCGCAGCAACAGATCGCAAGAACAGATCACAGCAACAGATCGCAGCAACAGATCACAGCAACAGATTGCAGGAACAGATCGCAGGAACAGATCGCAGGAACAGATCGCAGGAACAGACCACAAGAACAGATCGCAAGAACAGATCGCAGCAACAGATCGCAGCTACAGATCGCAAGAACAGATCGCAAGAACAGATCGCAAGAACAGATCGCAGCAACAGATCGTAGCAACAGATCGCAAGAACAGATCGTAAGAACAGATCGCAGTAACAGATCGCAGCAACAGATCACAAGCACAGATCGTATGAACAGATCGCAGTAACAGATCGCAGGAACAGATCACAAGAACAGATCGCAAGAACAGATCGCAGCAACAGATCGCAGCAACAGATCGCAAGAACAGATCGTAAGAACAGATCGCAAGAACAGATCGCAGCAACAGATTGCAGCAACAGATCGCAAGAACAGATCGCAAGAACAGATCACAAGAACAGATCGCAGCAACAGATCGCAGCAACAGATCGCAAGAACAGAGCGCAGGAACAGATCGCAGGAACAGATCGCAGGAACAGATCGCAGGAACAGATCGCAAGAACAGATCACAGGAACAGATCGCAGGAACAGATTTCAGGAACAGATCGCAGGAAGAGATCGCAGGAACAGATCGCATCAACAGATCACAGCAACAGATCGCAGGAACAGATCACAGCAACAGATCACAAGAACAGATTGCAAGAACAGATCACAGCAACAGATCGCAGTAACAGATCACAGGAACAGATCGCAAGAACAGATCGCAGCAACAGATCGCAGCAATAGATCGCAAGAACAGATCGTAAGAACAGATCGCAAGAACAGATCGCAGCAACAGATCGCAGCAACAGATCGCAGGAAAAGATCGCAGGAACAGATCGCAGCAACAGATCGCAGGAAGACAACGCAGTAACAGATCGCAGGAACAGATCGCAGGAAAAGATCGCAGGAAAAGATCGCAGCAACAGATCGCAGCAACAGATCGCAGCAACAGATCCCAGGAACAGATCGCAGGAACAGATTGCAGGACCAGATCACAAGAACAGATCGCAGAAACAGATCGCAGGAACAGATCGCAGGAACAGGTCGCAGCAACAGATCGCAGGAACAGATCGCTGGAACAGATTGCAGGAACAGATCGCAGCAATAGATCGCAAGAACAGATCGTAAGAACAGATCGCAAGAACAGATCGCAGCAACAGATCGCAGCAACAGATCATAAGAACAGATCACAGCAACAGATCGCAGCAACAGATTGCAAGAACAGATCGCAAGAACAGATCACAGCAACAGATCGCAGCAACAGATTGCAAGAACAGATCGCAGCAACAGATCGCAGGAACAGATCGCAGGAAGAGATCACGGGAACTGATCGCAGGAACAGATCACAAGAACAGATCACAGCAACAGATCGCAGCAACAGATCGCAGGAACAGATCACAGCAAAGATCGCAGGAACAGATCGCAGCAACAGATAGCAGCAACAGATCGCAGAAAGAGAACGCAGGAACAGATCGCAGGAACAGATCGCAGGAAGAGAACGCAGCAACAGATCAAAGCAACAGATCGCAGCAACAGATCGCAAGAACAGATCGCAGCAACAGATTGCAGGAACAGATCGCAGGAACAGATCGCAGGAACAGATCACGAGAACAGACCGCAGGAACAGATCGCAGCAACAGATCGCAGCAACAGATCGCAGGAACAGATTGCAGGAACAGATCATAGCAACAGATTGCAGCAACAGATCGCAGGAAAAGATCGCAGGAACAGATCGCAGGAAAAGATCGCAGGAACAGATCGCAGGAAAAGATCGCAAGAACAGATCACAGGAACAGATCACAGGAACAGATCACAGGAAAAGATAGCAGGTACAGATCACAGGAACAGATCGCAAGAACAGATCGCAAGAACAGATTGCAGCAACAGATCGCAGGAAGACAACGCAGTAACAGATCGCAGGAACAGATCGCAGGAAAAGATCGCAGGAACAGATCGCAGCAACAGATCGCAGGAAGACAACGCAGTAACAGATCGCAGGAACAGATCGCAGGTAAAGATCGCAGGAACAGATCGCAGCAACTGATCCCAGGAACAGATCGCAGGAACAGATTGCAGGACCAGATCACAAGAACAGATCGCAGAAACAGATCGCAGGAACAGATCGCAGGAACAGGTCGCAGCAACAGATCGCAGGAACAGATCGCTGGAACAGATTGCAGGAACAGATCGCAGGAACAGATCACAAGAACAGATCGCAGGAACAGAACACAAGAACAGATCGCAGCAACAGATCGCAAGAACAGATCGTAAGAACAGATCACAGCAACAGATCGCAGCAACAGATCACAGCAACAGATTGCAGGAACAGATCGCAGGAACAGATCGCAGGAACAGATCGCAGGAACAGACCACAAGAACAGATCGCAAGAACAGATCGCAGCAACAGATCGCAGCAACAGATCGCAAGAACAGATCGCAAGAACAGATCGCAAGAACAGATCGCAGCAACAGATCGCAGCAACAGATCGCAAGAACAGATCGTAAGAACAGATCGCAGTAACAGATCGCAGCAACAGATCGCAAGAACAGATCGCAAGATTGATCGCAGCAACAGATCGCAGCAACAGATCGCAAGAACAGATCGCAGCAACAGATTGCAGCAACAGATCGCAAGAACAGATCGCAAGAACAGATCGCAAGAACAGATCGCAGCAACAGATCGCAAGAACAGATCGCAGCAACAGATCGCAGCAACAGATCGCAAGAACAGAGCGCAGGAACAGATCGCAGGAACAGATCGCAGGAACAGATCGCAGGAACAGATCGCAAGAACAGATCGCAGGAACAGATCGCAGGAACAGATTTCAGGAACAGATCGCAGGAAGAGATCGCAGGAACAGATCGCATCAACAGATCACAGCAACAGATCGCAGGAACAGATCACAGCAACAGATCGCAGGAACAGATTGCAAGAACAGATCGCAGCAACAGATCGCAGCAACAGATTGCAAGAACAGATCGCAGCAACAGATCGCAGCAACAGATCGCAGGAACAAATCGCAGGAAAAGATCGCAGCAACAGATGGCAGCAACAGATCGCAAGAACAGAGCGCAGGATCAGATCGCAGGAAAAGATCGCAGCAACAGATGGCAGGAACAGATCGCAGGTTCAGATCGCAAGAGCAGATCGCAGGAACAGATCGCAAGAACAGATCGCAGGAACAGATCGCAAGAACAGATCGCAGCAACAGATCACTGGAACAGATCGCAGGAAGAGATCGCAGCAACAGATCACAGCAACAGATCGCAAGAACAGAGCGCAGGATCAGAATGCAGCAACAGATCACAAGAACAGATCGCAGGAACAGATCGCAGCAACAGATCGCAAGAGCAGATCGCAGAAACAGATCGTTGAAACAGATCGCCAGAGCATATCGCAGCAACAGATCGCAGCAACAGATCGCAGGAACAGATCGCAGGAACAGATCGCAGTAACAGATCGCAAGAACAGATCGCAGAAAGAGATCGCAGCAACAGATCGCAGGAACAGATCGCAGAAAGTGATCGCAATAACAGATCACAAGAATAGATCGCAGGAACAAATCGCAGCAACAGATCGCAGGAACAGATCGCAGGAACAGATCGCAGCAACAGATCGCAGCAACAGATCGCAGGAACAGATCATAAGAACAGGTCACAGCAACAGATCGCGGCAACAGATCGCAGGAACAGATCATAAGAAAAGGTCACAGCAACAGATCGCAGGAACAGATCGCAGCACCAGATCACAGGAAGAGTACGCAGAGACAGATCGCAGCAACAGATCGCAAGAAAAGATCGCAAAAACACATCGCAGCAACAGATCATCAAGAACAGATCGCAGCAACAGATCGCAAGAAAAGATCGCAAGAACAGATCGCAGGAACAGATCGCAGGAACTGATCGCAGCAACAGATCACAGCAACAGATCGCAGCAACAGATCGCAGCAACAGATCGCAGCAACAGATCGCAGCAACAGATCGCAGGAACAGATCGCAGGAACAGATCGCAGCAACAGATCGCAGAAACGGATCGCAGGAACGGATCGCAGCAACAGATCGCAGGAACAGATCATAAGAACAGGTCACAGCAACAGATCGCAGGAACAGATCGCAAGAACAGATCGCAAGAACAGATCGCAAGAACAGATGGCAGCAGCAGATCGCAGGAACAGATCACAGGAACAGATCACAGGAACAGATCGCAAGAACAGATCGCAAGAACAGATCGCAAGGACAGATCGCAAGAACAGGTCGCAGCAACAGATCGCAAAATACAGATGGCAGCAACAGATCGCAGGAACAGATCACAGGAACAGATCACAGGAACAGATCGCAGGTACAGATCACAGGAACAGATCGCAAGAACAGATCGCAAGAACAGAATGCAGCAACAGATCACAGCAACAGATCGCAAGAACAGATCGCAGGAACAGATCGCAGGAACAGATCGCAGGAACAGATCGCAGGAACAGATCACAGGAACAGATCACAGGAACAGATCACAGGAAAAGATAGCAGGTACAGATCACAGGAACAGATCGCAAGAACAGATCGCAAGAACAGATTGCAGCAACAGATCGCAGGAAGACAACGCAGTAAAAGATCGCAGGAACAGATCGCAGGAAAAGATCGCAGGAACAGATCGCAGCAACAGATCGCAGGAAGACAACGCAGTAACAGATCGCAGGAAAAGATCGCAGGAAAAGATCGCAGCAACAGATCGCAGCAACAGATCGCAGCAACAGATCCCAGGAACAGATCGCAGGAACAGATTGCAGGACCAGATCACAAGAACAGATCGCAGAAACAGATCGCAGGAACAGATCGCAGGAACAGGTCGCAGCAACAGATCGCAGGAACAGATCGCTGGAACAGATTGCAGGAACAGATCGCAGGAACAGATCACAAGAACAGATCGCAGGAACAGAACACAAGAACAGCTCGCAGCAACAGATCGCAAGAACAGATCGTAAGAACAGATCAAGACAACAGATCGCAGCAACAGATCACAGCAACAGATCGCAGGAACAGATCGCAGGAACAGATCGCAGGAACAGACCACAAGAACAGATCGCAAGAACAGATCGCAGCAACAGATCACAGCAACAGATCGCAAGAACAGATCGCAAGAACAGATCGCAAGAACAGATCGCAGCAACAGATCGCAGCAACAGATCGCAAGAACAGATCGTAAGAACAGATCGCAGTAACAGATCGCAGCAACAGATCACAAGAACAGATCGTATGAACAGATCGCAGTAACAGATCGCAGGAACAGATCGCAAGAACAGATCGCAAGAACAGATCGCAGCAACAGATCGCAGCAACAGATCGCAAGAACAGATCGTAAGAACAGATCGCAAGAACAGATCGCAGCAACAGATTGCAGCAACAGATCGCAAGAACAGATCGCAAGAACAGATCGCAAGAACAGATCGCAGCAACAGATCGCAGCAACAGATCGCAAGAACAGAGCGCAGGAACAGATCGCAGGAACAGATCGCAGGAACAGATCGCAGGAACAGATCGCAAGAACAGATCGCAGGAACAGATCGCAGGAACAGATGTCAGGAACAGATCGCAGGAAGAGATCGCAGGAACAGATCGCATCAACAGATCACAGCAACAGATCGCAGGAACAGATCACAGCAACAGATCGCAGGAACAGATTGCAAGAACAGATCGCAGCAACAGATCGCAGCAACAGATCGCAGGAACAGATCACAGGAACAGATCGCAGCAACAGATCGCAGGAACAGATCGCAGGAACAGATCGCAGGAACAGATCACAAGAAAAGATCACAAGAACAGATCGCAGGAACAGATCGCAAGAACAGATCGTAAGAACAGATCACAGCAACAGAGCGCAGCAACAGATCGCAAGAAGAGATCGCAGCAACAGATCGCAAGAACAGATTGCAGCAACAGATCGCAGCAACAGATCGCAAGAACAGATCGCAGCAACAGATCGCAGCAACAGATCGCAAGAACAGATCGTAAGAACAGATCGCAGCAACAGATCACAAGAACAGATCGTAAGAACAGATCGCAGTAACAGATCGCAGGAACAGATCGCAAGAACAGATCGCAGCAACAGATCGCAGCAATAGATCGCAAGAACAGATCGTAAGAACAGATCGCAAGAACAGATCGCAGCAACAGATCGCAGCAACAGATCATAAGAACAGATCACAGCAACAGATCGCAGCAACAGATTGCAAGAACAGATCGCAAGAACAGATCACAGCAACAGATCGCAGCAACAGATCGCAAGAACAGGTCGCAGCAACAGATCGCAGGAACAGATCGCAGGAAGAGATCACGGGAACTGATCGCAGGAACAGATCACAAGAACAGATCACAGCAACAGATCGCAGCAACAGATCGCAGGAACAGATCGCAGCAAAGATCGCAGGAACAGATCGCAGCAACAGATAGCAGCAACAGATCGCAGAAAGAGAACGCAGGAACAGATCGCAGGAACAGATCGCAGGAAGAGAACGCAGCAACAGATCAAAGCAACAGATCGCACAACAGATCGCAAGAGCAGATCGCAGCAACAGATTGCAGGAACAGATCGCAGGAACAGATCGCAGGAACAGATCACAAGAACAGACCGCAGGAACAGATCGCAGCAACAGATCGCAGCAACAGATCGCAGGAACAGATTGCAGGAACAGATCATAGCAACAGATTGCAGCAACAGATCGCAGGAAAAGATCGCAGGAACAGATCGCAGTAAAAGATCGCAAGAACAGAGCGCAGGAACAGATCGCAGGAAAAGTTCGCAGCAACAGATGGCAGCAACAGATCGCAAGAACAGAGCGCAGGAACAGATCGCAGGAAAAGATCGCAGGATCAGATCGCAGGAACAGTACGCAGGAAAAGATCGCAGCAACAGATGGCAGGAACAGATCGCAAGAACAGATCGCAGGAACAGATCGCAGGAACAGATCGCAGGAACAGATCGCAGCAACAGATCGCAGGAACAGATCGCAGGAACAGATCGCAGGAACAGATCGCAGGAACAGATCGCAAGAGCAGATCGCAAGAGCAGATCGCAGGAACAGATCGCAAGAACAGATCGCAGGAACAGATCACAAGAACAGATCGCAGCAACAGATCACTGGAACAGATCACAGGAAGAGATCGCAACAACAGATCGCAGCAACAGATCACAGCAACAGATCGCAAGAACAGAGCGCAGGATCAGAACGCAGCAACAGATCGCAAGAACAGATCGCAGGAACAGATCGCAGCAACCGGTCGCAGCAACAGATCACAAGAACAGATCGCAGAAACAGATCGTTGAAACAGATTGCCGGAGCATATCGCAGCAACAGATCGCTGCAACAGATCGCAGCAACAGATCGCAGCAACAGATCGTAGCAACAGATCGCAAGAACAGATCGCAGAAAGAGATCAGAGCAACAGATCGCAGCAACAGATCGCAGGAACAGATCGCAGGAAGTGATCGCAATAACAGATCGCAAGGACAGATCACAGCAACAGATCACAGCAACAGATCGCAGCAACAGATCGCAAGAACAGATCGCAGGAACAGATCGCAGGAACAGATCACAAGAACAGATCGCAGGAACAGATCGCAGCAACAGATCGCAGGAACAGATCGCAGGAACAGATTGCAGGAACAGATCGCAGGAAAAGATCACAGGATCAGATCGCAGCAACAGATCGCAGCAACAGATGGCAGCAACAGATCGCAAGAACAGATCGCAGGAACAGATCACAGGAAAAGATCGCAGCAACAGATGGCAGGAACTGATCGCAGGAACAGAGCGCAGGATCAGATCGCAGGAAAAGATCGCAGCAACAGATGGCAGGAACAGATCACAGGAACAGATAGCAAGAACAGATTGCAGGAACAGATCACAGGAACAGATCGCAAGAGCAGATCGCAGGAACAGATAGCAAGAACAGATTGCAGGAACAGATCACAGGAACAGATCGCAAGAGCAGATCGCAGGAACAGATCGCAAGAAAAGATCGCAGGAACAGATCGCAAGAACAGATCGCAGCAACAGATCACTGGAACAGATCGCAGGAAGAGATCGCAGGAACAGATCGCAGAAACAGATCGCAGGAAGAGAACGCAGCAACAGATCAAAGCAACAGATCGCAGCAACAGATCGCAAGAACAGCTCGCAGCAACAGATTGCAGGAACAGATCGCAGGAACAGATCGCAGGAACAGATCACAAGGACAGACCGCAGGAACAGATCGCAGCAACAGATCGCAGCAACAGATCGCAGGAACAGATTGCAGGAACAGATCATAGCAACAGATTGCAGCAACAGATCGCAGGAAAAGATCGCAGGAACAGATCGCAGGAAAAGATCGCAGGATCAGATCGCAGGAACAGATGGCAGCAACAGATCGTAAGAACAGAGCGCAGGAACAGATCGCAGGAAAAGATCGCAGGATCAGATCGCAGGAACAGATCACAGCAACAGATTGCAGCAACAGATCGCAAGAACAGATCGCAGCAACAGATCGCAGGAAAAGATCGCAGCAACAGATTGCAGCAACAGATCGCAAGAACAGAGCGCAGGATCAGATCGCAGGAAAAGATCGCAGCAACAGATGGCAGGAACAGATCGCAAGAACAGATCGCAGGAACAGATCGCAGGAACAGATCGCAGCAACAGATCGCAGGAACAGATCGCAGGAACAGATCGCAGCAACAGATCACAGCAACAGATCGCAGCAACAGATCACAGCAACAGATCGCAGGAACAGATCGCAGGAACAGATCGCAGGAACAGACCACAAGAACAGATCGCAAGAACAGATCGCAGCAACAGATCACAGCAACAGATCGCAAGAACAGATCGCAAGAACAGATCGCAAGAACAGATCGCAGCAATAGATCGCAGCAACAGATCGCAAGAACAGATCGTAAGAACAGATCGCAGTAACAGATCGCAGCAACAGATCACAAGAACAGATCGTATGAACAGATCGCAGTAACAGATCGCAGGAACAGATCGCAAGAACAGATCGCAAGAACAGATCGCAGCAACAGATCGCAGCAACAGATCGCAAGAACAGATCGTAAGAACAGATCGCAAGAACAGATCGCAGCAACAGATTGCAGCAACAGATCGCAAGAACAGATCGCAAGAACAGATCGCAGCAACAGATCGCAGCAACAGATCGCAAGAACAGAGCGCAGGAACAGATCGCAGGAACAGATCGCAGGAACAGATCGCAGGAACAGATCGCAAGAACAGATCGCAGGAACAGATCGCAGGAACAGATTTCAGGAACAGATCGCAGGAAGAGATCGCAGGAACAGATCGCATCAACAGATCACAGCAACAGATCGCAGGAACAGATCACAGCAACAGATCGCAGGAACAGATTGCAAGAACAGATCGCAGCAACAGATCGCAGCAACAGATCGCAGGAACAGATCACAGGAACAGATCGCAGCAACAGATCGCAGGAACAGATCGCAGGAACAGATCGCAGGAACAGATCGCAAGAACAGATCGCAGAAAGAGATCAGAGCAACAGATCGCAGCAACAGATCGCAGGAACAGATCGCAGGAAGTGATCGCAATAACAGATCGCAAGGACAGATCACAGCAACAGATCACAGCAACAGATCGCAGCAACAGATCGCAAGAACAGATCGCAGGAACAGATCGCAGGAACAGATCACAAGAACAGATCGCAGGAACAGATCGCAGCAACAGATCGCAGGAACAGATCGCAGGAACAGATTGCAGGAACAGATCGCAGGAAAAGATCACAGGATCAGATCGCAGCAACAGATCGCAGCAACAGATGGCAGCAACAGATCGCAAGAACAGATCGCAGGAACAGATCACAGGAAAAGATCGCAGCAACAGATGGCAGGAACTGATCGCAGGAACAGAGCGCAGGATCAGATCGCAGGAAAAGATCGCAGCAACAGATGGCAGGAACAGATCACAGGAACAGATAGCAAGAACAGATTGCAGGAACAGATCACAGGAACAGATCGCAAGAGCAGATCGCAGGAACAGATAGCAAGAACAGATTGCAGGAACAGATCACAGGAACAGATCGCAAGAGCAGATCGCAGGAACAGATCGCAAGAAAAGATCGCAGGAACAGATCGCAAGAACAGATCGCAGCAACAGATCACTGGAACAGATCGCAGGAAGAGATCGCAGGAACAGATCGCAGAAACAGATCGCAGGAAGAGAACGCAGCAACAGATCAAAGCAACAGATCGCAGCAACAGATCGCAAGAACAGCTCGCAGCAACAGATTGCAGGAACAGATCGCAGGAACAGATCGCAGGAACAGATCACAAGGACAGACCGCAGGAACAGATCGCAGCAACAGATCGCAGCAACAGATCGCAGGAACAGATTGCAGGAACAGATCATAGCAACAGATTGCAGCAACAGATCGCAGGAAAAGATCGCAGGAACAGATCGCAGGAAAAGATCGCAGGATCAGATCGCAGGAACAGATGGCAGCAACAGATCGTAAGAACAGAGCGCAGGAACAGATCGCAGGAAAAGATCGCAGGATCAGATCGCAGGAACAGATCACAGCAACAGATTGCAGCAACAGATCGCAAGAACAGATCGCAGCAACAGATCGCAGGAAAAGATCGCAGCAACAGATTGCAGCAACAGATCGCAAGAACAGAGCGCAGGATCAGATCGCAGGAAAAGATCGCAGCAACAGATGGCAGGAACAGATCGCAAGAACAGATCGCAGGAACAGATCGCAGGAACAGATCGCAGCAACAGATCGCAGGAACAGATCGCAGGAACAGATCGCAGCAACAGATCACAGCAACAGATCGCAGCAACAGATCACAGCAACAGATCGCAGGAACAGATCGCAGGAACAGATCGCAGGAACAGACCACAAGAACAGATCGCAAGAACAGATCGCAGCAACAGATCACAGCAACAGATCGCAAGAACAGATCGCAAGAACAGATCGCAAGAACAGATCGCAGCAATAGATCGCAGCAACAGATCGCAAGAACAGATCGTAAGAACAGATCGCAGTAACAGATCGCAGCAACAGATCACAAGAACAGATCGTATGAACAGATCGCAGTAACAGATCGCAGGAACAGATCGCAAGAACAGATCGCAAGAACAGATCGCAGCAACAGATCGCAGCAACAGATCGCAAGAACAGATCGTAAGAACAGATCGCAAGAACAGATCGCAGCAACAGATTGCAGCAACAGATCGCAAGAACAGATCGCAAGAACAGATCGCAGCAACAGATCGCAGCAACAGATCGCAAGAACAGAGCGCAGGAACAGATCGCAGGAACAGATCGCAGGAACAGATCGCAGGAACAGATCGCAAGAACAGATCGCAGGAACAGATCGCAGGAACAGATTTCAGGAACAGATCGCAGGAAGAGATCGCAGGAACAGATCGCATCAACAGATCACAGCAACAGATCGCAGGAACAGATCACAGCAACAGATCGCAGGAACAGATTGCAAGAACAGATCGCAGCAACAGATCGCAGCAACAGATCGCAGGAACAGATCACAGGAACAGATCGCAGCAACAGATCGCAGGAACAGATCGCAGGAACAGATCGCAGGAACAGATCACAAGAAAAGATCACAAGAACAGATCGCAGGAACAGATCGCAAGAACAGATCGTAAGAACAGATCACAGCAACAGAGCGCAGCAACAGATCGCAAGAAGAGATCGCAGCAACAGATCGCAAGAACAGATTGCAGCAACAGATCGCAGCAACAGATCGCAAGAACAGATCGCAGCAACAGATCGCAGCAACAGATCGCAAGAACAGATCGTAAGAACAGATCGCAGCAACAGATCACAAGAACAGATCGTAAGAACAGATCGCAGTAACAGATCGCAGGAACAGATCGCAAGAACAGATCGCAGCAACAGATCGCAGCAATAGATCGCAAGAACAGATCGTAAGAACAGATCGCAAGAACAGATCGCAGCAACAGATCGCAGCAACAGATCATAAGAACACATCACAGCAACAGATCGCAGCAACAGATTGCAAGAACAGATCGCAAGAACAGATCACAGCAACAGATCGCAGCAACAGATCGCAAGAACAGGTCGCAGCAACAGATCGCAGGAACAGATCGCAGGAAGAGATCACGGGAACAGATCGCAGGAACAGATCACAAGAACAGATCACAGCAACAGATCGCAGCAACAGATCGCAGGAACAGATTGCAGCAAAGATCGCAGGAACAGATCGCAGCAACAGATAGCAGCAACAGATCGCAGAAAGAGAACGCAGGAACAGATCGCAGGAACAGATCGCAGGAAGAGAACGCAGCAACAGATCAAAGCAACAGATCGCAGCAACAGATCGCAAGAACAGATCGCAGCAACAGATCGCAGGAACAGATCGCAGGAACAGATCGCAGGAACAGATCACAAGAACAGACCGCAGGAACAGATCGCAGCAACAGATCGCAGCAACAGATCGCAGGAACAGATTGCAGGAACAGATCATAGCAACAGATTGCAGCAACAGATCGCAGGAAAAGATTGCAGGAACAGATCGCAGGAAAAGATCGCAAGAACAGAGCGCAGGAACAGATCGCAGGAAAAGTTCGCAGCAACAGATGGCAGCAACAGATCGCAAGAACAGAGCGCAGGAACAGATCGCAGGAAAAGATCGCAGGATCAGATCGCAGGAACAGTACGCAGGAAAAGATCGCAGCAACAGATGGCAGGAACAGATCGCAAGAACAGATCGCAGGAACAGATCGCAGGAACAGATCGCAGGAACAGATCGCAGCAACAGATCGCAGGAACAGATCGCAGGAACAGATCGCAGGAACAGATCGCAGGAACAGATCGCAAGAGCAGATCGCAAGAGCAGATCGCAGGAACAGATCGCAAGAACAGATCGCAGGAACAGATCACAAGAACAGATCGCAGCAACAGATCACTGGAACAGATCACAGGAAGAGATCGCAACAACAGATCGCAGCAACAGATCACAGCAACAGATTGCAAGAACAGAGCGCAGGATCAGAACGCAGCAACAGATCGCAAGAACAGATCGCAGGAACAGATCGCAGCAACCGGTCGCAGCAACAGATCACAAGAACAGATCGCAGAAACAGATCGTTGAAACAGATTGCCGGAGCATATCGCAGCAACAGATCGCTGCAACAGATCGCAGCAACAGATTGCAGCAACAGATCGTAGCAACAGATCGCAAGAACAGATCGCAGAAAGAGATCAGAGCAACAGATCGCAGCAACAGATCGCAGGAACAGATCGCAGGAAGTGATCGCAATAACAGATCGCAAGAACAGATCACAGCAACAGATCGCAGGAACAGATCACAAGAACAGATCGCAGGAACAGATCGCAGCAACAGATCGCAGGAACAGATTGCAGGAACAGATTGCAGGAACAGATCGCAGGAAAAGATCACAGGATCAGATCGCAGCAACAGATCGCAGCAACAGATGGGAGCAACAGATCGCAAGAACAGATCGCAGGAACAGATCACAGGAAAAGATCGCAGCAACAGATGGCAGGAACTGATCGCAGGAACAGAGCGCAGGATCAGATCGCAGGAAAAGATCGCAGCAACAGATGGCAGGAACAGATCACAGGAACAGATAGCAAGAACAGATTGCAGGAACAGATCACAGGAACAGATCGCAAGAGCAGATCGCAGGAACAGATAGCAAGAACAGATTGCAGGAACAGATCACAGGAACAGATCGCAAGAGCAGATCGCAGGAACAGATCGCAAGAAAAGATCGCAGGAACAGATCGCAAGAACAGATCGCAGCAACAGATCACTGGAACAGATCGCAGGAAGAGATCGCAGGAACAGATCGCAGGAACAGATCGCAGGAAGAGAACGCAGCAACAGATCAAAGCAACAGATCGCAGCAACAGATCGCAAGAACAGCTCGCAGCAACAGATTGCAGGAACAGATCGCAGGAACAGATCGCAGGAACAGATCACAAGGACAGACCGCAGGAACAGATCGCAGCAACAGATCGCAGCAACAGATCGCAGGAACAGATTGCAGGAACAGATCATAGCAACAGATTGCAGCAACAGATCGCAGGAAAAGATCGCAGGAACAGATCGCAGGAAAAGATCGCAGGATCAGATCGCAGGAACAGATGGCAGCAACAGATCGTAAGAACAGAGCGCAGGAACAGATCGCAGGAAAAGATCGCAGGATCAGATCGCAGGAACAGATCACAGCAACAGATTGCAGCAACAGATCGCAAGAACAGATCGCAGCAACAGATCGCAGGAAAAGATCGCAGCAACAGATTGCAGCAACAGATCGCAAGAACAGAGCGCAGGATCAGATCGCAGGAAAAGATCGCAGCAACAGATGGCAGGAACAGATCGCAAGAACAGATCGCAGGAACAGATCGCAGGAACAGATCGCAGCAACAGATCGCAGGAACAGATCGCAGGAACAGATCGCAGCAACAGATCGCAGCAACAGATCGCAGGAACAGATCGCAGGAACAGATCGCAGGAACAGATCGCAAGAGCAGATCGCAAGAGCAGATCGCAGGAACAAATCGCAAGAACAGATCGCAGCAACAGATCAGTGGAACAGATCACAGGAAGAGATCGCAACAACAGATCGCAGCAACAGATCACAGCAACAGATCGCAAGAACAGATCACAGAAACAGATCGCAGCAACAGGTCGCAGCAACAGATCGCAAGAACAGATCGCAGAAATAGATCGTTGAAACAGATTGCCGGAGCATATCGCAGCAACAGATCGCAGCAACAGATCGCAGCAACAGATTGCAGCAACAGATCGTAGTAACAGATCGCAAGAACAGATCGCAGAAAGAGATCAGAGCAACAGATCGCAGCAACAGATCGCAGGAACAGATCACAGGAAGTGATCGCAATAACAGATCGCAAGAATAGATCGCAGGAACAGATCGCAGCAACAGATCGAAGGAACAGATCGCAGCAACAGATTGCAGCAACAGATCGCAGCAACGGATCGCAGGAACAGATCGCAGGAACAGATCGCAGGAACAGATCGCAAGAACAGATCGCAGCAGCAGATTGCAGCAACAGATCGCAGGAAGAGATCACAGGAACAGATCGCATCAACAGATCACAGCAACAGATCGCAGGAACAGATCACAGCAACAGATCGCAGGAACAGATCATAAGAACAGATCACAGCAACAGATCGCAGCAACAGATCGCAGGAACAGATCATAAGAACAGATCACAGCAACAGATCGCAGCAACAGATCGCAGGAACAGATAGCTGGAACAGATTGCAGGAACAGATCGCAGGAACAGATCACAAGAGCAGATCGCAGGAACAGAACACAAGAACAGATCGCAGCAACAGATCGCAAGAACAGATCGAAAGAACAGATCACAGCAACAGATCGCAGCAACAGATCACAGCAAGAGATTGCAGGAACAGATCGCAGGAACAGATCGCAGGAACAGATCACAGCAACAGATCGCAGGAACAGATCGCAGCAACAGATCGCAGCAATAGATCGCAAGAACAGATCGTAAGAACAGATCGCAAGAACAGATCGCAGCAACAGATCGCAGCAACAGATCATAAGAACAGATCACAGCAACAGATCGCAGCAACAGATTGCAAGAACAGATCGCAGCAACAGATCGCAGGAACAGATCGCAGGAAGAGATCATGGGAACTGATCGCAGGAACAGATCACAAGAACAGATCACAGCAACAGATCGCAGCAACAGATCGCAGGAACAGATCGCAGCAAAGATCGCAGGAACAGATCGCAGCAACAGATTGCAGCAACAGGTCGCAGAAAGAGAACGCAGGAACAGATCGCAGGAACAGATCGCAGGAAGAGAACGCAGCAACAGATCAAAGCAACAGATCGCAGCAACAGATCGCAAGAACAGCTCGCAGCAACAGATTGCAGGAACAGATCGCAGGAACAGATCGCAGGAACAGATCACAAGAACAGACCGCAGGAACAGATCGCAGCAACAGATCGCAGCAACAGATCGCAGGAACAGATTGCAGGAACAGATCATAGCAACAGATTGCAGCAACAGATCGCAGGAAAAGATCGCAGGAACAGATCGCAGGAAAAGATAGCAGCAACAGATGGCAGCAACAGATCGCAGGAACAGAGCACAGGAACAGATCGCAGGAAAAGATCGCAGGATCAGATCGCAGGAACAGATCGCAGGAAAAGATCGCAGCAACAGATGGCAGCAACGGATCGCAAGAACAGAGCGCAGGATCAGAACACAAGAACAGATCGCAGCAACAGATCGCAAGAACAGATCGTAAGAACAGATCACAGCAACAGATCGCAGCAACAGATCACAGCAACAGATCGCAGGAACAGATCGCAGGAACAGATCGCAGGAACAGATCGCAGGAACAGACCACAAGAACAGATCGCAAGAACAGATCGCAGCAACAGATCACAGCAACAGATCGCAAGAACAGATCACAGAAACAGATCGCAGCAACAGGTCGCAGCAACAGATCGCAAGAACAGATCGCAGAAATAGATCGTTGAAACAGATTGCCGGAGCATATCGCAGCAACAGATCGCAGCAACAGATCGCAGCAACAGATTGCAGCAACAGATCGTAGTAACAGATCGCAAGAACAGATCGCAGAAAGAGATCAGAGCAACAGATTGCAGCAACAGATCGCAGGAACAGATCACAGGAAGTGATCGCAATAACAGATCGCAAGAATAGATCGCAGGAACAGATCGCAGCAACAGATCGCAGGAACAGATCGCAGCAACAGATTGCAGCAACAGATCGCAGCAACGGATCGCAGGAACAGATCGCAGGAACAGATCGCAGGAACAGATCGCAAGAACAGATCGCAGCAGCAGATTGCAGCAACAGATCGCAGGAAGAGATCACAGGAACAGATCGCATCAACAGATCACAGCAACAGATCGCAGGAACAGATCACAGCAACAGATCGCAGGAACAGATCATAAGAACAGATCACAGCAACAGATCGCAGCAACAGATCGCAGGAACAGATCATAAGAACAGATCACAGCAACAGATCGCAGCAACAGATCGCAGGAACAGATTGCAGGAACAGATCGCAGGAACAGATCACAGCAACAGATTGCAAGAACAGATCGCAGCAACAGATCGCAGGAACAGATCGCTGGAACAGATTGCAGGAACAGATCGCAGGAACAGATCACAAGAGCAGATCGCAGGAACAGAACACAAGAACAGATTGCAGCAACAGATCGCAAGAACAGATCGTAAGAACAGATCACAGCAACAGATCGCAGCAACAGATCACAGCAACAGATTGCAGGAACAGATCGCAGGAACAGATCGCAGGAACAGATCACAGCAACAGATCGCAGGAACAGATCGCAGCAACAGATCGCAGCAATAGATCGCAAGAACAGATCGTAAGAACAGATCGCAAGAACAGATCGCAGCAACAGATCGCAGCAACAGATCATAAGAACAGATCACAGCAACAGATCGCAGCAACAGATTGCAAGAACAGATCGCAAGAACAGATCACAGCAACAGATCGCAGCAACAGATCGCAAGAACAGATCGCAGCAACAGATCGCAGGAACAGATCGCAGGAAGAGATCATGGGAACTGATCGCAGGAACAGATCACAAGAACAGATCACAGCAACAGATCGCAGCAACAGATCGCAGGAACAGATCGCAGCAAAGATCGCAGGAACAGATCGCAGCAACAGATTGCAGCAACAGGTCGCAGAAAGAGAACGCAGGAACAGATCGCAGGAACAGATCGCAGGAAGAGAACGCAGCAACAGATCAAAGCAACAGATCGCAGCAACAGATCGCAAGAACAGCTCGCAGCAACAGATTGCAGGAACAGATCGCAGGAACAGATCGCAGGAACAGATCACAAGAACAGACCGCAGGAACAGATCGCAGCAACAGATCGCAGCAACAGATCGCAGGAACAGATTGCAGGAACAGATCATAGCAACAGATTGCAGCAACAGATCGCAGGAAAAGATCGCAGGAACAGATCGCAGGAAAAGATAGCAGCAACAGATGGCAGCAACAGATCGCAGGAACAGAGCACAGGAACAGATCGCAGGAAAAGATCGCAGGATCAGATCGCAGGAACAGATCGCAGGAAAAGATCGCAGCAACAGATGGCAGCAACGGATCGCAAGAACAGAGCGCAGGATCAGAACACAAGAACAGATCGCAGCAACAGATCGCAAGAACAGATCGTAAGAACAGATCACAGCAACAGATCGCAGCAACAGATCACAGCAACAGATCGCAGGAACAGATCGCAGGAACAGATCGCAGGAACAGATCGCAGGAACAGACCACAAGAACAGATCGCAAGAACAGATCGCAGCAACAGATCACAGCAACAGATCGCAAGAACAGATCACAGAAACAGATCGCAGCAACAGATCGCAGCAACAGATCGCAGGAACAGATCGCAGGAACAGATCGCAGGAACAGATCGCAGGAAGAGAACGCAGCAACAGATCAAAGCAACAGATCGCAGCAACAGATCGCAAGAACAGCTCGCAGCAACAGATTGCAGGAACAGATCGCAGGAACAGATCGCAGGAACAGATCACAAGAACAGACCGCAGGAACAGATCGCAGCAACAGATCGCAGCAACAGATCGCAGGAACAGATCGCAGGAAAAGATAGCAGCAACAGATGGCAGCAACAGATCGCAGGAACAGAGCACAGGAACAGATCGCAGGAAAAGATCGCAGGAACAGACCACAAGAACAGATCGCAAGAACAGATCATAGCAACAGATTGCAGCAACAGACCGCAAGAACAGATCGCAAGAACAGATCGCAGCAACAGATCACAGCAACAGATCGCAAGAACAGATCGCAAGAACAGATCGCAAGAACAGATCGCAGCAACAGATCGCAGCAACAGATCGCAAGAACAGATCGTAAGAACAGATCGCAGTAACAGATCGCAGCAACAGATCACAAGAACAGATCGTATGAACAGATCGCAGTAACAGATCGCAGGAACAGATCGCAAGAACAGATCGCAAGAACAGATCGCAGCAACAGATCGCAGCAACAGATCGCAAGAACAGATCGTAAGAACAGATCGCAAGAACAGATCGCAGCAACAGATTGCAGCAACAGATCGCAAGAACAGATCGCAAGAACAGATCGCAAGAACAGATCGCAGCAACAGATCGCAGCAACAGATCGCAAGAACAGAGCGCAGGAACAGATCGCAGGAACAGATCGCAGGAACAGATCGCAGGAACAGATCGCAAAAACAGATCGCAGGAACAGATCGCAGGAACAGATTTCAGGAACAGATCGCAGGAAGAGATCGCAGGAACAGATCGCATCAACAGATCACAGCAACAGATCGCAGGAACAGATCACAGCAACAGATCGCAGGAACAGATTGCAAGAACAGATCGCAGCAACAGATCGCAGCAACAGATCGCAGGAACAGATCACAGGAACAGATCGCAGCAACAGATCGCAGGAACAGATCGCAGGAACAGATCGCAGGAACAGATCACAAGAAAAGATCACAAGAACAGATCGCAGGAACAGATCGCAAGAACAGATCGTAAGAACAGATCACAGCAACAGAGCGCAGCAACAGATCGCAAGAAGAGATCGCAGCAACAGATCGCAAGAACAGATTGCAGCAACAGATCGCAGCAACAGATCGCAAGAACAGATCGCAGCAACAGATCGCAGCAACAGATCGCAAGAACAGATCGTAAGAACAGATCACAGCAACAGATCACAAGAACAGATCGTAAGAACAGATCGCAGTAACAGATCGCAGGAACAGATCGCAAGAACAGATCGCAGCAACAGATCGCAGCAATAGATCGCAAGAACAGATCGTAAGAACAGATCGCAAGAACAGATCGCAGCAACAGATCGCAGCAACAGATCATAAGAACAGATCACAGCAACAGATCGCAGCAACAGATTGCAAGAACAGATTGCAAGAACAGATCACAAGAACAGATCGCAGCAACAGATCGCAGCAACAGATCGCAAGAACAGATCGTAAGAACAGATCGCAGTAACAGATCACAGCAACAGATCACAAGAACAGATCGTATGAACAGATCGCAGTAACAGATCGCAGGAACAGATCGCAAGAACAGATCGCAAGAACAGATCGCAGCAACAGATCGCAGCAACAGATCGCAAGAACAGATCGTAAGAACAGATCGCAAGAACAGATCGCAGCAACAGATTGCAGCAACAGATCGCAAGAACAGATCGCAAGAACAGATCGCAAGAACAGATCGCAGCAACAGATCGCAGCAACAGATCGCAAGAACAGAGCGCAGGAACAGATCGCAGGAACAGATCGCAGGAACAGATCGCAGGAACAGATCGCAAAAACAGATCGCAGGAACAGATCGCAGGAACAGATCGCAGGAACAGATCGCAGGAAGAGATCGCAGGAACAGATCGCATCAACAGATCACAGCAACAGATCGCAGGAACAGATCACAGCAACAGATCGCAGGAACAGATCACAGGAACAGATCGCAGCAACAGATCGCAGGAACAGATCGCAGGAACAGATCGCAGGAACAGATCACAAGAAAAGATCACAAGAACAGATCGCAGGAACAGATCGCAAGAACAGATCGTAAGAACAGATCACAGCAACAGAGCGCAGCAACAGATCGCAAGAAGAGATCGCAGCAACAGATCGCAAGAACAGATTGCAGCAACAGATCGCAGCAACAGATCGCAAGAACAGATCGCAGCAACAGATCGCAGCAACAGATCGCAAGAACAGATCGTAAGAACAGATCGCAGCAACAGATCACAAGAACAGATCGTAAGAACAGATCGCAGTAACAGATCGCAGGAACAGATCGCAGGAAAAGATAGCAGCAACAGATGGCAGCAACAGATCGCAGGAACAGAGCACAGGAACAGATCGCAGGAAAAGATCGCAGGATCAGATCGCAGGAACAGATCGCAGGAAAAGATCGCAGCAACAGATGGCAGCAACGGATCGCAAGAACAGAGCGCAGGATCAGAACACAAGAACAGATCGCAGCAACAGATCGCAAGAACAGATCGTAAGAACAGATCACAGCAACAGATCGCAGCAACAGATCGCAGCAACAGATCGCAGGAACAGATTGCAGGAACAGATCATAGCAACAGATTGCAGCAACAGATCGCAGGAAAAGATCGCAGGAACAGATCGCAGGAAAAGATAGCAGCAACAGATGGCAGCAACAGATCGCAGGAACAGAGCACAGGAACAGATCGCAGGAAAAGATCGCAGGATCAGATCGCAGGAACAGATCGCAGGAAAAGATCGCAGCAACAGATCATAAGAACAGATCACAGCAACAGATCGCAGCAACAGATCGCAGCAACAGATCATAAGAACAGATCACAGCAACAGATCGCAGCAACAGATTGCAAGAACAGATCGCAAGAACAGATCACAGCAACAGATCGCAGCAACAGATCGCAAGAACAGATCGCAGCAACAGATCGCAGGAACAGATCGCAGGAAGAGATCATGGGAACTGATCGCAGGAACAGATCACAAGAACAGATCACAGCAACAGATCGCAGCAACAGATCGCAGGAACAGATCGCAGCAAAGATCGCAGGAACAGATTGCAGCAACAGATTGCAGCAACAGGTCGCAGAAAGAGAACGCAGGAACAGATCGCAGGAACAGATCGCAGGAAGAGAACGCAGCAACAGATCAAAGCAACAGATCGCAGCAACAGATCGCAAGAACAGCTCGCAGCAACAGATTGCAGGAACAGATCGCAGGAACAGATCGCAGGAACAGATCACAAGAACAGACCGCAGGAACAGAACACAAGAACAGATCGCAGCAACAGATCGCAAGAACAGATCGTAAGAACAGATCACAGCAACAGATCGCAGCAACAGATCACAGCAACAGATCGCAGGAACAGATCGCAGGAACAGATCGCAGGAACAGATCGCAGGAACAGACCACAAGAACAGATCGCAAGAACAGATCGCAGCAACAGATCACAGCAACAGATCGCAAGAACAGATCACAGAAACAGATCGCAGCAACAGGTCGCAGCAACAGATCGCAAGAACAGATCGCAGAAATAGATCGTTGAAACAGATTGCCGGAGCATATCGCAGCAACAGATCGCAGCAACAGATCGCAGCAACAGATTGCAGCAACAGATCGTAGTAACAGATCGCAAGAACAGATCGCAGAAAGAGATCAGAGCAACAGATCGCAGCAACAGATCGCAGGAACAGATCACAGGAAGTGATCGCAATAACAGATCGCAAGAATAGATCGCAGGAACAGATCGCAGCAACAGATCGCAGGAACAGATCGCAGCAACAGATTGCAGCAACAGATCGCAGCAACGGATCGCAAGAATAGATCGCAGGAACAGATCGCAGCAACAGATCGCAGGAACAGATCGCAGCAACAGATTGCAGCAACAGATCGCAGCAACGGATCGCAGGAACAGATCGCAGGAACAGATCGCAGGAACAGATCGCAAGAACAGATCGCAGCAGCAGATTGCAGCAACAGATCGCAGGAAGAGATCACAGGAACAGATCGCATCAACAGATCACAGCAACAGATCGCAGGAACAGATCACAGCAACAGATCGCAGGAACAGATCATAAGAACAGATCACAGCAACAGATCGCAACAACAGATCGCAGGAACAGATTGCAGGAACAGATCGCAGGAACAGATCACAGCAACAGATTGCAAGAACAGATCGCAGCAACAGATCGCAGGAACAGATCGCTGGAACAGATTGCAGGAACAGATCGCAGGAACAGATCACAAGAGCAGATCGCAGGAACAGAACACAAGAACAGATCGCAGCAACAGATCGCAAGAACAGATCGTAAGAACAGATCACAGCAACAGATCGCAGCAACAGATCACAGCAACAGATTGCAGGAACAGATCGCAGGAACAGATCGCAGGAACAGATCACAGCAACAGATCGCAGGAACAGATCGCAGCAACAGATCGCAGCAATAGATCGCAAGAACAGATCGTAAGAACAGATCGCAAGAACAGATCGCAGCAACAGATCGCAGCAACAGATCATAAGAACAGATCACAGCAACAGATCGCAGCAACAGATTGCAAGAACAGATCGCAAGAACAGATCACAGCAACAGATCGCAGCAACAGATCGCAAGAACAGATCGCAGCAACAGATCGCAGGAACAGATCGCAGGAAGAGATCATGGGAACTGATCGCAGGAACAGATCACAAGAACAGATCACAGCAACAGATCGCAGCAACAGATCGCAAGAACAGATCGCAGCAACAGATCGCAGGAACAGATCGCAGGAACAGATCACAGGAAGAGATCGCAGCAACAGATCGCAGGAACAGATCACAGGAAGAGATCATGGGAACTGATCGCAGGAACAGATCACAAGAACAGATCACAGCAACAGATCGCAGCAACAGATCGCAGGAACAGATCGCAGCAAAGATCGCAGGAACAGATCGCAGCAACAGATTGCAGCAACAGGTCGCAGAAAGAGAACGCAGGAACAGATCGCAGGAACAGATCGCAGGAAGAGAACGCAGCAACAGATCAAAGCAACAGATCGCAGCAACAGATCGCAAGAACAGCTCGCAGGAACAGCTTGCAGCAACAGATCGCAGGAAAAGATCGCAGGAACAGATCGCAGGAAAAGATAGCAGCAACAGATGGCAGCAACAGATCGCAGGAACAGAGCACAGGAACAGATCGCAGGAAAAGATCGCAGGATCAGATCGCAGGAACAGATCGCAGGAAAAGATCGCAGCAACAGATGGCAGCAACGGATCACAAGAACCGAGCGCAGGATCAGAACACAAGAACAGATCGCAGCAACAGATCGCAAGAACAGATCGTAAGAACAGATCACAGCAACAGATCGCAGCAACAGATCACAGCAACAGATCGCAGGAACAGATCGCAGGAACAGATCGCAGGAACAGATCACAGGAACAGACCACAAGAACAGATCGCAAGAACAGATCGCAGCAACAGATCACAGCAACAGATCGCAAGAACAGATCGCAAGAACAGATCGCAAGAACAGATCGCAGCAACAGATCACAGCAACAGATCGCAAGAACAGATCGTAAGAACAGATCGCAGTAACAGATCGCAGCAACAGATCACAAGAACAGATCGTATGAACAGATCGCAGTAGCAGATCGCAGGAACAGATCGCAAGAACAGATCGCAAGAACAGATCGCAGCAACAGATCGCAGCAACAGATCGCAAGAACAGATCGTAAGAACAGATCGCAAGAACAGATCGCAGCAACAGATTGCAGCAACAGATCGCAAGAACAGATCGCAAGAACAGATCGCAAGAACAGATCGCAGCAACAGATCGCAGCAACAGATCGCAAGAACAGAGCGCAGGAACAGATCGCAGGAACAGATCGCAGGAACAGATCGCAGGAACAGATCGCAAAAACAGATCACAGCAACAGATCGCAGGAACAGATCACAGCAACAGATCGCAGGAACAGATTGCAAGAACAGATCGCAGCAACAGATCGCAGCAACAGATCGCAGGAACAGATCACAGGAACAGATCGCAGCAACAGATCGCAGGAACAGATCGCAGGAACAGATCGCAGGAACAGATCACAAGAAAAGATCACAAGAACAGATCGCAGGAACAGATCGCAAGAACAGATCGTAAGAACAGATCACAGCAACAGAGCGCAGCAACAGATCGCAAGAAGAGATCGCAGCAACAGATCGCAAGAACAGATTGCAGCAACAGATCGCAGCAACAGATCGCAAGAACAGATCGCAGCAACAGATCGCAGCAACAGATCGCAAGAACAGATCGTAAGAACAGATCGCAGCAACAGATCACAAGAACAGATCGTAAGAACAGATCGCAGTAACAGATCGCAGGAACAGATCGCAAGAACAGATCGCAGCAACAGATCGCAGCAATAGATCGCAAGAACAGATCGTAAGAACAGATCGCAAGAACAGATCGTAGCAACAGATCGCAGCAACAGATCATAAGAACAGATCACAGCAACAGATCGCAGCAACAGATTGCAAGAACAGATCGCAAGAACAGATCACAGCAACAGATCGCAGCAACAGATCGCAAGAACAGGTCGCAGCAACAGATCGCAGGAACAGATCGCAGGAAGAGATCACGGGAACTGATCGCAGGAACAGATCACAAGAACAGATCACAGCAACAGATCGCAGCAACAGATCGCAGGAACAGATCGCAGCAAAGATCGCAGGAACAGATCGCAGCAACAGATAGCAGCAACAGATCGCAGAAAGAGAACGCAGGAACAGATCGCAGGAACAGATCGCAGGAAGAGAACGCAGCAACAGATCAAAGCAACAGATCGCAGCAACAGATCGCAAGAACAGATCGCAGCAACAGATTGCAGGAACAGATCGCAGGAACAGATCGCAGGAACAGATCACAAGAACAGACTGCAGGAACAGATCGCAGCAACAGATCGCAGCAACAGATCGCAGGAACAGATTGCAGGAACAGATCATAGCAACAGATTGCAGCAACAGATCGCAGGAAAAGATCGCAGGAACAGATCGCAGGAAAAGATCGCAAGAACAGAGCGCAGGAACAGATCGCAGGAAAAGTTCGCAGCAACAGATGGCAGCAACAGATCGCAAGAACAGAGCGCAGGAACAGATCGCAGGAAAAGATCGCAGGATCAGATCGCAGGAACAGTACGCAGGAAAAGATCGCAGCAACAGATGGCAGGAACAGATCGCAAGAACAGATCGCAGGAACAGATCGCAGGAACAGATCGCAGGAACAGATCGCAGCAACAGATCGCAGGAACAGATCGCAGGAACAGATCGCAGGAACAGATCGCAGGAACAGATCGCAAGAGCAGATCGCAAGAGCAGATCGCAGGAACAGATCGCAAGAACGGATCGCAGGAACAGATCACAAGAACAGATCGCAGCAACAGATCACTGGAACAGATCACAGGAAGAGATCGCAACAACAGATCGCAGCAACAGATCACAGCAACAGATCGCAAGAACAGAGCGCAGGATCAGAACGCAGCAACAGATCGCAAGAACAGATCGCAGGAACAGATCGCAGCAACCGGTCGCATCAACAGATCACAAGAACAGATCGCAGAAACAGATCGTTGAAACAGATTGCCGGAGCATATCGCAGCAACAGATCGCTGCAACAGATCGCAGCAACAGATCGCAGCAACAGATCGTAGCAACAGATCACGAGAACAGATCGCAGAAAGAGATCAGAGCAACAGATCGCAGCAACAGATCGCAGGAACAGATCGCAGGAAGTGATCGCAATAACAGATCGCAAGAACAGATCACAGCAACAGATCGCAGCAACAGATCGCAAGAACAGATCGCAGGAACAGATCGCAGGAACAGATCACAAGAACAGATCGCAGGAACAGATCGCAGCAACAGATCGCAGGAACAGATCGCAGGAACAGATTGCAGGAACAGATCGCAGGAAAAGATCACAGGATCAGATCGCAGCAACAGATCGCAGCAACAGATGGCAGCAACAGATCGCAAGAACAGATCGCAGGAACAGATCACAGGAAAAGATCGCAGCAACAGATGGCAGGAACTGATCGCAGGAACAGAGCGCAGGATCAGATCGCAGGAAAAGATCGCAGCAACAGATGGCAGGAACAGATCACAGGAACAGATAGCAAGAACAGATTGCAGGAACAGATCACAGGAACAGATCGCAAGAGCAGATCGCAGGAACAGATAGCAAGAACAGATTGCAGGATCAGAACACAAGAACAGATCGCAGCAACAGATCGCAAGAACAGATCGTAAGAACAGATCACAGCAACAGATCGCAGCAACAGATCGCAGCAACAGATCGCAGGAACAGATTGCAGGAACAGATCATAGCAACAGATTGCAGCAACAGATCGCAGGAAAAGATCGCAGGAACAGATCGCAGGAAAAGATAGCAGCAACAGATGGCAGCAACAGATCGCAGGAACAGAGCACAGGAACAGATCGCAGGAAAAGATCGCAGGATCAGATCGCAGGAACAGATCGCAGGAAAAGATCGCAGCAACAGATCATAAGAACAGATCACAGCAACAGATCGCAGCAACAGATCGCAGCAACAGATCGCAGCAACAGATCGCAGCAACAGATCATAAGAACAGATCACAGCAACAGATCGCAGCAACAGATTGCAAGAACAGATCGCAAGAACAGATCACAGCAACAGATCGCAGCAACAGATCGCAAGAACAGATCGCAGCAACAGATCGCAGGAACAGATCGCAGGAAGAGATCATGGGAACTGATCGCAGGAACAGATCACAAGAACAGATCGCAGGAACAGATCGCAGCAAAGATCGCAGGAACAGATTGCAGCAACAGATTGCAGCAACAGGTCGCAGAAAGAGAACGCAGGAACAGATCGCAGGAACAGATCGCAGGAAGAGAACGCAGCAACAGATCAAAGCAACAGATCGCAGCAACAGATCGCAAGAACAGCTCGCAGCAACAGATTGCAGGAACAGATCGCAGGAACAGATCGCAGGAACAGATCACAAGAACAGACCGCAGGAACAGAACACAAGAACAGATCGCAGCAACAGATCGCAAGAACAGATCGTAAGAACAGATCACAGCAACAGATCGCAGCAACAGATCACAGCAACAGATCGCAGGAACAGATCGCAGGAACAGATCGCAGGAACAGATCGCAGGAACAGACCACAAGAACAGATCGCAAGAACAGATCGCAGCAACAGATCACAGCAACAGATCGCAAGAACAGATCACAGAAACAGATCGCAGCAACAGGTCGCAGCAACAGATCGCAAGAACAGATCGCAGAAATAGATCGTTGAAACAGATTGCCGGAGCATATCGCAGCAACAGATCGCAGCAACAGATCGCAGCAACAGATTGCAGCAACAGATCGTAGTAACAGATCGCAAGAACAGATCGCAGAAAGAGATCAGAGCAACAGATCGCAGCAACAGATCGCAGGAACAGATCACAGGAAGTGATCGCAATAACAGATCGCAAGAATAGATCGCAGGAACAGATCGCAGCAACAGATCGCAGGAACAGATCGCAGCAACAGATTGCAGCAACAGATCGCAGCAACGGATCGCAAGAATAGATCGCAGGAACAGATCGCAGCAACAGATCGCAGGAACAGATCGCAGCAACAGATTGCAGCAACAGATCGCAGCAACGGATCGCAGGAACAGATCGCAGGAACAGATCGCAGGAACAGATCGCAAGAACAGATCGCAGCAGCAGATTGCAGCAACAGATCGCAGGAAGAGATCACAGGAACAGATCGCATCAACAGATCACAGCAACAGATCGCAGGAACAGATCACAGCAACAGATCGCAGGAACAGATCATAAGAACAGATCACAGCAACAGATCGCAACAACAGATCGCAGGAACAGATTGCAGGAACAGATCGCAGGAACAGATCACAGCAACAGATTGCAAGAACAGATCGCAGCAACAGATCGCAGGAACAGATCGCTGGAACAGATTGCAGGAACAGATCGCAGGAACAGATCACAAGAGCAGATCGCAGGAACAGAACACAAGAACAGATCGCAGCAACAGATCGCAAGAACAGATCGTAAGAACAGATCACAGCAACAGATCGCAGCAACAGATCACAGCAACAGATTGCAGGAACAGATCGCAGGAACAGATCGCAGGAACAGATCACAGCAACAGATCGCAGGAACAGATCGCAGCAACAGATCGCAGCAATAGATCGCAAGAACAGATCGTAAGAACAGATCGCAAGAACAGATCGCAGCAACAGATCGCAGCAACAGATCATAAGAACAGATCACAGCAACAGATCGCAGCAACAGATTGCAAGAACAGATCGCAAGAACAGATCACAGCAACAGATCGCAGCAACAGATCGCAAGAACAGATCGCAGCAACAGATCGCAGGAACAGATCGCAGGAAGAGATCATGGGAACTGATCGCAGGAACAGATCACAAGAACAGATCACAGCAACAGATCGCAGCAACAGATCGCAGGAACAGATCGCAGCAAAGATCGCAGGAACAGATTGCAGCAACAGATTGCAGCAACAGGTCGCAGAAAGAGAACGCAGGAACAGATCGCAGGAACAGATCGCAGGAAGAGAACGCAGCAACAGATCAAAGCAACAGATCGCAGCAACAGATCGCAAGAACAGCTCGCAGGAACAGCTTGCAGCAACAGATCGCAGGAAAAGATCGCAGGAACAGATCGCAGGAAAAGATAGCAGCAACAGATGGCAGCAACAGATCGCAGGAACAGAGCACAGGAACAGATCGCAGGAAAAGATCGCAGGATCAGATCGCAGGAACAGATCGCAGGAAAAGATCGCAGCAACAGATGGCAGCAACGGATCACAAGAACCGAGCGCAGGATCAGAACACAAGAACAGATCGCAGCAACAGATCGCAAGAACAGATCGTAAGAACAGATCACAGCAACAGATCGCAGCAACAGATCACAGCAACAGATCGCAGGAACAGATCGCAGGAACAGATCGCAGGAACAGATCACAGGAACAGACCACAAGAACAGATCGCAAGAACAGATCGCAGCAACAGATCACAGCAACAGATCGCAAGAACAGATCGCAAGAACAGATCGCAAGAACAGATCGCAGCAACAGATCACAGCAACAGATCGCAAGAACAGATCGTAAGAACAGATCGCAGTAACAGATCGCAGCAACAGATCACAAGAACAGATCGTATGAACAGATCGCAGTAGCAGATCGCAGGAACAGATCGCAAGAACAGATCGCAAGAACAGATCGCAGCAACAGATCGCAGCAACAGATCGCAAGAACAGATCGTAAGAACAGATCGCAAGAACAGATCGCAGCAACAGATTGCAGCAACAGATCGCAAGAACAGATCGCAAGAACAGATCGCAAGAACAGATCGCAGCAACAGATCGCAGCAACAGATCGCAAGAACAGAGCGCAGGAACAGATCGCAGGAACAGATCGCAGGAACAGATCGCAGGAACAGATCGCAAAAACAGATCACAGCAACAGATCGCAGGAACAGATCACAGCAACAGATCGCAGGAACAGATTGCAAGAACAGATCGCAGCAACAGATCGCAGCAACAGATCGCAGGAACAGATCACAGGAACAGATCGCAGCAACAGATCGCAGGAACAGATCGCAGGAACAGATCGCAGGAACAGATCACAAGAAAAGATCACAAGAACAGATCGCAGGAACAGATCGCAAGAACAGATCGTAAGAACAGATCACAGCAACAGAGCGCAGCAACAGATCGCAAGAAGAGATCGCAGCAACAGATCGCAAGAACAGATTGCAGCAACAGATCGCAGCAACAGATCGCAAGAACAGATCGCAGCAACAGATCGCAGCAACAGATCGCAAGAACAGATCGTAAGAACAGATCGCAGCAACAGATCACAAGAACAGATCGTAAGAACAGATCGCAGTAACAGATCGCAGGAACAGATCGCAAGAACAGATCGCAGCAACAGATCGCAGCAATAGATCGCAAGAACAGATCGTAAGAACAGATCGCAAGAACAGATCGCAGCAACAGATCGCAGCAACAGATCATAAGAACAGATCACAGCAACAGATCGCAGCAACAGATTGCAAGAACAGATCGCAAGAACAGATCACAGCAACAGATCGCAGCAACAGATCGCAAGAACAGGTCGCAGCAACAGATCGCAGGAACAGATCGCAGGAAGAGATCACGGGAACTGATCGCAGGAACAGATCACAAGAACAGATCACAGCAACAGATCGCAGCAACAGATCGCAGGAACAGATCGCAGCAAAGATCGCAGGAACAGATCGCAGCAACAGATAGCAGCAACAGATCGCAGAAAGAGAACGCAGGAACAGATCGCAGGAACAGATCGCAGGAAGAGAACGCAGCAACAGATCAAAGCAACAGATCGCAGCAACAGATCGCAAGAACAGATCGCAGCAACAGATTGCAGGAACAGATCGCAGGAACAGATCGCAGGAACAGATCACAAGAACAGACTGCAGGAACAGATCGCAGCAACAGATCGCAGCAACAGATCGCAGGAACAGATTGCAGGAACAGATCATAGCAACAGATTGCAGCAACAGATCGCAGGAAAAGATCGCAGGAACAGATCGCAGGAAAAGATCGCAAGAACAGAGCGCAGGAACAGATCGCAGGAAAAGTTCGCAGCAACAGATGGCAGCAACAGATCGCAAGAACAGAGCGCAGGAACAGATCGCAGGAAAAGATCGCAGGATCAGATCGCAGGAACAGTACGCAGGAAAAGATCGCAGCAACAGATGGCAGGAACAGATCGCAAGAACAGATCGCAGGAACAGATCGCAGGAACAGATCGCAGGAACAGATCGCAGCAACAGATCGCAGGAACAGATCGCAGGAACAGATCGCAGGAACAGATCGCAGGAACAGATCGCAAGAGCAGATCGCAAGAGCAGATCGCAGGAACAGATCGCAAGAACGGATCGCAGGAACAGATCACAAGAACAGATCGCAGCAACAGATCACTGGAACAGATCACAGGAAGAGATCGCAACAACAGATCGCAGCAACAGATCACAGCAACAGATCGCAAGAACAGAGCGCAGGATCAGAACGCAGCAACAGATCGCAAGAACAGATCGCAGGAACAGATCGCAGCAACCGGTCGCATCAACAGATCACAAGAACAGATCGCAGAAACAGATCGTTGAAACAGATTGCCGGAGCATATCGCAGCAACAGATCGCTGCAACAGATCGCAGCAACAGATCGCAGCAACAGATCGTAGCAACAGATCACGAGAACAGATCGCAGAAAGAGATCAGAGCAACAGATCGCAGCAACAGATCGCAGGAACAGATCGCAGGAAGTGATCGCAATAACAGATCGCAAGAACAGATCACAGCAACAGATCGCAGCAACAGATCGCAAGAACAGATCGCAGGAACAGATCGCAGGAACAGATCACAAGAACAGATCGCAGGAACAGATCGCAGCAACAGATCGCAGGAACAGATCGCAGGAACAGATTGCAGGAACAGATCGCAGGAAAAGATCACAGGATCAGATCGCAGCAACAGATCGCAGCAACAGATGGCAGCAACAGATCGCAAGAACAGATCGCAGGAACAGATCACAGGAAAAGATCGCAGCAACAGATGGCAGGAACTGATCGCAGGAACAGAGCGCAGGATCAGATCGCAGGAAAAGATCGCAGCAACAGATGGCAGGAACAGATCACAGGAACAGATAGCAAGAACAGATTGCAGGAACAGATCACAGGAACAGATCGCAAGAGCAACTCGCAGGAACAGATAGCAAGAACAGATTGCAGGAACAGATCACAGGAACAGATCGCAAGAGCAGATCGCAGGAACAGATCGCAAGAAAAGATCGCAGGAACAGATCGCAAGAACAGATCGCAGCAACAGATCACTGGAACAGATCGCAGGAAGAGATCGCAGGAACAGATCGCAGGAACAGATCGCAGGAAGAGAACGCAGCAACAGATCAAAGCAACAGATCGCAGCAACAGATCGCAAGAACAGCTCGCAGCAACAGATTGCAGGAACAGATCGCAGGAACAGATCGCAGGAACAGATCACAAGGACAGACCGCAGGAACAGATCGCAGCAACAGATCGCAGCAACAGATCGCAGGAACAGATTGCAGGAACAGATCATAGCAACAGATTGCAGCAACAGATCGCAGGAAAAGATCGCAGGAACAGATCGCAGGAAAAGATCGCAGGATCAGATCGCAGGAACAGATGGCAGCAACAGATCGTAAGAACAGAGCGCAGGAACAGATCGCAGGAAAAGATCGCAGGATCAGATCGCAGGAACAGATCACAGCAACAGATTGCAGCAACAGATCGCAAGAACAGATTGCAGCAACAGATCGCAGGAAAAGATCGCAGCAACAGATTGCAGCAACAGATCGCAAGAACAGAGCGCAGGATCAGATCGCAGGAAAAGATCGCAGCAACAGATGGCAGGAACAGATCGCAAGAACAGATCGCAGGAACAGATCGCAGGAACAGATCGCAGCAACAGATCGCAGGAACAGATCGCAGGAACAGATCGCAGCAACAGATCGCAGCAACAGATCGCAGGAACAGATCGCAGGAACAGATCGCAGGAACAGATCGCAAGAGCAGATCGCAAGAGCAGATCGCAGGAACAAATCGCAAGAACAGATCGCAGCAACAGATCACTGGAACAGATCAGAGGAAGAGATCGCAACAACAGATCGCAGCAACAGATCGCAGGAACAGATCGCAGGAACAGATCACAGCAACAGATTGCAAGAACAGATCGCAGCAACAGATCGCAGGAACAGATCGCTGGAACAGATTGCAGGAACAGATCGCAGGAACAGATCACAAGAGCAGATCGCAGGAACAGAACACAAGAACAGATCGCAGCAACAGATCGCAAGAACAGATCGTAAGAACAGATCACAGCAACAGATCGCAGCAACAGATCACAGCAACAGATTGCAGGAACAGATCGCAGGAACAGATCGCAGGAACAGATCACAGCAACAGATCGCAGGAACAGATCGCAGCAACAGATCGCAGCAATAGATCGCAAGAACAGATCGTAAGAACAGATCGCAAGAACAGATCGCAGCAACAGATCGCAGCAACAGATCATAAGAACAGATCACAGCAACAGATCGCAGCAACAGATTGCAAGAACAGATCGCAAGAACAGATCACAGCAACAGATCGCAGCAACAGATCGCAAGAACAGATCGCAGCAACAGATCGCAGGAACAGATCGCAGGAAGAGATCATGGGAACTGATCGCAGGAACAGATCACAAGAACAGATCACAGCAACAGATCGCAGCAACAGATCGCAAGAACAGATCGCAGCAACAGATCGCAGGAACAGATCGCAGGAAGAGATCATGGGAACTGATCGCAGGAACAGATCACAAGAACAGATCACAGCAACAGATCGCAGGAAGAGAACGCAGCAACAGATCGCAGCAACAGGTCGCAGAAAGAGAACGCAGGAACAGATCGCAGGAACAGATCGCAGGAAGAGAACGCAGCAACAGATCAAAGCAACAGATCGCAGCAACAGATCGCAAGAACAGCTCGCAGCAACAGATTGCAGGAACAGATCGCAGGAACAGATCGCAGGAACAGATCACAAGAACAGACCGCAGGAACAGATCGCAGCAACAGATCGCAGCAACAGATCGCAGGAACAGATTGCAGGAACAGATCATAGCAACAGATTGCAGCAACAGATCGCAGGAAAAGATCACAGGAACAGATCGCAGGAAAAGATAGCAGCAACAGATGGCAGCAACAGATCGCAGGAACAGAGCACAGGAACAGATCGCAGGATCAGATCGCAGGAACAGATCGCAGGAAAAGATCGCAGCAACAGATGGCAGCAACGGATCGCAAGAACAGAGCGCAGGATCAGATCGCAGGAAAAGATCGCAGCAACAGATGGCAGGAACAGATCGCAAGAACAGATCGCAGGAACAGATCGCAGGAACAGATCGCAGGAACAGATCGCAGCAACAGATCGCAGCAACAGATCGTAGCAACAGATCGCAGGAACAGATCGCAAGAGCAGATCGCAAGAGCAGATCGCAGGAACAGATCGCAAGAACAGATCGCAGGAACAGATCACAAGAACAGATCGCAGCAACAGATCACAGCAACAGATCGCAAGAACAGATCACAGAAACAGATCACAGCAACAGATCGCAACAACAGATCGCAGCAACAGATCACAGCAACAGATCGCAAGAACAGATCACAGAAACCGATCGCAGCAACCGGTCGCAGCAACAGATCGCAAGAACAGATCGCAGAAACAGATCGTTGAAACAGATTGCCGGAGCATATCGCAGCAACAGATCGCAGCAACAGATCGCAGCAACAGATCGCAGCAACAGATCGCAAGAGCAGATCGCAGCAACAGATCGCAGCAACAGATCGCAGCAACAGATCGCAAGAGCAGATCGCAGCAACAGATCACAGCAACAGATCGCAGCAACAGATTGCAAGAACAGATCGCAAGAACAGATCACCGCAACAGATCGCAGCAACAGATCGCAAGAACAGATCGCAGCAACAGGTCACAGGAAAAGATCGCAGGAAGAGATCACGGGAACTGATCGCAGGAACAGATCACAAGAACAGATCACAGCAACAGATCGCAGCAACAGATCGCAGGAACAGATCACAGCTAAGATCGCAGGAACAGATCGCAGCAACAGATCGCAGGAAGAGAATGCAGGAACAGATCGCGGGAACAGATCGCAGGAACAGATCACAAGAACAGATCGCAGGAACAGATCGCAGCAACAGATCGCAGGAACAGATCGCAGGAACAGATTGCAGGAACAGATTGCAGGAAAAGATCACAGGATCAGATCGCAGCAACAGATGGCAGGAACAGATCACAGGAACAGATGGCAAGAGCAGATCGCAGGAACAGATCACAGGAACAGATCGCAAGAGCAGATCGCAGGAACAGATCGCAAGAACAGATGGCAGCAACAGATCGCAAGAACAGATCGCAGGAACAGATCGCAGCAACAGATGGCAGCAACAGATCGCAGGAACAGATCGCAGGAACAGATCGCAGCAACAGATCGCAGGAACAGATCACAGGAAAAGATCGCAGCAACAGATCACTGGAACAGATCGCAGGAAGAGATTGCAGGAACAGATCGCAGGAACAGATCGCAGGAAGAGAACGCAGGAACAGATCACAAGAACAGACCGCAGGAACAGATCGCAGCAACAGATCGCAGCAACAGATCGCAGGAACAGATTGCAGGAACAGATCGCAGGAACAGATCGCAGCAACAGATTGCAGCAACAGATCGCAGCAACGGATCGCAGGAACAGATCGCAGGAACAGATCGCAGGAACAGATCGCAAGAACAGATCGCAGCAGCAGATTGCAGCAACAGATCGCAGGAAGAGATCACAGGAACAGATCGCATCAACAGATCACAGCAACAGATCGCAGGAACAGATCACAGCAACAGATCGCAGGAACAGATCATAAGAACAGATCACAGCAACAGATCGCAGCAACAGATCGCAGGAACAGATCATAAGAACAGATCACAGCAACAGATCGCAGCAACAGATCGCAGGAACAGATTGCAGGAACAGATCGCAGGAACAGATCACAGCAACAGATTGCAAGAACAGATCGCAGCAACAGATCGCAGGAACAGATCGCTGGAACAGATTGCAGGAACAGATCGCAGGAACAGATCACAAGAGCAGATCGCAGGAACAGAACACAAGAACAGATCGCAGCAACAGATCGCAAGAACAGATCGTAAGAACAGATCACAGCAACAGATCGCAGCAACAGATCACAGCAACAGATTGCAGGAACAGATCGCAGGAACAGATCGCAGGAACAGATCACAGCAACAGATCGCAGGAACAGATCGCAGCAACAGATCGCAGCAATAGATCGCAAGAACAGATCGTAAGAACAGATCGCAAGAACAGATCGCAGCAACAGATCGCAGCAACAGATCATAAGAACAGATCACAGCAACAGATCGCAGCAACAGATTGCAAGAACAGATCGCAAGAACAGATCACAGCAACAGATCGCAGCAACAGATCGCAAGAACAGATCGCAGCAACAGATCGCAGGAACAGATCGCAGGAAGAGATCATGGGAACTGATCGCAGGAACAGATCACAAGAACAGATCACAGCAACAGATCGCAGCAACAGATCGCAGGAACAGATCGCAGCAAAGATCGCAGGAACAGATCGCAGCAACAGATTGCAGCAACAGGTCGCAGAAAGAGAACGCAGGAACAGATCGCAGGAACAGATCGCAGGAAGAGAACGCAGCAACAGATCAAAGCAACAGATCGCAGCAACAGATCGCAAGAACAGCTCGCAGCAACAGATTGCAGGAACAGATCGCAGGAACAGATCGCAGGAACAGATCACAAGAACAGACCGCAGGAACAGATCGCAGCAACAGATCGCAGCAACAGATCGCAGGAACAGATTGCAGGAACAGATCATAGCAACAGATTGCAGCAACAGATCGCAGGAAAAGATCGCAGGAACAGATCGCAGGAAAAGATAGCAGCAACAGATGGCAGCAACAGATCGCAGGAACAGAGCACAGGAACAGATCGCAGGAAAAGATCGCAGGATCAGATCGCAGGAACAGATCGCAGGAAAAGATCGCAGCAACAGATGGCAGCAACGGATCGCAAGAACAGAGCGCAGGATCAGAACACAAGAACAGATCGCAGCAACAGATCGCAAGAACAGATCGTAAGAACAGATCACAGCAACAGATCGCAGCAACAGATCACAGCAACAGATCGCAGGAACAGATCGCAGGAACAGATCGCAGGAACAGATCGCAGGAACAGACCACAAGAACAGATCGCAAGAACAGATCGCAGCAACAGATCACAGCAACAGATCGCAAGAACAGATCGCAGGAACAGATCGCAGCAAAGATCGCAGGAACAGATCACAGCAACAGATCGCAGCAACAGATCGCAGGAACAGATCGCAGGAACAGATCGCAGCAAAGATCGCAGGAACAGATCACAGCAACAGATCGCAGCAACAGATCGCAGGAACAGATCGCAGCAAAGATCGCAGGAACAGATCGCAGCAACAGATTGCAGCAACAGGTCGCAGAAAGAGAACGCAGGAACAGATCGCAGGAACAGATCGCAGGAAGAGAACGCAGCAACAGATCAAAGCAACAGATCGCAGCAACAGATCGCAAGAACAGCTCGCAGCAACAGATTGCAGGAACAGATCGCAGGAACAGATCGCAGGAACAGATCACAAGAACAGACCGCAGGAACAGATCGCAGCAACAGATCGCAGCAACAGATCGCAGGAACAGATCGCAGGAAAAGATAGCAGCAACAGATGGCAGCAACAGATCGCAGGAACAGAGCACAGGAACAGATCGCAGGAAAAGATCGCAGGAACAGACCACAAGAACAGATCGCAAGAACAGATCATAGCAACAGATTGCAGCAACAGACCGCAAGAACAGATCGCAAGAACAGATCGCAGCAACAGATCACAGCAACAGATCGCAAGAACAGATCGCAAGAACAGATCGCAAGAACAGATCGCAGCAACAGATCGCAGCAACAGATCGCAAGAACAGATCGTAAGAACAGATCGCAGTAACAGATCGCAGCAACAGATCACAAGAACAGATCGTATGAACAGATCGCAGTAACAGATCGCAGGAACAGATCGCAAGAACAGATCGCAAGAACAGTTCGCAGCAACAGATCGCAGCAACAGATCGCAAGAACAGATCGTAAGAACAGATCGCAAGAACAGATCGCAGCAACAGATTGCAGCAACAGATCGCAAGAACAGATCGCAAGAACAGATCGCAAGAACAGATCGCAGCAACAGATCGCAGCAACAGATCGCAAGAACAGAGCGCAGGAACAGATCGCAGGAACAGATCGCAGGAACAGATCGCAGGAACAGATCGCAAAAACAGATCGCAGGAACAGATCGCAGGAACAGATTTCAGGAACAGATCGCAGGAAGAGATCGCAGGAACAGATCGCATCAACAGATCACAGCAACAGATCGCAGGAACAGATCACAGCAACAGATCGCAGGAACAGATTGCAAGAACAGATCGCAGCAACAGATCGCAGCAACAGATCGCAGGAACAGATCACAGGAACAGATCGCAGCAACAGATCGCAGGAACAGATCGCAGGAACAGATCGCAGGAACAGATCACAAGAAAAGATAACAAGAACAGATCGCAGGAACAGATCGCAAGAACAGATCGTAAGAACAGATCACAGCAACAGAGCGCAGCAACAGATCGCAAGAAGAGATCGCAGCAACAGATCGCAAGAACAGATTGCAGCAACAGATCGCAGCAACAGATCGCAAGAACAGATCGCAGCAACAGATCGCAGCAACAGATCGCAAGAACAGATCGTAAGAACAGATCGCAGCAACAGATCACAAGAACAGATCGTAAGAACAGATCGCAGTAACAGATCGCAGGAACAGATCGCAAGAACAGATCGCAGCAACAGATCGCAGCAATAGATCGCAAGAACAGATCGTAAGAACAGATCGCAAGAACAGATCGCAGCAACAGATCGCAGCAACAGATCATAAGAACAGATCACAGCAACAGATCGCAGCAACAGATTGCAAGAACAGATTGCAAGAACAGATCACAAGAACAGATCGCAGCAACAGATCGCAGCAACAGATCGCAAGAACAGATCGTAAGAACAGATCGCAGTAACAGATCACAGCAACAGATCACAAGAACAGATCGTATGAACAGATCGCAGTAACAGATCGCAGGAACAGATCGCAAGAACAGATCGCAAGAACAGATCGCAGCAACAGATCGCAGCAACAGATCGCAAGAACAGATCGTAAGAACAGATCGCAAGAACAGATCGCAGCAACAGATTGCAGCAACAGATCGCAAGAACAGATCGCAAGAACAGATCGCAAGAACAGATCGCAGCAACAGATCGCAGCAACAGATCGCAAGAACAGAGCGCAGGAACAGATCGCAGGAACAGATCGCAGGAACAGATCGCAGGAACAGATCGCAAAAACAGATCGCAGGAACAGATCGCAGGAACAGATCGCAGGAACAGATCGCAGGAAGAGATCGCAGGAACAGATCGCATCAACAGATCACAGCAACAGATCGCAGGAACAGATCACAGCAACAGATCGCAGGAACAGATCACAGGAACAGATCGCAGCAACAGATCGCAGGAACAGATCGCAGGAACAGATCGCAGGAACAGATCACAAGAAAAGATCACAAGAACAGATCGCAGGAACAGATCGCAAGAACAGATCGTAAGAACAGATCACAGCAACAGAGCGCAGCAACAGATCGCAAGAAGAGATCGCAGCAACAGATCGCAAGAACAGATTGCAGCAACAGATCGCAGCAACAGATCGCAAGAACAGATCGCAGCAACAGATCGCAGCAACAGATCGCAAGAACAGATCGTAAGAACAGATCGCAGCAACAGATCACAAGAACAGATCGTAAGAACAGATCGCAGTAACAGATCGCAGGAACAGATCGCAGGAAAAGATAGCAGCAACAGATGGCAGCAACAGATCGCAGGAACAGAGCACAGGAACAGATCGCAGGAAAAGATCGCAGGATCAGATCGCAGGAACAGATCGCAGGAAAAGATCGCAGCAACAGATGGCAGCAACGGATCGCAAGAACAGAGCGCAGGATCAGAACACAAGAACAGATCGCAGCAACAGATCGCAAGAACAGATCGTAAGAACAGATCACAGCAACAGATCGCAGCAACAGATCGCAGCAACAGATCGCAGGAACAGATTGCAGGAACAGATCATAGCAACAGATTGCAGCAACAGATCGCAGGAAAAGATCGCAGGAACAGATCGCAGGAAAAGATAGCAGCAACAGATGGCAGCAACAGATCGCAGGAACAGAGCACAGGAACAGATCGCAGGAAAAGATCGCAGGATCAGATCGCAGGAACAGATCGCAGGAAAAGATCGCAGCAACAGATGGCAGCAACGGATCACAAGAACCGAGCGCAGGATCAGAACACAAGAACAGATCGCAGCAACAGATCGCAAGAACAGATCGTAAGAACAGATCACAGCAACAGATCGCAGCAACAGATCACAGCAACAGATCGCAGGAACAGATCGCAGGAACAGATCGCAGGAACAGATCGCAGGAACAGACCACAAGAACAGATCGCAAGAACAGATCGCAGCAACAGATCACAGCAACAGATCGCAAGATCAGATCGCAAGAACAGATCGCAAGAACAGATCGCAGCAACAGATCACAGCAACAGATCGCAAGAACAGATCGTAAGAACAGATCGCAGTAACAGATCGCAGCAACAGATCACAAGAACAGATCGTATGAACAGATCGCAGTAACAGATCGCAGGAACAGATCGCAAGAACAGATCGCAAGAACAGATCGCAGCAACAGATCGCAGCAACAGATCGCAAGAACAGATCGTAAGAACAGATCGCAAGAACAGATCGCAGCAACAGATTGCAGCAACAGATCGCAAGAACAGATCGCAAGAACAGATCGCAAGAACAGATCGCAGCAACAGATCGCAGCAACAGATCGCAAGAACAGAGCGCAGGAACAGATCGCAGGAACAGATCGCAGGAACAGATCGCAGGAACAGATCGCAAAAACAGATCACAGCAACAGATCGCAGGAACAGATCACAGCAACAGATCGCAGGAACAGATTGCAAGAACAGATCGCAGCAACAGATCGCAGCAACAGATCGCAGGAACAGATCACAGGAACAGATCGCAGCAACAGATCGCAGGAACAGATCGCAGGAACAGATCGCAGGAACAGATCACAAGAAAAGATCACAAGAACAGATCGCAGGAACAGATCGCAAGAACAGATCGTAAGAACAGATCACAGCAACAGAGCGCAGCAACAGATCGCAAGAAGAGATCGCAGCAACAGATCGCAAGAACAGATTGCAGCAACAGATCGCAGCAACAGATCGCAAGAACAGATCGCAGCAACAGATCGCAGCAACAGATCGCAAGAACAGATCGTAAGAACAGATCGCAGCAACAGATCACAAGAACAGATCGTAAGAACAGATCGCAGTAACAGATCGCAGGAACAGATCGCAAGAACAGATCGCAGCAACAGATCGCAGCAATAGATCGCAAGAACAGATCGTAAGAACAGATCGCAAGAACAGATCGCAGCAACAGATCGCAGCAACAGATCATAAGAACAGATCACAGCAACAGATCGCAGCAACAGATTGCAAGAACAGATCGCAAGAACAGATCACAGCAACAGATCGCAGCAACAGATCGCAAGAACAGGTCGCAGCAACAGATCGCAGGAACAGATCGCAGGAAGAGATCACGGGAACTGATCGCAGGAACAGATCACAAGAACAGATCACAGCAACAGATCGCAGCAACAGATCGCAGGAACAGATCGCAGCAAAGATCGCAGGAACAGATCGCAGCAACAGATAGCAGCAACAGATCGCAGAAAGAGAACGCAGGAACAGATCGCAGGAACAGATCGCAGGAAGAGAACGCAGCAACAGATCAAAGCAACAGATCGCAGCAACAGATCGCAAGAACAGATCGCAGCAACAGATTGCAGGAACAGATCGCAGGAACAGATCGCAGGAACAGATCACAAGAACAGACTGCAGGAACAGATCGCAGCAACAGATCGCAGCAACAGATCGCAGGAACAGATTGCAGGAACAGATCATAGCAACAGATTGCAGCAACAGATCGCAGGAAAAGATCGCAGGAACAGATCGCAGGAAAAGATCGCAAGAACAGAGCGCAGGAACAGATCGCAGGAAAAGTTCGCAGCAACAGATGGCAGCAACAGATCGCAAGAACAGAGCGCAGGAACAGATCGCAGGAAAAGATCGCAGGATCAGATCGCAGGAACAGTACGCAGGAAAAGATCGCAGCAACAGATGGCAGGAACAGATCGCAAGAACAGATCGCAGGAACAGATCGCAGGAACAGATCGCAGGAACAGATCGCAGCAACAGATCGCAGGAACAGATCGCAGGAACAGATCGCAGGAACAGATCGCAGGAACAGATCGCAAGAGCAGATCGCAAGAGCAGATCGCAGGAACAGATCGCAAGAACGGATCGCAGGAACAGATCACAAGAACAGATCGCAGCAACAGATCACTGGAACAGATCACAGGAAGAGATCGCAACAACAGATCGCAGCAACAGATCACAGCAACAGATCGCAAGAACAGAGCGCAGGATCAGAACGCAGCAACAGATCGCAAGAACAGATCGCAGGAACAGATCGCAGCAACCGGTCGCATCAACAGATCACAAGAACAGATCGCAGAAACAGATCGTTGAAACAGATTGCCGGAGCATATCGCAGCAACAGATCGCTGCAACAGATCGCAGCAACAGATCGCAGCAACAGATCGTAGCAACAGATCGCGAGAACAGATCGCAGAAAGAGATCAGAGCAACAGATCGCAGCAACAGATCGCAGGAACAGATCGCAGGAAGTGATCGCAATAACAGATCGCAAGAACAGATCACAGCAACAGATCGCAGCAACAGATCGCAAGAACAGATCGCAGGAACAGATCGCAGGAACAGATCACAAGAACAGATCGCAGGAACAGATCGCAGCAACAGATCGCAGGAACAGATCGCAGGAACAGATTGCAGGAACAGATCGCAGGAAAAGATCACAGGATCAGATCGCAGCAACAGATCGCAGCAACAGATGGCAGCAACAGATCGCAAGAACAGATCGCAGGAACAGATCGCAGGAACAGATCGCAGCAACAGATGGCAGGAACTGATCGCAGGAACAGAGCGCAGGATCAGATCGCAGGAAAAGATCGCAGCAACAGATGGCAGGAACAGATCACAGGAACAGATAGCAAGAACAGATTGCAGGAACAGATCACAGGAACAGATCGCAAGAGCAACTCGCAGGAACAGATAGCAAGAACAGATTGCAGGAACAGATCACAGGAACAGATCGCAAGAGCAGATCGCAGGAACAGAACACAAGAACAGATCGCAGCAACAGATCGCAAGAACAGATCGTAAGAACAGATCACAGCAACAGATCGCAGCAACAGATCGCAGCAACAGATCGCAGGAACAGATTGCAGGAACAGATCATAGCAACAGATTGCAGCAACAGATCGCAGGAAAAGATCGCAGGAACAGATCGCAGGAAAAGATAGCAGCAACAGATGGCAGCAACAGATCGCAGGAACAGAGCACAGGAACAGATCGCAGGAAAAGATCGCAGGATCAGATCGCAGGAACAGATCGCAGGAAAAGATCGCAGCAACAGATGGCAGCAACGGATCACAAGAACCGAGCGCAGGATCAGAACACAAGAACAGATCGCAGCAACAGATCGCAAGAACAGATCGTAAGAACAGATCACAGCAACAGATCGCAGCAACAGATCACAGCAACAGATCGCAGGAACAGATCGCAGGAACAGATCGCAGGAACAGATCGCAGGAACAGACCACAAGAACAGATCGCAAGAACAGATCGCAGCAACAGATCACAGCAACAGATCGCAAGAACAGATCGCAAGAACAGATCGCAAGAACAGATCGCAGCAACAGATCACAGCAACAGATCGCAAGAACAGATCGTAAGAACAGATCGCAGTAACAGATCGCAGCAACAGATCACAAGAACAGATCGTATGAACAGATCGCAGTAACAGATCGCAGGAACAGATCGCAAGAACAGATCGCAAGAACAGATCGCAGCAACAGATCGCAGCAACAGATCGCAAGAACAGATCGTAAGAACAGATCGCAAGAACAGATCGCAGCAACAGATTGCAGCAACAGATCGCAAGAACAGATCGCAAGAACAGATCGCAAGAACAGATCGCAGCAACAGATCGCAGCAACAGATCGCAAGAACAGAGCGCAGGAACAGATCGCAGGAACAGATCGCAGGAACAGATCGCAGGAACAGATCGCAAAAACAGATCACAGCAACAGATCGCAGGAACAGATCACAGCAACAGATCGCAGGAACAGATTGCAAGAACAGATCGCAGCAACAGATCGCAGCAACAGATCGCAGGAACAGATCACAGGAACAGATCGCAGCAACAGATCGCAGGAACAGATCGCAGGAACAGATCGCAGGAACAGATCACAAGAAAAGATCACAAGAACAGATCGCAGGAACAGATCGCAAGAACAGATCGTAAGAACAGATCACAGCAACAGAGCGCAGCAACAGATCGCAAGAAGAGATCGCAGCAACAGATCGCAAGAACAGATTGCAGCAACAGATCGCAGCAACAGATCGCAAGAACAGATCGCAGCAACAGATCGCAGCAACAGATCGCAAGAACAGATCGTAAGAACAGATCGCAGCAACAGATCACAAGAACAGATCGTAAGAACAGATCGCAGTAACAGATCGCAGGAACAGATCGCAAGAACAGATCGCAGCAACAGATCGCAGCAATAGATCGCAAGAACAGATCGTAAGAACAGATCGCAAGAACAGATCGCAGCAACAGATCGCAGCAACAGATCATAAGAACAGATCACAGCAACAGATCGCAGCAACAGATTGCAAGAACAGATCGCAAGAACAGATCACAGCAACAGATCGCAGCAACAGATCGCAAGAACAGGTCGCAGCAACAGATCGCAGGAACAGATCGCAGGAAGAGATCACGGGAACTGATCGCAGGAACAGATCACAAGAACAGATCACAGCAACAGATCGCAGCAACAGATCGCAGGAACAGATCGCAGCAAAGATCGCAGGAACAGATCGCAGCAACAGATAGCAGCAACAGATCGCAGAAAGAGAACGCAGGAACAGATCGCAGGAACAGATCGCAGGAAGAGAACGCAGCAACAGATCAAAGCAACAGATCGCAGCAACAGATCGCAAGAACAGATCGCAGCAACAGATTGCAGGAACAGATCGCAGGAACAGATCGCAGGAACAGATCACAAGAACAGACTGCAGGAACAGATCGCAGCAACAGATCGCAGCAACAGATCGCAGGAACAGATTGCAGGAACAGATCATAGCAACAGATTGCAGCAACAGATCGCAGGAAAAGATCGCAGGAACAGATCGCAGGAAAAGATCGCAAGAACAGAGCGCAGGAACAGATCGCAGGAAAAGTTCGCAGCAACAGATGGCAGCAACAGATCGCAAGAACAGAGCGCAGGAACAGATCGCAGGAAAAGATCGCAGGATCAGATCGCAGGAACAGTACGCAGGAAAAGATCGCAGCAACAGATGGCAGGAACAGATCGCAAGAACAGATCGCAGGAACAGATCGCAGGAACAGATCGCAGGAACAGATCGCAGCAACAGATCGCAGGAACAGATCGCAGGAACAGATCGCAGGAACAGATCGCAGGAACAGATCGCAAGAGCAGATCGCAAGAGCAGATCGCAGGAACAGATCGCAAGAACGGATCGCAGGAACAGATCACAAGAACAGATCGCAGCAACAGATCACTGGAACAGATCACAGGAAGAGATCGCAACAACAGATCGCAGCAACAGATCACAGCAACAGATCGCAAGAACAGAGCGCAGGATCAGAACGCAGCAACAGATCGCAAGAACAGATCGCAGGAACAGATCGCAGCAACCGGTCGCATCAACAGATCACAAGAACAGATCGCAGAAACAGATCGTTGAAACAGATTGCCGGAGCATATCGCAGCAACAGATCGCTGCAACAGATCGCAGCAACAGATCGCAGCAACAGATCGTAGCAACAGATCGCGAGAACAGATCGCAGAAAGAGATCAGAGCAACAGATCGCAGCAACAGATCGCAGGAACAGATCGCAGGAAGTGATCGCAATAACAGATCGCAAGAACAGATCACAGCAACAGATCGCAGCAACAGATCGCAAGAACAGATCGCAGGAACAGATCGCAGGAACAGATCACAAGAACAGATCGCAGGAACAGATCGCAGCAACAGATCGCAGGAACAGATCGCAGGAACAGATTGCAGGAACAGATCGCAGGAAAAGATCACAGGATCAGATCGCAGCAACAGATCGCAGCAACAGATGGCAGCAACAGATCGCAAGAACAGATCGCAGGAACAGATCACAGGAAAAGATCGCAGCAACAGATGGCAGGAACTGATCGCAGGAACAGAGCGCAGGATCAGATCGCAGGAAAAGATCGCAGCAACAGATGGCAGGAACAGATCACAGGAACAGATAGCAAGAACAGATTGCAGGAACAGATCACAGGAACAGATCGCAAGAGCAACTCGCAGGAACAGATAGCAAGAACAGATTGCAGGAACAGATCACAGGAACAGATCGCAAGAGCAGATCGCAGGAACAGATCGCAAGAAAAGATCGCAGGAACAGATCGCAAGAACAGATCGCAGCAACAGATCACTGGAACAGATCGCAGGAAGAGATCGCAGGAACAGATCGCAGGAACAGATCGCAGGAAGAGAACGCAGCAACAGATCAAAGCAACAGATCGCAGCAACAGATCGCAAGAACAGCTCGCAGCAACAGATTGCAGGAACAGATCGCAGGAACAGATCGCAGGAACAGATCACAAGGACAGACCGCAGGAACAGATCGCAGCAACAGATCGCAGCAACAGATCGCAGGAACAGATTGCAGGAACAGATCATAGCAACAGATTGCAGCAACAGATCGCAGGAAAAGATCGCAGGAACAGATCGCAGGAAAAGATCGCAGGATCAGATCGCAGGAACAGATGGCAGCAACAGATCGTAAGAACAGAGCGCAGGAACAGATCGCAGGAAAAGATCGCAGGATCAGATCGCAGGAACAGATCACAGCAACAGATTGCAGCAACAGATCGCAAGAACAGATTGCAGCAACAGATCGCAGGAAAAGATCGCAGCAACAGATTGCAGCAACAGATCGCAAGAACAGAGCGCAGGATCAGATCGCAGGAAAAGATCGCAGCAACAGATGGCAGGAACAGATCGCAAGAACAGATCGCAGGAACAGATCGCAGGAACAGATCGCAGCAACAGATCGCAGGAACAGATCGCAGGAACAGATCGCAGCAACAGATCGCAGCAACAGATCGCAGGAACAGATCGCAGGAACAGATCGCAGGAACAGATCGCAAGAGCAGATCGCAAGAGCAGATCGCAGGAACAAATCGCAAGAACAGATCGCAGCAACAGATCACTGGAACAGATCAGAGGAAGAGATCGCAACAACAGATCGCAGCAACAGATCGCAGGAACAGATCGCAGGAACAGATCACAGCAACAGATTGCAAGAACAGATCGCAGCAACAGATCGCAGGAACAGATCGCTGGAACAGATTGCAGGAACAGATCGCAGGAACAGATCACAAGAGCAGATCGCAGGAACAGAACACAAGAACAGATCGCAGCAACAGATCGCAAGAACAGATCGTAAGAACAGATCACAGCAACAGATCGCAGCAACAGATCACAGCAACAGATTGCAGGAACAGATCGCAGGAACAGATCGCAGGAACAGATCACAGCAACAGATCGCAGGAACAGATCGCAGCAACAGATCGCAGCAATAGATCGCAAGAACAGATCGTAAGAACAGATCGCAAGAACAGATCGCAGCAACAGATCGCAGCAACAGATCATAAGAACAGATCACAGCAACAGATCGCAGCAACAGATTGCAAGAACAGATCGCAAGAACAGATCACAGCAACAGATCGCAGCAACAGATCGCAAGAACAGATCGCAGCAACAGATCGCAGGAACAGATCGCAGGAAGAGATCATGGGAACTGATCGCAGGAACAGATCACAAGAACAGATCACAGCAACAGATCGCAGCAACAGATCGCAAGAACAGATCGCAGCAACAGATCGCAGGAACAGATCGCAGGAAGAGATCATGGGAACTGATCGCAGGAACAGATCACAAGAACAGATCACAGCAACAGATCGCAGGAAGAGAACGCAGCAACAGATCGCAGCAAAGATCGCAGGAACAGATCGCAGCAACAGATTGCAGCAACAGGTCGCAGAAAGAGAACGCAGGAACAGATCGCAGGAACAGATCGCAGGAAGAGAACGCAGCAACAGATCAAAGCAACAGATCGCAGCAACAGATCGCAAGAACAGCTCGCAGCAACAGATTGCAGGAACAGATCGCAGGAACAGATCGCAGGAACAGATCACAAGAACAGACCGCAGGAACAGATCGCAGCAACAGATCGCAGCAACAGATCGCAGGAACAGATTGCAGGAACAGATCGCAGGAAAAGATCGCAGGAACAGATCGCAGGAAAAGATAGCAGCAACAGATGGCAGCAACAGATCGCAGGAACAGAGCACAGGAACAGATCGCAGGATCAGATCGCAGGAACAGATCGCAGGAAAAGATCGCAGCAACAGATGGCAGCAACGGATCGCAAGAACAGAGCGCAGGATCAGATCGCAGGAAAAGATCGCAGCAACAGATGGCAGGAACAGATCGCAAGAACAGATCGCAGGAACAGATCGCAGGAACAGATCGCAGGAACAGATCGCAGCAACAGATCGCAGCAACAGATCGTAGCAACAGATCGCAGGAACAGATCGCAAGAGCAGATCGCAAGAGCAGATCGCAGGAACAGATCGCAAGAACAGATCGCAGGAACAGATCACAAGAACAGATCGCAGCAACAGATCACAGCAACAGATCGCAAGAACAGATCACAGAAACAGATCACAGCAACAGATCGCAACAACAGATCGCAGCAACAGATCACAGCAACAGATCGCAAGAACAGATCACAGAAACCGATCGCAGCAACCGGTCGCAGCAACAGATCGCAAGAACAGATCGCAGAAACAGATCGTTGAAACAGATTGCCGGAGCATATCGCAGCAACAGATCGCAGCAACAGATCGCAGCAACAGATCGCAGCAACAGATCGCAAGAGCAGATCGCAGCAACAGATCGCAGCAACAGATCGCAGCAACAGATCGCAAGAGCAGATCGCAGCAACAGATCACAGCAACAGATCGCAGCAACAGATTGCAAGAACAGATCGCAAGAACAGATCACCGCAACAGATCGCAGCAACAGATCGCAAGAACAGATCGCAGCAACAGGTCACAGGAAAAGATCGCAGGAAGAGATCATGGGAACTGATCGCAGGAACAGATCACAAGAACAGATCACAGCAACAGATCGCAGCAACAGATCGCAGGAACAGATCACAGCTAAGATCGCAGGAACAGATCGCAGCAACAGATCGCAGGAAGAGAATGCAGGAACAGATCGCGGGAACAGATCGCAGGAACAGATCACAAGAACAGATCGCAGGAACAGATCGCAGCAACAGATCGCAGGAACAGATCGCAGGAACAGATTGCAGGAACAGATCGCAGGAAAAGATCACAGGATCAGATCGCAGCAACAGATGGCAGGAACAGATCACAGGAACAGATGGCAAGAGCAGATCGCAGGAACAGATCACAGGAACAGATCGCAAGAGCAGATCGCAGGAACAGATCGCAAGAACAGATGGCAGCAACAGATCGCAAGAACAGATCGCAGGAACAGATCGCAGCAACAGATGGCAGCAACAGATCGCAGGAACAGATCGCAGGAACAGATCGCAGCAACAGATCGCAGGAACAGATCACAGGAAAAGATCGCAGCAACAGATCACTGGAACAGATCGCAGGAAGAGATTGCAGGAACAGATCGCAGGAACAGATCGCAGGAAGAGAACGCAGGAACAGATCACAAGAACAGACCGCAGGAACAGATCGCAGCAACAGATCGCAGCAACAGATCGCAGGAACAGATTGCAGGAACAGATCGCAGGAACAGATCGCTGCAACAGATTGCAGCAACAGATTGCAGCAACAGATCGCAGGAAAAGATCGCAGGAACAGATCGCAGGAAAAGATGGCAGCAACAGATGGCAGCAACAGATCGCAAGAACAGAGCACAGGAACAGATCGCAGGAAAAGATCACAGGATCAGATCGCAGGAACAGATCACAGCAACAGATTGCAGCAACAGATCGCAAGAACAGATCGCAGGATCAGATCGCAGGAAAAGATCGCAGCAACAGATGGCAGGAACAGATCGCAGGAACAGATCGCAGGAACAGATCGCAGCAACAGATCGCAGCAACAGATCGCAGCAACAGATCGCAGGAACAGATCGCAGGAACAGATCGCAGGAACAGATCGCAAGAGCAGATCGCAAGAGCAGATCGCAGGAACAGATCGCAGGAACAGATCGCAAGAACAGATCGCAGCAACAGGTCACTGGAACAGATCACAGGAAGAGATCGCAACAACAGATCGCAGCAACAGATCACAGCAACAGATCGCAAGAACAGAGCGCAGGATCAGAACGCAGCAACAGATCGCAAGAACAGATCACAGAAACAGATCGCAGCAACCGGTCGCAGCAACAGATCGCAAGAACAGATCGCAGAAACAGATCGTTGAAACAGATTGCCGGAGCATATCGCAGCAACAGATCGCAGCAACAGATCGCAGCAACAGATCGTAGTAACAGATCGCAAGAACAGATCACAGAAAGAGATCAGAGCAACAGATCGCAGCAACAGATCGCAGGAACAGATCACAGGAAGTGATCGCAATAACAGATCGCAAGAATAGATCGCAGGAACAGATCGCAGCAACAGATCGCAGGAACAGATCACAAGAGCAGATCGCAGGAACAGAACACAAGAACAGATCGCAGCAACAGATCGCAAGAACAGATCGTAAGAACAGATCACAGCAACAGATCGCAGCAACAGATCACAGCAACAGATTGCAGGAACAGATCGCAGGAACAGATCGCAGGAACAGATCACAGCAACAGATCGCAGGAACAGATCGCAGCAACAGATCGCAGCAATAGATCGCAAGAACAGATCGTAAGAACAGATCGCAAGAACAGATCGCAGCAACAGATCGCAGCAACAGATCATAAGAACAGATCACAGCAACAGATCGCAGCAACAGATTGCAAGAACAGATCGCAAGAACAGATCACAGCAACAGATCGCAGCAACAGATCGCAAGAACAGATCGCAGCAACAGATCGCAGGAACAGATCGCAGGAAGAGATCATGGGAACTGATCGCAGGAACAGATCACAAGAACAGATCACAGCAACAGATCGCAGCAACAGATCGCAAGAACAGATCGCAGCAACAGATCGCAGGAACAGATCGCAGGAAGAGATCATGGGAACTGATCGCAGGAACAGATCACAAGAACAGATCACAGCAACAGATCGCAGGAAGAGAACGCAGCAACAGATCGCAGCAAAGATCGCAGGAACAGATCGCAGCAACAGATTGCAGCAACAGATCGCAGAAAGAGAACGCAGGAACAGATCGCAGGAACAGATCGCAGGAAGAGAACGCAGCAACAGATCAAAGCAACAGATCGCAGCAACAGATCGCAAGAACAGCTCGCAGCAACAGATTGCAGGAACAGATCGCAGGAACAGATCGCAGGAACAGATCACAAGAACAGACCGCAGGAACAGATCGCAGCAACAGATCGCAGCAACAGATCGCAGGAACAGATTGCAGGAACAGATCATAGCAACAGATTGCAGCAACAGATCGCAGGAAAAGATCGCAGGAACAGATCGCAGGAAAAGATAGCAGCAACAGATGGCAGCAACAGATCGCCGGAACAGAGCACAGGAACAGATCGCAGGATCAGATCGCAGGAACAGATCGCAGGAAAAGATCGCAGCAACAGATGGCAGCAACGGATCGCAATAACAGAGCGCAGGATCAGATCGCAGGAAAAGATCGCAGCAACAGATGGCAGGAACAGATCGCAAGAACAGATCGCAGGAACAGATCGCAGGAACAGATCGCAGGAACAGATCGCAGCAACAGATCGCAGCAACAGATCGCAGCAACAGATCGCAGGAACAGATCGCAAGAGCAGATCGCAAGAGCAGATCGCAGGAACAGATCGCAAGAACAGATCGCAGGAACAGATCACAAGAACAGATCGCAGCAACAGATCACAGCAACAGATCGCAAGAACAGATCACAGAAACAGATCACAGCAACAGATCGCAACAACAGATCGCAGCAACAGATCACAGCAACAGATCGCAAGAACAGATCACAGAAACAGATCGCAGCAACCGGTCGCAGCAACAGATCGCAAGAACAGATCGCAGAAACAGATAGTTGAAACAGATTGCCGGAGCATATCGCAGCAACAGATCGCAGCAACAGATCGCAGCAACAGATCGCAGCAACAGATCGCAAGAGCAGATCGCAGCAACAGATCGCAGCAACAGATCGCAGCAACAGATCGTAAGAACAGATCGCAGTAACAGATTGCAGCAACAGATCGCAGCAACAGATCACAGCAACAGATCGCAGCAACAGATTGCAAGAACAGATCGCAAGAACAGATCACCGCAACAGATCGCAGCAACAGATCGCAAGAACAGATCGCAGCAACAGGTCACAGGAAAAGATCGCAGGAAGAGATCACGGGAACTGATCGCAGGAACAGATCACAAGAACAGATCACAGCAACAGATCGCAGCAACAGATCGCAGGAACAGATCACAGCAAAGATCGCAGGAACAGATCGCAGCAACAGATCGCAGGAAGAGAATGCAGGAACAGATCGCGGGAACAGATCGCAGGAACAGATCACAAGAACAGATCGCAGGAACAGATCGCAGCAACAGATCGCAGGAACAGATCGCAGGAACAGATTGCAGGAACAGATCGCAGGAAAAGATCACAGGATCAGATCGCAGCAACAGATGGCAGGAACAGATCACAGGAACAGATGGCAAGAGCAGATCGCAGGAACAGATCACAGGAACAGATCGCAAGAGCAGATCGCAGGAACAGATCGCAAGAACAGATGGCAGCAACAGATCGCAGCAATAGATCGCAAGAACAGATCGCAGGAACAGTTCGCAAGAACAGATCGCAAGAACAGATCGCAAGAATAGATCGCAGCAACAGATCGCAGCAACAGATCGCAAGAACAGATCGCAAGAACAGATCGCAAGAACAGATCGCAGCAACAGATCGCAGCAACAGATCGCAGGAACAGATCGCAGGAACAGATCGCAAGAACAGATCTTAGGAACAGATCGCAGCAACAGTTCGCAGCAACAGATCGCAGCAACAGATCATAAGAACAGATCACAGCAACAGATCGCAGCAACAGATTGCAAGAACAGATCGCAAGAACAGATCACAGCAACAGATCGCAGCAACAGATCGCAAGAACAGATCGCAGCAACAGGTCACAGGAAAAGATCGCAGGAAGAGATCACGGGAACTGATCGCAGGAACAGATCACAAGAACAGATCACAGCAACAGATCGCAGCAACAGATCGCAGGAACAGATCGCAGCAAAGATCGCAGGAACAGATCGCAGCAACAGATAGCAGCAACAGATCGCAGGAAGAGAACGCAGGAACAGATCGCAGGAACAGATCGCAGGAAGAGAACGCAGCAACAGATCAAAGCAACAGATCGCAGCAACAGATTGCAAGAGCAGATCGCAGGAACAGATCGCAAGAACAGATCGCAGGAACAGATCACAAGAACAGATCGCAGCAACAGATCACAGCAACAGATCGCAAGAACAGATCACAGAAACAGATCACAGCAACAGATCGCAACAACAGATCACAGCAACAGATCACAGCAACAGATCGCAAGAACAGATCACAGAAACAGATCGCAGCAACCGGTCGCAGCAACAGATCGCAAGAACAGATCGCAGAAACAGATCGTTGAAACAGATTGCCGGAGCATATCGCAGCAACAGATCGCAGCAACAGATCGCAGCAACAGATCGCAGCAACAGATCGCAAGAGCAGATCGCAGCAACAGATCGCAGCAACAGATCGCAGCAACAGATCGTAAGAACAGATCGCAGTAACAGATTGCAGCAACAGATCGCAGCAACAGATCACAGCAACAGATCGCAGCAACAGATTGCAAGAACAGATCGCAAGAACAGATCACCGCAACAGATCGCAGCAACAGATAGCAAGAACAGATCGCAGCAACAGGTCACAGGAAAAGATCGCAGGAAGAGATCACGGGAACTGATCGCAGGAACAGATCACAAGAACAGATCACAGCAACAGATCGCAGCAACAGATCGCAGGAACAGATCACAGCAAAGATCGCAGGAACAGATCGCAGCAACAGATCGCAGGAAGAGAATGCAGGAACAGATCGCGGGAACAGATCGCAGGAACAGATCACAAGAACAGATCGCAGGAACAGATCGCAGCAACAGATCGCAGGAACAGATCGCAGGAACAGATTGCAGGAACAGATCGCAGGAAAAGATCACAGGATCAGATCGCAGCAACAGATGGCAGGAACAGATCACAGGAACAGATGGCAAGAGCAGATCGCAGGAACAGATCACAGGAACAGATCGCAAGAGCAGATCGCAGGAACAGATCGCAAGAACAGATGGCAGCAACAGATCGCAGGAACAGATCGCAGGAACAGATCGCAGCAACAGATCGCAGGAACAGATCACAGGAAAAGATCGCAGCAACAGATCACTGGAACAGATCGCAGGAAGAGATCGCAGGAACAGATCGCAGGAACAGATCGCAGGAAGAGAACGCAGGAACAGATCACAAGAACAGACCGCAGGAACAGATCGCAGCAACAGATCGCAGCAACAGATCGCAGGAACAGATTGCAGGAACAGATCGCAGGAACAGATCGCAGCAACAGATTGCAGCAACAGATTGCAGCAACAGATCGCAGGAAAAGATCGCAGGAACAGATCGCAGGAAAAGATGGCAGCAACAGATGGCAGCAACAGATCGCAAGAACAGAGCACAGGAACAGATCGCAGGAAAAGATCACAGGATCAGATCGCAGGAACAGATCACAGCAACAGATTGCAGCAACAGATCGCAAGAACAGATCGCAGGATCAGATCGCAGGAAAAGATCGCAGCAACAGATGGCAGGAACAGATCACAGGAACAGATCGCAGGAACAGATCGCAGCAACAGATCGCAGCAACAGATCGCAGCAACAGATCGCAGGAACAGATCGCAGGAACAGATCGCAGGAACAGATCGCAAGAGCAGATCGCAAGAGCAGATCGCAGGAACAGATCGCAGGAACAGATCGCAAGAACAGATCGCAGCAACAGGTCACTGGAACAGATCACAGGAAGAGATCGCAACAACAGATCGCAGCAACAGATCACAGCAACAGATCGCAAGAACAGAGCGCAGGATCAGAACGCAGCAACAGATCGCAAGAACAGATCACAGAAACAGATCGCAGTAACCGGTCGCAGCAACAGATCGCAAGAACAGATCGCAGAAACAGATCGTTGAAACAGATTGCCGGAGCATATCGCAGCAACAGATCGCAGCAACAGATCGCAGCAACAGATCGTAGTAACAGATCGCAAGAACAGATCACAGAAAGAGATCAGAGCAACAGATCGCAGCAACAGATCGCAGGAACAGATCACAGGAAGTGATCGCAATAACAGATCGCAAGAATAGATCGCAGGAACAGATCGCAGCAACAGATCGCAGGAACAGATCGCAGCAACAGATCGCAGCAACAGATCGCAGCAACAGATCGCAGGAACAGATCGCAGGAACAGATCGCAGGAACAGATCGCAAGAACAGATCGCAGCAGCAGATTACAGCAACAGATCGCAGGAAGTGATTGCAATAACAGATCACAGGAACAGATCGCAGGAACAGATCGCAAGAACAGATCGCAGCAACAGATCGCAGGAACAGATCGCAGGAAGTGATTGCAATAACAGATCGCAAGAATAGATCGCAGGAGCAGATCGCAGCAACAGATCGCAGGAACAGATCGCAGGAACAGATCGCAGCAACAGATCACAGCAACAGATCGCAAGAACAGATCGCAGCAACAGATTGCAGGAACAGATCGCAGGAACAGATCGTAGGAACAGACCACAAGAACAGATTGCAAGAACAGATCGCAGCAACAGATCGCAGCAACAGATCGCAAGAGCAGATCGCAGTAACAGATTGCAGCAACAGATCGCAGCAACAGATCACAAGAACAGATCTTAAGAACAGATCGCAGTAACAGATCGCAGGAACAGATCGCAAGAACAGATCTTAAGAACAGATCGCAGGAACAGATCGCAGCAATAGATCGCAAGAACAGATCGCAGGAACAGTTCGCAAGAACAGATCGCAAGAACAGATCGCAAGAATAGATCGCAGCAACAGATCGCAGCAACAGATCGCAAGAACAGATCGCAAGAACAGATCGCAAGAACAGATCGCAGCAACAGATCGCAGCAACAGATCGCAGGAACAGATCGCAGGAACAGATCGCAAGAACAGATCTTAGGAACAGATCGCAGCAACAGTTCGCAGCAACAGATCGCAGCAACAGATCATAAGAACAGATCACAGCAACAGATCGCAGCAACAGATTGCAAGAACAGATCGCAAGAACAGATCACAGCAACAGATCGCAGCAACAGATCGCAAGAACAGATCGCAGCAACAGGTCACAGGAAAAGATCGCAGGAAGAGATCACGGGAACTGATCGCAGGAACAGATCACAAGAACAGATCACAGCAACAGATCGCAGCAACAGATCGCAGGAACAGATCGCAGCAAAGATCGCAGGAACAGATCGCAGCAACAGATAGCAGCAACAGATCGCAGGAAGAGAACGCAGGAACAGATCGCAGGAACAGATCGCAGGAAGAGAACGCAGCAACAGATCAAAGCAACAGATCGCAGCAACAGATTGCAAGAACAGATCGCAGGAACAGATTGCAGGAACAGATCGCAGGAACAGATCGCAGGAACAGATCGCAGGAACAGATCGCAGGAACAGATCGCAGGAACAGATCACAGGAAAAGATAGCAGGTACAGATCACAGGAACAGATCGCAAGAACAGATCGCAAGAACAGATTGCAGCAACAGATCGCAGAAACAGATCGCAGGAACAGATCGCAAGAACAGATCGCAGCAACAGATCGCAGGAACAGATCGCAGGAACAGATTGCAGGAACAGATCACAGCAACAGATTGCAGCAACAGATCGCAGGAAAAGATCGCAGGAACAGATCGCAGGAAAAGATCGCAGGAACAGATCGCAGGAAAAGATCACAGGATCAGATCGCAGCAACAGATCGCAGCAACAGATGGCAGCAACAGATCGCAAGAACAGATTGCAGGAACAGATCACAGGAAAAGATCGCAGCAACAGATGGCAGCAACAGATCGCAAGAACAGAGCACAGGATCAGATTGCAGGAAAAGATCGCAGCAACAGATGGCAAGAACAGATCGCAGGAACAGATAGCAAGAACAGGTTGCAGGAACAGATCACAGGAACAGATCGCAAGAGCAGATCGCAGGAACAGATCGCAAGAACAGATCGCAAGAACAGATCGCAGCAACAGATCGCAGCAACAGATCGCAGCAACAGATTGCAGGAACAGATCGCAGTAACAGATCGCAAGAACAGATCGCAGAAAGAGATCAGAGCAACAGATCGCAGGAACAGATCGCAGGAACAGATCACAGGAACTGATCGCAGCAACAGATCACAGCAACTGATCGACGCAACAGATTGCAGGAACAGATCGCAGGAACAGATCGCAGGAACAGATCGCAAGAACAGATCGCAGCAGCAGATTGCAGCAATAGATCGCAGGAAGAGAACGCCGTAACAGATCACAGGAACAGATCGCAGGAACAAATCGCAGGAAAAGATCCCAGGAACAGATCGCATCAACAGATCGCAGCAACAGATCGCAAGAACAGATCGTAAGAACAGATCGTAAGAACAGATCACAGCAACAGAGCGCAGCAACAGATCGCAAGAACAGATCGCAGCAACAGATCGCAAGAACAGATCGCAGCAACAGATCGCAGCAACAGATCGCAAGAACAGATCGTAAGAACAGATCGCAGCAACAGATCGCAGCAACAGATCATAAGAACAGATCAGAGCAACAGATCGCAGCAACAGATTGCAAGAACAGATCGCAAGAACAGATCGTAAGAACAGATCGTAAGAACAGATCACAGCAACAGAGCGCAGCAACAGATCGCAGAAACAGATCGCAGCAACAGATCGCAAGAACAGATCGCAGCAACAGATCGCAGCAACAGATCGCAAGAACAGATCGCAGCAACAGATCGCAAGAACAGATCGCAAGAACAGATCGCAGGAACAGATCGCAGCAACAGATCGCAGCAACAGATCGCAGGAACAGATCGCAAGAACAGATCACAGCAACAGATCGCAGCAACAGATCGCAAGAACAGATCGCAGCAACAGGTCACAGGAAAAGATCGCAGGAAGAGATCACGGGAACTGATCGCAGGAACAGATCAAAAGAACAGATCACAGCAACAGATCACAGCAACAGATAGCAGCAACAGATCGCAGGAAGAGAACGCAGGAACAGATCGCAGGAAGAGAACGCAGCAACAGATCAAAGCAACAGATCGCAGCAACAGATTGCAAGAACAGCTCGCAGCAACAGATCGCAGGAACAGATCGCAGGAAAAGATCGCAGGAAGAGATCACGGGAACTGATCGCAGGAACAGATCAAAAGAACAGATCACAGCAACAGATCGCAGCAACAGATGGCAGCAACAGATCGCAGGAAGAGAACGCAGGAACAGATCGCAGGAACAGATCACAGCAACAGATTGCAGTAACAGATCGCAGGAAAAGATCGCAGCAACAGATCGCAGGAAAAGATCGCAGGATCAGATCGCAGCAACAGATGGCAGCAACAGATGGCAGCAACAGATCGCAAGAACAGATCGCAGGAAAAGATCGCAGGAAAAGATCGCAGCAACAGATGGCAGCAACAGATCGCAAGAACAGAGCGCAGGATCAGATCGCAGGAAAAGATCGCAGCAACAGATGGCAGGAACAGATCGCAGGAACAGATAGCAAGAACAGATTGCAGGAACAGATCGCAGGAACAGATCGCAAGAGCAGATCGCAGGAACAGATCGCAAGAACAGATCACAAGAACAGATCGCAAGAACAGATCGCAGCAACAGATCACTGGAACAGATCGCAGGAAGAGATCGCAGCAACAGATCGCAGCAACAGATCACAGCAACAGATCGCAAGAACAGAGCGCAGGATCAGAACGCAGCAACAGATCGCAAGAACAGATCGCAGAAACAGATCGCAGCAACAGATCGCAAGAACAGATCGCAGAAACAGATCGCAGAAACAGATCGCCGGAGCATATCGCAGCAACAGATCGCAGCAACAGATCGCAGCAACAGATCGCAGTAACAGATCGCAGCAGCAGATTGCAGCAATAGATAGCAGGAAGAGAACGCCGTAACAGATCGCAGGAACAGATCGCAAGAGCAGATCGCAGGAACAGATCGCAAGAACAGATCACAAGAACAGATCGCAAGAACAGATCGCAGCAACAGATCACTGGAACAGATCGCAGGAAGAGATCGCAGCAACAGATCGCAGCAACAGATCACAGCAACAGATCGCAAGAACAGAGCGCAGGATCAGAACGCAGCAACAGATCGCAAGAACAGATCGCAGAAACAGATCGCAGCAACAGATCGCAAGAACAGATCGCAGAAACAGATCGCAGAAACAGATCGCCGGAGCATATCGCAGCAACAGATCGCAGCAACAGATCGCAGCAACAGATCGCAGTAACAGATCGCAGCAGCAGATTGCAGCAATAGATAGCAGGAAGAGAACGCCGTAACAGATCACAGGAACAGATCGCAGGAAGAGATCACGGGAACTGATCGCAGGAACAGATCACAAGAACAGATCACAGCAACAGATCGTAGCAACAGATCGCAGGAACAGATCGCAGCAAAGATCGCAGGAACAGATCGCAGCAACAGATAGCAACAACAGATCGCAGGAAGAGAACGCAGGAACAGATCGCAGGAACAGATCGCAGGAAGAGATCAAAGCAACAGAACGCAGCAACAGATCAAAGCAACAGATCGCAAGAACAGCTCGCAGCAACAGATTGCAGGAGCAGGTCGCAGGAACAGATCACAGGAACAGATCACAAGAACAGATCGCAGGAACAGATGGCAGCAACAGATCGCAGGAACAGGTCGCAGGAACAGGTTGCAGGAACAGGTCGCAGGAACAGGTCGCAGGAACAGGTCGCAGCAACAGATCGCAGGAAAAGATCGCAGAAACAGATCGCAGTAAAAGATTGCAGCAACAGATGGCAGCAACAGATCGCAAGAACAGATCGCAGGAACAGATCACAGCAACAGATTGCAGGAACAGATCGCAGGAACAGTTCGCAAGAACAGATAGCAGGAACAGATCACAGCAACAGATCGCAGGAACAGATCACAGCAACAGATCGCAGGAACAGATCGCTGCAACAGATCACAGGAACAGATCGCAGCAACTGATCGCAGCAACAGATCGCAGCAACAGATCGCAGCAGCAGATTGCAGCAATAGATCGCAGGAAGAGAACGCCGTAACAGATCACAGGAACAGATCGCAGGAACAAATCGCAGGAAAAGATCGCAGGAACAGATCGCATCAACAGATCGCAGCAACAGATCGCAGGAACAGATCGCAGGAACAGATCGCAGCAACAGATCACAGGAAGAGATCACAGGAACAGATCGCAGCAACAGATCGCAGCAACAGATCACAGGAACAGATCGCAGCAACAGTTCGCAGCAACAGATCGCAGCAACAGATCACAAGAACAGATCGCAGCAACAGATCGCAGCAAGAGAACGCTGCAACAGATCACAGCAACAGATCGCAGCAACAGATCGCAAGAACAGATCGAAGCAACAGATTGCACGAACAGATCGCAGCAACAGATCGCAGGAACAGATCACAGGAACAGATCACAGGAACAGATCACAGGAACAGATCACAGGAACAGATCACAGGAATAGATCGCAAGTACAGATCGCAGGAAAAGATCACAGCAACAGATCGCAGCTACAGATCGCAAGAACAGATCGCAGGAACAGATCGCAGGAACAGATCGCAGCAACAGATCACAGGAACAGATCGCAGCAACAGATTGCAGCAACAGATCGCAGGAACAGCTCGCAGGAACAGATCGCAAGAACAGATCACAGGAAGAGATCGCAGCAACAGATCGCAGCAACAGATCGCAGGAACAGATCGCAAGAACAGATCACAGCAACAGATCGCAGCAACAGATCGCAAGAACAGATCGCAGCAACAGATCGCAGGAAAAGATCGCAGGAAGAGATCACGGGAACTGATCGCAGGAACAGATCAAAAGAACAGATCACAGCAACAGATCGCAGCAACAGATAGCAGCAACAGATCGCAGGAAGAGAACGCAGGAACAGTTCGCAGGAACAGATCACAGCAACAGATTGCAGTAACAGATCGCAGGAAAAGATCGCAGCAACAGATCGCAGGAAAAGATCGCAGGATCAGATCGCAGCAACAGATGGCAGCAACAGATGGCAGCAACAGATCGCAAGAACAGATCGCAGGAACAGATCGCAGGAAAAGATCGCAGCAACAGATGGCAGCAACAGATCGCAAGAACAGAGCGCAGGATCAGATCGCAGGAAAAGATCGCAGCAACAGATGGCAGGAACAGATCGCAGGAACAGATAGCAAGAACAGATTGCAGAAACAGATCGCAGCAACAGATCGCAAGAACAGATCGCAGAAACAGATCGCAGAAACAGATCGCCGGAGCATATCGCAGCAACAGATCGCAGCAACAGATCGCAGCAACAGATCGCAGAAACAGATCGCAGCAACAGATCGCAGGAACAGATCGCAGGAACAGATCGCAGCAACAGATCGCAGCAACAGATCGCAGGAACAGATCGCAGGAACAGATAGCAGGAACAGATCGCAAGAACAGATCGCAGCAGCAGATTGCAGCAATAGATAGCAGGAAGAGAACGCCGTAACAGATCACAGGAACAGATCGCAGGAAGAGATCACGGGAACTGATCGCAGGAACAGATCACAAGAACAGATCACAGCAACAGATCGTAGCAACAGATCGCAGGAACAGATCGCAGCAAAGATCGCAGGAACAGATCGCAGCAACAGATAGCAACAACAGATCGCAGGAACAGAACGCAGGAACAGATCGCAGGAACAGATCGCAGGAAGAGATCAAAGCAACAGAACGCAGCAACAGATCAAAGCAACAGATCGCAAGAACAGCTCGCAGCAACAGATTGCAGGAGCAGGTCGCAGGAACAGATCACAGGAACAGATCACAAGAACAGATCGCAGGAACAGATGGCAGCAACAGATCGCAGGAACAGGTTGCAGGAACAGGTCGCAGGAACAGGTCGCAGGAACAGGTCGCAGCAACAGATCGCAGGAAAAGATCGCAGGAACAGATCGCAGGAAAAGAGCGCAGCAACAGATGGCAGCAACAGATCGCAAGAACAGAGCGCAGGAACAGATCGCAGGAAAAGATCGCAGGATCAGATCGCAGGAACAGATCGCAGCAACAGATGGCAGCAACAGATCGCAAGAACAGATCGCAGGAACAGATCGCAGTAAAAGATCGCAGCAACAGATGGCAGCAACAGATTGCAAGAACAGATCGCAGGATCAGATCGCAGGAAAAGATCGCAGCAACAGATGGCAGGAACAGATCGCAAGAACAGATCGCAGGAACAGATCACAGCAACAGATCGCAGGAACAGATCGCAGGAACAGTTCGCAAGAACAGATAGCAGGAACAGATCACAGCAACAGATCGCAGGAACAGATCACAGCAACAGATCGCAGCAACAGATCGCAGCAACAGATCGCAGGAACAGATCGCAGGAACAAATCGCAGGAAAAGATCGCAGGAACAGATCGCATCAACAGATCGCAGCAACAGATCGCAGCAACAGATCGCAGGAACAGATCGCAGCAACAGATCACAGGAAGAGATCACAGGAACAGATCGCAGCAACAGATCGCAGCAACAGATCACAGGAACAGATCACAGCAACAGTTCGCAGCAACAGATCGCAGCAACAGATCACAAGAACAGATCGCAGCAACAGATCGCAGCAAGAGAACGCTGCAACAGATCACAGCAACAGATCGCAGCAACAGATCGCAAGAACAGATCGAAGCAACAGATTGCAAGAACAGATCGCAGCAACAGATCGCAGGAACAGATCACAGGAACAGATCACAGGAACAGATCACAGGAACAGATCACAGGAATAGATCGCAAGTACAGATCGCAGGAAAAGATCACAGCAACAGATCGCAGCTACAGATCGCAAGAACAGATCGCAGGAACAGATCGCAGGAACAGATCGCAGCAACAGATCACAGGAACAGATCGCAGGAACAGATTGCAGCAACAGATCACAGGAACAGATTGCAGCAACAGATCGCAAGAACAGATAGCAGAAACAGATCGCAGCAACAGATCGCAGCAACAGATCGCAGCAACAGATCGCAGGAACAGATCACAGGAACAGATCGCAGGAACAGATCACAGGAACAGATCGCAGGAACAGACCACAAGAGCAGATCGCAAGAACAGATCGCAGCAACAGATCGCAGCAATAGATTGTAAGAACAGATCGCAGGAACAGATCGCAGGAACAGATCGCAGGAACAGATCGCAAGAACAGATCGCAGGAACAGATCGCAGGAACAGATCGCAGCAACAGTTCGCAGCAACAGATCACAGCAACAGATCGCAAGAACAGATCGCAAGAACAGATCGCAGGAACATATTGCAGCAACAGATCGCAGCAACAGATCATAAGAACAGATCACAGCAACAGATCGCAGGAACAGATTGCAAGAACAGATCGCAAGAACAGATCACAGCAACAGATCACAGCAACAGATCAAAAGAACAGATCGCAGGAAGAGATCACGGGAACTGATCGCAGGAACAGATCACAAGAACAGATCACAGCAACAGATCGTAGCAACAGATCGCAGGAACAGATCGCAGCAAAGATCGCAGGAACAGATCGCAGCAACAGATAGCAACAACAGATCGCAGGAACAGAACGCAGGAACAGATCGCAGGAACAGATCGCAGGAAGAGATCAAAGCAACAGAACGCAGCAACAGATCAAAGCAACAGATCGCAAGAACAGCTCGCAGCAACAGATTGCAGGAACAGGTCGCAGGAACAGATCACAGGAACAGATCACAAGAACAGATCGCAGGAACAGATGGCAGCAACAGATCGCAGGAACAGGTCGCAGGAACAGGTCGCAGGAACAGGTCGCAGGAACAGGTCGCAGGAACAGGTCGCAGCAACAGATCGCAGGAAAAGAGCGCAGCAACAGATGGCAGCAACAGATCGCAAGAACAGAGCGCAGGAACAGATCACAGGAAAAGATCGCAGGATCAGATCGCAGGAACAGATCGCAGCAACAGATGGCAGCAACAGATCGCAAGAACAGATCGCAGGAACAGATCGCAGTAAAAGATCGCAGCAACAGATGGCAGCAACAGATCGCAAGAACAGATCGCAGGATCAGATCGCAGGAAAAGATCGCAGCAACAGATGGCAGGAACAGATCGCAAGAACAGATCGCAGGAACAGATCACAGCAACAGATCGCAGGAACAGATCGCAGGAACAGTTCGCAAGAACAGATAGCAGGAACAGATCACAGCAACAGATCGCAGGAACAGATCACAGCAACAGATCGCAGGAACAGATCGCTGCAACAGATCACAGGAACAGATCGCAGCAACAGATCGCAGCAACAGATCGTAGCAACAGATCGCAGGAACAGTTCGCAGGAACAGATCGCAGCAATAGATCACAGCAATAGATCGCAGCAACAGATCGCAGGAACAGATCGCTGCAACAGATCGCAGGAACAGATCGCAGCAACAAATCGCAGCAACAGATTGTAGCAACAGATCGCAGCAACAAATCGCAGGAATAGATCGCAGGAATAGATTGCAGCAATAGATCACAGGAACAGATTGCAGGAACAGATCGCAGGAACAGATCACAGCCATAGATCGCAGCATCAGATCGCAGCAACAGATCGCAGCAACAGATCGCAGGAAGAGATCGCAGGAAGAGATCGCAGGAACAGATCGCAGGAACAGGTCGCAGGAACAGATCGCAGCAATAGGTCGCAGCAACAGATCGCAGCAACAGATTGCAGCAACAGATCGCAGCAACAGATCGCGATAAACAGATCGCAGCAACAGATCGCAGCAACAGATCACAGGAAGAGATCGCAGCAACAGATCGCAGCAACAGATCGCAGCAACAGATCGCAGGAACAGATCGCAGCAACAGATCGCAGGAACAGATTGCAGCAACAGATCGCAGCAACAGATCGCAGCAACAGATCGCAGCAACGGATCGCAGGAACAGATCGCAAGAGCAGATCGCAGGAATAGATCGCAGCAACAGATCGCAGCAACAGATCGCAGCAACAGATCGCAGCAACAGATCGCAGGAACAGATCGCAGGAACAGAACGCAAGAACAGATCGCAAGAACAGATCGCAGCAACAGATGGCAGCAACAGATCGCAGCAACAGATCGCAGCAACAGATCGCAGCAACAGATCGCAGGAACAGATCGCAGGAACAGATCGCAGGAATAGATCGCAGCAACAGATCACAGCAACAGATCGCAGCAACAGATCGCAGCAACAGATCGCAGGAACAGATCGCAGGAACAGAATGCAAGAGCAGATCGCAGGAATAGATCGCAGCAACAGATCGCAGCAACAGATCGCAGCAACAGATCGCAGCAACAGATCGCAGGAACAGATCGCAGGAACAGAACGCAAGAACAGATCGCAAGAACAGATCGCAGCAACAGATCGCAGCAACAGATCGCAGCAATAGATGGCAGCAACAGATCGCAGCAACAGATCGCAGCAACAGATTGCAGGAACAGATCGCAGGAACAGATCGCAGGAACAGGTTGCAGGAAAAGGTCGCAGGAACAGGTCGCAGCAACAGATCGCAGGAACAGATCGCAAGAACAGGTTGCAGGAACAGGTCGCAGGAACAGGTCGCAGCAACAGATCGCAGGAACAGATCGCAGGAACAGATCGCAGGAACAGATCACAGCAACAGATCGCGGGAATAGATCGCGGGAATAGATCGCAGGAACAGATCGCAGGAACAGATCGCAGGAACAGATCACAGCAATAGATCGCATCATCAGATCGCAGGAAGAGATCGCAGGAGGACATCGCAGCAACAGATCGCAGCAACAGAACGCAGCAACAGATAGCAGGAACAGATCGCTGCAACGGATCGCAGGAACAGATCGCAGCAACAGATTGAAGCAACAGATCGCAGCAACAGATCGCAGGAAGAGATCGCAGCAACAGATCGCAGCAACAGATCGCAGCAACAGATCGCAGGAACAGATCGCAGGAACAGATCGCAGGAACAGAATGCAGGAACAGGTCGCAGGAACAGGTCGCAGGAACAGGTCGCAGGAACAGATCGCAGCAATAGATCGCAGCAACAGATCGCAGCAACAGATCGCAGGAACAGATCGCAGCAATAGATCGCTGCAACAGATCGCAGGAACAGATCGCAGCAACAGATCGCAGCAACAGATCGCAGCAACAGATTGCAGGAACAGATCGCTGCAACAGATCGCAGGAACAGAATGCAGTAACAGATTGTAGCAACAGATCGCAGGAAGAGATCGTAGCAACAGGTCACAGGAACTGATCGCAGGAACAGATCGCAGCAACAGATCGCAGGAAGAGATCGTAGCAACAGGTCACAGGAACTGATCGCAGTAACAGATCGCAGCAATTGATCGCAGCAACAGATCGCAGCAACAGATCGCTGCAACAGATCGCGGGAACAGATCGCAGCAACAGATCGCAGCAACAGATCGCAGCAACAGATCGCAGGAACAGATCGCAGCAACAGATCGCAGCAACAGATCGCAGGAACAGATCGCAGGAACAGATCGCAGGAACAGATCGCAGGAACAGATCGCAGCAACAAATCGCAGGAACAGATCGCAGGAACAGATCGCAGGAACAGATCGCAGGAACAGAACACAAGAACAGATCGCAAGAACAGATCGCAGGAACAGAACGCAAGAACAGATCGCAAGAACAGATCGCAAGAACAGATCGCAGCAACAGATTGCAGCAACAGATCGCAGGAACAGATCGCAGGAACAGATCGCAGCAACAGATTGCAGGAACAGATCGCAGGAACAGATCGCAGGAACAGATCGCAGCAACAAATCGCAGGAACAGATCGCAGGAACAGATCGCAGGAACAGAACGCAAGAACAGATCGCAAGAACAGATCGCAAGAACAGATCACAGCAACAGATCGCAGCAACAGATCGCAGCAACAGATCGCAGCAACAGATCGCAGGATGAGATCGCAGGAACAGATCGCAGGAAGAGATCGCAGGAAGAGATCGCAGCAACAGATCGCAGGAACAGAACGCAGTAACAGATTGTAGCAACAGATCGCAGGAACAGATCGCAGGAACGGATCGCAGCAATAGATCGCAGCAACAGATCGCAGCAACAGATCGCAGCAACAGATCACAGCAACAGATCGCAGCAACAGATCGCAGCAACAAATTGCAGGAACAGATCGTAGCAACAGATCGCAGCAACAGATCGCAGGAACAGAATGCAGTAACAGATTGTAGCAACAGATCGCAGGAAGAGATCGTAGCAACAGGTCACAGGAACTGATCGCAGGAACAGATCGCAGCAACAGATCGCAGGAAGAGATCGTAGCAACAGGTCACAGGAACTGATCGCAGTAACAGATCGCAGCAATTGATCGCAGCAACAGATAGCAGCAACAGATCGCTGCAACAGATCGCGGGAACAGATCGCAGCAACAGATCGCAGCAACAGATCGCAGGAACAGATCGCAGGAACAGATTGCAGGAACAGGTCGCAGGAACAGATCGCAGGAACAGATCGCAGGAACAGGTCGCAGGAACAGATCGCAGCAATAGGTCGCAGCAACAGATCGCAGCAACAGATTGCAGCAACAGATCGCAGCAACAGATCGCAGGAACAGATCACAGGAACAGATCGCAGAACAGACCACAAGAGCAGATCGCAAGAACAGATCGCAGCAACAGACCGCAGCAACAGATTGTAAGAACAGATCGCAGGAACAGATCGCAGGAACAGATCGCAGCAACAGATCGCAAGAACAGATCGCAGGAACAGATCGCAGGAACAGATCGCAGCAACAGTTCGCAGCAACAGATCACAGCAACAGATCGCAAGAACAGATCGCAAGAACAGATCGCAGGAACATATTGCAGCAACAGATCGCAGCAACAGATCATAAGAACAGATCACAGCAACAGATCGCAGGAACAGATTGCAAGAACAGATCGCAAGAACAGATCACAGCAACAGATCACAACAACAGATCACAAGAACAGATCGCAGGAAGAGATCACGGGAACTGATCGCAGGAACAGATCACAAGAACAGATCACAGCAACAGATCGTAGCAACAGATCGCAGGAACAGATCGCAGCAAAGATCGCAGGAACAGATCGCAGCAACAGATAGCAACAACAGATCGCAGGAACAGAACGCAGGAACAGATCGCAGGAACAGATCGCAGGAAGAGATCAAAGCAACAGAACGCAGCAACAGATCAAAGCAACAGATCGCAAGAACAGCTCGCAGCAACAGATTGCAGGAACAGGTCGCAGGAACAGATCACAGGAACAGATCACAAGAACAGATCGCAGGAACAGATCGCAGCAACAGATGGCAGCAACAGATCGCAAGAACAGATCGCAGGAACAGATCGCAGTAAAAGATCGCAGCAACAGATGGCAGCAACAGATCGCAAGAACAGATCGCAGGATCAGATCGCAGGAAAAGATCGCAGCAACAGATGGCAGGAACAGATCGCAAGAACAGATCGCAGGAACAGATCACAGCAACAGATCGCAGGAACAGATCGCAGGAACAGTTCGCAAGAACAGATAGCAGGAACAGATCACAGCAACAGATCGCAGGAACAGATCACAGCAACAGATCGCAGGAACAGATCGCTGCAACAGATCACAGGAACAGATCGCAGCAACAGATCGCAGCAACAGATCGCAGCAACAGATCAGATCGCAGCAACAGATCGCAGCAACAGATCGTAGCAACAGGTCGCAGGAACAGTTCGCAGGAACAGATCGCAGCAATAGATCACAGCAATAGATCGCAGCAACAGATCGCAGGAACAGATCGCTGCAACAGATCGCAGGAACAGATCGCAGCAACAAATCGCAGCAACAGATTGTAGCAACAGATCGCAGCAACAAATCGCAGGAATAGATCGCAGGAATAGATTGCAGCAATAGATCACAGGAACAGATTGCAGGAACAGATCGCAGGAACAGATCGCAGCCATAGATCGCAGCATCAGATCGCAGCAACAGATCGCAGCAACAGATCGCAGGAAGAGATCGCAGGAAGAGATCGCAGGAACAGATCGCAGGAACAGAACACAAGAACAGATCGCAAGAACAGATCGCAGGAACAGAACGCAAGAACAGATCGCAAGAACAGATCGCAAGAACAGATCGCAGCAACAGATTGCAGCAACAGATCGCAGGAACAGATCGCAGGAACAGATCGCAGCAACAGATTGCAGGAACAGATCGCAGGAACAGATCGCAGGAACAGATCGCAGCAACAAATCGCAGGAACAGATCGCAGGAACAGATCGCAGGAACAGAACGCAAGAACAGATCGCAAGAACAGATCGCAAGAACAGATCACAGCAACAGATCGCAGCAACAGATCGCAGCAACAGATCGCAGCAACAGATCGCAGGATGAGATCGCAGGAACAGATCGCAGGAAGAGATCGCAGGAAGAGATCGCAGCAACAGATCGCAGGAACAGAACGCAGTAACAGATTGTAGCAACAGATCGCAGGAACAGATCGCAGGAACGGATCGCAGCAATAGATCGCAGCAACAGATCGCAGCAACAGATCGCAGCAACAGATCACAGCAACAGATCGCAGCAACAGATCGCAGCAACAAATCGCAGGAACAGATCGTAGCAACAGATCGCAGCAACAGATCGCAGGAACAGAATGCAGTAACAGATTGTAGCAACAGATCGCAGGAAGAGATCGTAGCAACAGGTCACAGGAACTGATCGCAGGAACAGATCGCAGCAACAGATCGCAGGAAGAGATCGTAGCAACAGGTCACAGGAACTGATCGCAGTAACAGATCGCAGCAATTGATCGCAGCAACAGATAGCAGCAACAGATCGCTGCAACAGATCGCGGGAACAGATCGCAGCAACAGATCGCAGCAACAGATCGCAGGAACAGATCGCAGGAACAGATTGCAGGAACAGGTCGCAGGAACAGATCGCAGGAACAGATCGCAGGAACAGGTCGCAGGAACAGATCGCAGCAATAGGTCGCAGCAACAGATCGCAGCAACAGATTGCAGCAACAGATCGCAGCAACAGATCGCAGGAACAGATCACAGGAACAGATCGCAGGAACAGACCACAAGAGCAGATCGCAAGAACAGATCGCAGCAACAGACCGCAGCAACAGATTGTAAGAACAGATCGCAGGAACAGATCGCAGGAACAGATCGCAGCAACAGATCGCAAGAACAGATCGCAGGAACAGATCGCAGGAACAGATCGCAGCAACAGTTCGCAGCAACAGATCACAGCAACAGATCGCAAGAACAGATCGCAAGAACAGATCGCAGGAACATATTGCAGCAACAGATCGCAGCAACAGATCATAAGAACAGATCACAGCAACAGATCGCAGGAACAGATTGCAAGAACAGATCGCAAGAACAGATCACAGCAACAGATCACAACAACAGATCACAAGAACAGATCGCAGGAAGAGATCACGGGAACTGATCGCAGGAACAGATCACAAGAACAGATCACAGCAACAGATCGTAGCAACAGATCGCAGGAACAGATCGCAGCAAAGATCGCAGGAACAGATCGCAGCAACAGATAGCAACAACAGATCGCAGGAACAGAACGCAGGAACAGATCGCAGGAACAGATCGCAGGAAGAGATCAAAGCAACAGAACGCAGCAACAGATCAAAGCAACAGATCGCAAGAACAGCTCGCAGCAACAGATTGCAGGAACAGGTCGCAGGAACAGATCACAGGAACAGATCACAAGAACAGATCGCAGGAACAGATCGCAGCAACAGATGGCAGCAACAGATCGCAAGAACAGATCGCAGGATCAGATCGCAGTAAAAGATCGCAGCAACAGATGGCAGCAACAGATCGCAAGAACAGATCGCAGGAACAGATCACAGCAACAGATCGCAGGAACAGATCGCAGGAACAGTTCGCAAGAACAGATAGCAGGAACAGATCACAGCAACAGATCGCAGGAACAGATCACAGCAACAGATCGCAGGAACAGATCGCTGCAACAGATCACAGGAACAGATCGCAGCAACAGATCGCAGCAACAGATCGCAGCAACAGATCAGATCGCAGCAACAGATCGCAGCAACAGATCGTAGCAACAGGTCGCAGGAACAGTTCGCAGGAACAGATCGCAGCAATAGATCACAGCAATAGATCGCAGCAACAGATCGCAGGAACAGATCGCTGCAACAGATCGCAGGAACAGATCGCAGCAACAAATCGCAGCAACAGATTGTAGCAACAGATCGCAGCAACAAATCGCAGGAATAGATCGCAGGAATAGATTGCAGCAATAGATCACAGGAACAGATTGCAGGAACAGATCGCAGGAACAGATCGCAGCCATAGATCGCAGCATCAGATCGCAGCAACAGATCGCAGCAACAGATCGCAGGAAGAGATCGCAGGAAGAGATCGCAGGAACAGATCGCAGCAACAGATCGCAGCAACAGATCGCAGGAAGAGATCGCAGGAAGAGATCGCAGCAACAGATCGCAGCAACAGATCGCAGGAACAGATCGCAGGAACAGATCGCAGGAACAGATCGCAGGAAGAGATCGCAGTAACAGATCACAGGATCAGATCGCAAGAACAGATCGCAAGAACAGATCGCAACAACAGATCGCAGGAAAAGAGTGCAGGAACAGATCGCAGCAACAGATCGCAGCAACAGATCGCAGCAACAGATTGCAGCATCAGATCACAGCAAGAGATCACAGGAAGAGATCGCAGTAACAGATCACAGGAACAGATCGCAGGAACAGATCGCAGCAATAGATCGCAGGAACAGATCGCAGCAACAGATCGCAGGAACAGATCACGAGAACAGATCACAGGAAGAGAACGCATTAACAGATCGCAAGAACAGATCGCAGGAACAGATTGCAGGAACAGCTCGCAGGAACAGATCGCAGCAACAGATCGCAGCAACAGATCGCAGGAACAGATCGCAAGAAACAGATCGCAAGAACAGATCGCGATAAACAGATCGCAGCAACAGTTCGCAGCAACAGATCACAGGAAGAGATCGCAGCAACAGATCGCAGCAACAGATCGCAGCAACAGATCGCAGGAACAGATCGCAGCAACAGATCGCAGGAACAGATTGCAGCAACAGATCGCAGCAACAGATCGCAGCAACAGATCGCAGCAACAGATCGCAGGAACAGATCGCAAGAGCAGATCGCAGGAATAGATCGCAGCAACAGATCGCAGCAACAGATCGCAGCAACAGATCGCAGGAACAGATCGCAGGAACAGAACGCAAGAACAGATCGCAAGAACAGATTGCAGCAACAGATCGCAGCAACAGATCGCAGCAACAGATCGCAGCAACAGATCGCAGCAACAGATCGCAGGAACAGATCGCAGGAACAGATCGCAGGAATAGATCGCAGCAACAGATCACAGCAACAGATCGCAGCAACAGATCGCAGCAACAGATCGCAGGAACAGATCGCAGGAACAGAACGCAAGAGCAGATCGCAGGAATAGATCGCAGCAACAGATCGCAGCAACAGATCGCAGCAACAGATCGCAGCAACAGATCGCAGGAACAGATCGCAGGAACAGAACGCAAGAACAGATCGCAAGAACAGATCGCAGCAACAGATCGCAGCAACAGATCGCAGCAATAGATGGCAGCAACAGATGGCAGCAACAGATCGCAGCAAGAGATCGCAGGAACAGATCGCAGGAACAGATCGCAGGAACAGGTTGCAGGAAAAAGTCGCAGGAACAGGTCGCAGCAACAGATCGCAGGAACAGATCGCAAGAACAGGTTGCAGGAACAGGTCGCAGGAACAGGTCGCAGCAACAGATCGCAGGAACAGATCGCAGGAACAGGTCGCAGGAACAGATCGCAGCAACAGATCACAGCAACAGTTCGCGGGAATAGATCGCGGGAATAGATCGCAGGAACAGATCGCAGGAACAGATCACAGGAACAGATCGCAGCAATAGATCGCAGCAACAGATCGCAGGAAAAGATCGCAGCAACAGATCGCAGCAATAGATCGCAGCAACAGATCGCAGGAAGAGATCGCAGGAGGACATCGCAGCAACAGATCGCAGCAACAGAACGCAGCAACAGATAGCAGGAACAGATCGCTGCAACAGATCGCAGGAACAGATCGCAGCAACAGATCGCAGCAACAGATCGCAGCAACAGATCGCAGGAAGAGATCGCAGCAACAGATCGCAGCAACAGATCGCAGCAACAGATCGCAGGAACAGATCGCAGGAACAGATCGCAGGAACAGAATGCAGGAACAGGTCGCAGGAACAGGTCGCAGGAACAGGTCGCAGGAACAGATCGCAGCAATAGATCGCAGCAACAGATCGCAGCAACAGATCGCGGGAATAGATTGTGGGAATAGATCGCAGGAACAGATCGCAGGAACAGATCGCAGGAACAGATCACAGCAATAGATCGCTGCAACAGATCGCAGGAACAGATCGCAGCAACAGATCGCAGCAACAGATCGCAGCAACAGATTGCAGGAACAGATCGCTGCAACAGATCGCAGGAACAGATTGCAGTAACAGATTGTAGCAATTGATCGCAGCAACAGATCGCAGCAACAGATCGCTGCAACAGATCGCGGGAACAGATCGCAGCAACAGATCGCAGCAACAGATCGCAGCAACAGATCGCAGGAACAGATCGCAGGAACAGATCGCAGCAACAGATCGCAGGAACAGATCGCAGGAACAGATCGCAGGAACAGATCGCAGGAACAGATCGCAGCAACAAATTGCAGGAACAGATCGCAGGAACAGATCGCAGGAACAGATCGCAGGAACAGAACACAAGAACAGATCGCAAGAACAGATCGCAGGAACAGAACGCAAGAACAGATCGCAAGAACAGATCGCAAGAACAGATCGCAGCAACAGATTGCAGCAACAGATCGCAGGAACAGATCGCAGGAACAGATCGCAGCAACAGATTGCAGGAACAGATCGCAGGAACAGATCGCAGGAACAGATCGCAGCAACAAATCGCAGGAACAGATCGCAGGAACAGATCGCAGGAACAGAACACAAGAACAGATCGCAAGAACAGATCGCAAGAACAGATCGCAGCAACAGATCGCAGCAACAGATCGCAGCAACAGATCGCAGCAACAGATCGCAGGATGAGATCGCAGGAACAGATCGCAGGAACAGATCGCAGGAAGAGATCGCAGCAACAGATCGCAGGAACAGAACGCAGTAACAGATTGTAGCAACAGATCGCAGGAACAGATCGCAGGAACGGATCGCAGCAATAGATCGCAGCAACAGATCGCAGCAACAGATCGCAGCAACAGATCACAGCAACAGATCGCAGCAACAGATCGCAGCAACAAATCGCAGGAACAGATCGTAGCAACAGATCGCAGCAACAGATCGCAGGAACAGAATGCAGTAACAGATTGTAGCAACAGATCGCAGGAAGAGATCGTAGCAGCAGGTCACAGGAACTGATCGCAGGAACAGATCGCAGCAACAGATCGCAGGAAGAGATCGTAGCAACAGGTCACAGGAACTGATCGCAGGAACAGATCACAAGAACAGATCACAGCAACAGATCGTAGCAACAGATCGCAGGAACAGATCGCAGCAAAGATCGCAGGAACAGATCGCAGCAACAGATAGCAACAACAGATCGCAGGAACAGAACGCAGGAACAGATCGCAGGAACAGATCGCAGGAAGAGATCAAAGCAACAGATCGCAAGAACAGCTCGCAGCAACAGATTGCAGGAACAGGTCGCAGGAACAGATCACAGGAACAGATCACAAGAACAGATCGCAGGAACAGATGGCAGCAACAGATCGCAGGAACAGGTTGCAGGAACAGGTCGCAGGAACAGGTCGCAGGAACAGGTCGCAGCAACAGATCGCAGGAAAAGATCGCAGGAACAGATCGCAAGAACAGATCGCAGGAACAGATCGCAGTAAAAGATCGCAGCAACAGATGGCAGCAACAGATCGCAAGAACAGATCGCAGGAACAGATCGCAGTAAAAGATCGCAGCAACAGATGGCAGCAACAGATCGCAAGAACAGATCGCAGGATCAGATCGCAGGAAAAGATCGCAGCAACAGATGGCAGGAACAGATCGCAAGAACAGATCACAGGAACAGATCACAGCAACAGATCGCAGGAACAGATCGCAGGAACAGTTCGCAAGAACAGATAGCAGGAACAGATCACAGCAACAGATCGCAGGAACAGATCACAGCAACAGATCGCAGGAACAGATCGCTGCAACAGATCACAGGAACAGATCGCAGCAACAGATCGCAGCAACAGATCGCAGCAACAGATCAGATCGCAGCAACAGATCGCAGCAACAGATCGTAGCAACAGGTCGCAGGAACAGTTCGCAGGAACAGATCGCAGCAATAGATCACAGCAATAGATCGCAGCAACAGATCGCAGGAACAGATCGCTGCAACAGATCGCAGGAACAGATCGCAGCAACAAATCGCAGCAACAGATTGTAGCAACAGATCGCAGCAACAAATCGCAGGAATAGATCGCAGGAATAGATTGCAGCAATAGATCACAGGAACAGATTGCAGGAACAGATCGCAGGAACAGATCGCAGCCATAGATCGCAGCATCAGATCCCAGCAACAGATCGCAGCAACAGATCGCAGGAAGAGATCGCAGGAAGAGATCGCAGGAACAGATCGCAGCAACAGATCGCAGGAACAGATCGCAGGAAGAGATCGCAGGAAGAGATCGCAGGAAGAGATCGCAGCAACAGATGGCAGCAACAGATCGCAGGAACAGATCGCAGGAACAGATCGCAGGAACAGATCGCAGGAAGAGATCGCAGTAACAGATCACAGGATCAGATCGCAAGAACAGATCGCAAGAACAGATCGCAACAACAGATCGCAGGAAAAGATTGCAGGAACAGATCGCAGCAACAGATCGCAGCAACAATTCGCAGCAACAGATTGCAGCATCAGATCACAGCAAGAGATCACAGGAAGAGATCGCAGTAACAGATCACAGGAACAGATCGCAGGAACAGATCGCAGCAATAGATCGCAGGAACAGATCGCAGCAACAGATCGCAGGAACAGATCACGAGAACAGATCACAGGAAGAGAACGCATTAACAGATCGCAAGAACAGATCGCAGGAACAGATTGCAGGAACAGCTCGCAGGAACAGATCGCAGCAACAGATCGCAGCAACAGATCGCAGGAACAGATCGCAAGAAACAGATCGCAAGAACAGATCGCGATAAACAGATCGCAGCAACAGTTCGCAGCAACAGATCACAGGAAGAGATCGCAGCAACAGATCGCAACAACAGATCGCAGGAAAAGATTGCAGGAAGAGATCGCAGCAACAGATCGCAGCAACAGATCGCAGCAACAGATTGCAGCATCAGATCACAGCAAGAGATCACAGGAAGAGATCGCAGTAACAGATCACAGGAACAGATCGCAGGAACAGATCGCAGCAATAGATCGCAGGAACAGATCGCAGCAACAGATCGCAGGAACAGATCACGAGAACAGATCACAGGAAGAGAACGCATTAACAGATCGCAAGAACAGATCGCAGGAACAGATTGCAGGAACAGCTCGCAGGAACAGATCGCAGCAACAGATCGCAGCAACAGATCGCAGGAACAGATCGCAAGAAACAGATCGCAAGAACAGATCGCGATAAACAGATCGCAGCAACAGTTCGCAGCAACAGATCACAGGAAGAGATCGCAGCAACAGATCGCAGCAACAGATCGCAGCAACAGATCGCAGGAACAGATCGCAGAAACAGATCGCAGGAACAGATTGCAGCAACAGATCGCAGCAACAGATCGCAGCAACAGATCGCAGCAACAGATCGCAGGAACAGATCGCAAGAGCAGATCGCAGGAATAGATCGCAGCAACAGATCACAGCAACAGATCGCAGCAACAGATCGCAGGAACAGATCGCAGGAACAGAAAGCAAGAACAGATCGCAAGAACAGATCGCAGCAACAGATCGCAGCAACAGATCGCAGCAACAGATCGCAGCAACAGATCGCAGCAACAGATCGCAGGAACAGATCGCAGGAACAGATCGCAGGAATAGATCGCAGCAACAGATCACAGCAACAGATCGCAGCAACAGATCGCAGCAACAGATCGCAGGAACAGATCGCAGGAACAGAACGCAAGAGCAGATCGCAGGAATAGATCGCAGCAACAGATCGCAGCAACAGATCGCAGCAACAGATCGCAGCAACAGATCGCAGGAACAGATCGCAGGAACAGAACGCAAGAACAGATCGCAAGAACAGATCGCAGCAACAGATCGCAGCAACAGATCGCAGCAATAGATGGCAGCAACAGATCGCAGCAACAGATCGCAGCAACAGATCGCAGGAACAGATCGCAGGAACAGGTTGCAGGAAAAAGTCGCAGGAACAGGTCGCAGCAACAGATCACAGGAACAGATCGCAAGAACAGGTTGCAGGAACAGGTCGCAGGAACAGGTCGCAGCAACAGATCGCAGGAACAGATCGCAGGAACAGGTCGCAGGAACAGATCGCAGCAACAGATCACAGCAACAGATCGCGGGAATAGATCGCGGGAATAGATCGCAGGAACAGATCGCAGGAACAGATCGCAGGAACAGATCGCAGCAATAGATCGCAGCAACAGATCGCAGGAAAAGATCGCAGCAACAGATCGCAGCAATAGATCGCAGCAACTGATCGCAGGAAGAGATCGCAGGAGGACATCGCAGCAACAGATCGCAGCAACAGAACGCAGCAACAGATAGCAGGAACAGATCGCTGCAACAGATCGCAGGAACAGATCGCAGCAACAGATCGCAGCAACAGATCGCAGCAACAGATCGCAGGAAGAGATCGCAGCAACAGATCGTAGCAACAGATCGCAGCAACAGATCGCAGGAACAGAATGCAGTAACAGATTGTAGCAACAGATCGCAGGAAGAGATCGCAGCAATAGATCGCAGCAACAGATCGCAGCAACAGATCGCAGCAACAGATCACAGCAACAGATTGCAGCAACAGATCGCAGCAACAAATCGCAGGAACAGATCGTAGCAACAGATCGCAGCAACAGATCGCAGGAACAGAATGCAGTAACAGATTGTAGCAACAGATCGCAGGAAGAGATCGTAGCAACAGGTCACAGGAACTGATCGCAGGAACAGATCGCAGCAACAGATCGCAGGAAGAGATCGTAGCAACAGGTCACAGGAACTGATCGCAGTAACAGATCGCAGCAATTGATCGCAGCAACAGATCGCAGCAACAGATCGCTGCAACAGATCGCGGGAACAGATCGCAGCAACAGATCGCAGCAACAGATCGCAGCAACAGATCGCAGGAACAGATCGCAGGAACAGATCGCAGCAACAGATCGCAGGAACAGATCGCAGGAACAGATCGCAGGAACAGATCGCAGGAACAGATCGCAGCAACAAATCGCAGGAACAGATCGCAGGAACAGATCGCAGGAACAGATCGCAGGAACAGAACACAAGAACAGATCGCAAGAACAGATCGCAGGAACAGAACGCAAGAACAGATCGCAAGAACAGATCGCAAGAACAGATCGCAGCAACAGATCGCAGCAACAGATCACAGCAACAGATCGCAGGAACAGATCGCAGCAATAGATCACAGCAACAGATCGCAGGAACAGATCGCAGGAACAGGTCGCAGGAACAGATCGCAGCAATAGGTCGCAGCAACAGATCGCAGCAACAGATTGCAGCAACAGATCGCAGCAACAGATCGCAGCATCAGATCGCAGGAACAGATCGCAGGAATAGATCGCAGGAATAGATCGCAGCAATAGATCGCAGGAACACATCGCAGGAACAGATCGCAGGAAAAGATCGCAGCAATAGATTGCAGCAACAGATTGCAGGAACAGATCGCTGCATCAGATCGCAGCAACAGATCGCAGCAACAGATCGCAGCAACAGATCGCAGGAAGAAATCGCAGGAACAGATCGCAGGAACAGATCGCAGGAACAGAACACAAGAACAGATCGCAAGAACAGATCGCAGGAACAGAATGCAAGAACAGATCGCAAGAACAGATCGCAGCAACAGATCGCAGCAACAGATCGCAGGAACAGATCGCAGGAACAGATCGCAGGAACAGATCGCAGGAACAGATCGCAGCAACAGATCGCAGGAACAGATCGCAGGAACAGATCGCAGGAACAGATCGCAGGAACAGATCGCAGCAACAAATCGCAGGAACAGATCGCAGGAACAGATCGCAGGAACAGATCGCAGGAACAGAACACAAGAACAGATCGCAAGAACAGATCGCAGGAACAGAACGCAAGAACAGATCGCAAGAACAGATCGCAAGAACAGATCGCAGCAACAGATCGCAGCAACAGATCACAGCAACAGATCGCAGGAACAGATCGCAGCAATAGATCACAGCAACAGATCGCAGGAACAGATCGCAGGAACAGGTCGCAGGAACAGATCGCAGCAATAGGTCGCAGCAACAGATCGCAGCAACAGATTGCAGCAACAGATCGCAGCAACAGATCGCAGCATCAGATCGCAGGAACAGATCGCAGGAATAGATCGCAGGAATAGATCGCAGCAATAGATCGCAGGAACACATCGCAGGAACAGATCGCAGGAAAAGATCGCAGCAATAGATTGCAGCAACAGATTGCAGGAACAGATCGCTGCATCAGATCGCAGCAACAGATCGCAGCAACAGATCGCAGCAACAGATCGCAGGAAGAAATCGCAGGAACAGATCGCAGGAACAGATCGCAGGAACAGAACACAAGAACAGATCGCAAGAACAGATCGCAGGAACAGAATGCAAGAACAGATCGCAAGAACAGATCGCAGCAACAGATCGCAGCAACAGATCGCAGGAACAGATCGCAGGAACAGATCGCAGCAACAGATTGCAGGAACAGATCGCAGGAACAGATCGCAGGAACAGATCGCAGCAACAAATCGCAGGAACAGATCGCAGGAACAGATCGCAGGAACAGAACGCAAGAACAGATCGCAAGAACAGATCGCAAGAACAGATCGCAGCAACAGATCGCAGCAACAGATCGCAGCAACAGATCGCAGGATGAGATCGCAGGAACAGATCGCAGGAAGAGATCGCAGCAACAGATCGCAGGAACAGAACGCAGTAACAGATTGTAGCAACAGATCGCAGGAAGAGATCGCAGGAACGGATCGCAGCAATAGATCGCAGCAACAGATCGCAGCAACAGATCGCAGCAACAGATCGCAGGAACAGATCGCAGGAACAGATCGCAGGAAGAGATCGCAGCAACAGATCGCAGCAACAGATCGCAGCAACAGATCGCAGCAACAGATCGCAGGAACAGATCGCAGGAAGAGATCGCAGGAAGAGATCGCAAGAACAGTTCGCAAGAACAGATCGCAGCAACAGATCGCAGGAACAGATCGCAGGAACAGATCGCAAGAACAGATCGCAGGAACAGATCGCAGCAATAGATCGCAGCAACAGATCGCAGCAACAGATCGCAGCAACAGATCGCAGCAACAGATCGCAGGATGAGATCGCAGGAACAGATCGCAGGAAGAGATCGCAGGAAGAGATCGCAGCAACAGATCGCAGGAACAGAACGCAGTAACATATTGTAGCAACAGATCGCAGGAACAGATCGCAGGAACGGATCGCAGCAATAGATCGCAGCAACAGATCGCAGCAACAGATCGCAGCAACAGATCACAGCAACAGATCGCAGCAACAGATCGCAGCAACACATCGCAGCAATAGATCGCAGCAACAGATCGCAGCAACAGATCGCAGCAACAGATCGCAGCAACAGATCACAGGAACAGGTCGCAGGAACAGGTCGCAGCAACAGATCGCAGGAACAGATCGCAGGAACAGATTGCAGGAACAGGTCGCAGGAACAGATCGCAGGAACAGATCGCAGGAACAGGTCGCAGGAACAGATCGCAGCAATAGGTCGCAGCAACAGATCGCAGCAACAGATTGCAGCAACAGATCGCAGCAACAGATCGCAGCATCAGATCGCAGGAACAGATCGCAGGAATAGATCGCAGGAATAGATCGCAGCAATAGATCGCAGGAACACATCGCAGGAACAGATCGCAGGAACAGATCGCAGCAATAGATTGCAGCAACAGATTGCAGGAACAGATCGCAGCATCAGATCGCAGCAACAGATCGCAGCAACAGATCGCAGCAACAGATCGCAGGAAGAAATCGCAGGAACAGATCGCAGGAACAGATCGCAGGAACAGATCACAGGAACAGATTGCAGGAACAGATTTGCAGGAAGAGATCGCAGGAAGAGATCGCAGGAAGAGATCGCAGTAACAGATCGCAAGAACAGATCGCAAGAACAGATCGCAGCAACAGATCGCAGGAACAGATCGCAGGAACAGATCGCAAGAACAGATCGCAGGAACAGATCGCAGCAATAGATCGCAGCAACAGATCGCAGCAATAGATCGCAGCAACAGATCGCAGCAACAGATCGCAGGAACAGATCGCAGCAATAGATCACAGCAACAGATCGCAGGAACAGGTCGCAGCAACAGATCGCAGGAACAGATCGCAAGAACAGATTGCAGGAACAGGTCGCAGGAACAGATCGCAGCAATAGGTCGCAGCAACAGATCGCAGCAACAGATTGCAGCAACAGATCGCAGGAACAGGTCGCAGGAACAGATCGCAGCAATAGGTCGCAGCAACAGATCGCAGCAACAGATCGCAGCAACAGATCGCAGGAATAGATCGCAGGAATAGATCGCAGCAATAGATCGCAGGAACACATCGCAGGAACAGATCGCAGGAACAGATCGCAGCAATAGATTGCAGCAACAGATTGCAGGAACAGATCGCAGCATCAGATCGCAGCAACAGATCGCAGCAACAGATCGCAGCAACAGATCGCAGGAAGAAATCGCAGGAACAGATCGCAGGAACAGATCGCAGGAACAGATCACAGGAACAGATTGCAGGAACAGATTTGCAGGAAGAGATCGCAGGAAGAGATCGCAGGAAGAGATCGCAGTATCAGATCGCAAGAACAGATCGCAAGAACAGATCGCAGCAACAGATCGCAGGAACAGATCGCAGGAACAGATCGCAAGAACAGATCGCAAGAACAGATCGCAGCAACAGATCACAGGAACAGATCGCAGCAACAGATCACAGGAACAGATCGCAGGAACAGATCGCAGGAACAGATCGCAGGTACAGAGCGCAGATGCAGATCGCAGGAGCAGATCGCAGGAAGTGATCGCAAGAACAGATCGCAAGAATAGATCGCAGGAACAGATCACAGGAACAGATCGCAGGATCGCAGGAACAGATTTGCAGTAACAGATCGCAGCAACAGATGGGGAAGTAATCTACCAATTTGCTGGGTGTCAGGCTACTGTTGTAGTGTCACTGAGTGCAAGAATGAGTGAGTATGGGAAACAATGAGTGAAGGAAGAGGAGGAGGTTTGCCAGGCATGGATACTCCCTCTCCTTACTCCCCACCACCCCCAGCAGACATGTAATCTCATGAGGAGGCAAAAAGCCTGAGAAATAACCAGGACCAATAAGGGAAAATTCCTCTCCAACCCCCTCAGGTGATCGAAACTGGTCCAGAAGATGACATGGACCAAGTCTTAGCTATAAAGACACTGACCATCTTCATGATGCGATCTCTGCGCCAGTCAGGAACCGGTCCAGCTCCCTCTTGAAGGCAGCGAGTCAGCCCCCAGCACACCAGGCAACACATTCCAGAGGCTCACTACTCTCTGGGAAAAGAAAACCTGCCCAACACCCAGTCTATTCCTCCTCTTACATAGTTTAACCTCATGTCCCATGGTCCCCCACAATCTGTTAAACTGCAATAATCTAGCAGTAATGACACCATCCAGCCCTTTCATTATTTTATAGACCTCTATCAGGTTGCCTCTAAGTCTACGCTGCTCTAAAGTAAATAGACCGAGGTCCTTGAGCCTATCTGAGTAGCCGAGGTTCTTGTAAGGTTTCCAAAATTTGCAGATCCCCAAAACCTAAGGAAAAAGGACTTTGGAACTACCCCAGAGTGATAAAAATGCATTTGGGCCTAACATCAGGAATTTAAGACCAAAAACCAAGTTTTGGCATTTTAAAAGACATGTCTGGACCTGTAAGGGAGAAAAGGCTGCACAGGAGGTGGACTCGACCTCTGTAAAAGCAGTTTTGGGTATTGCAGTTGTCTGGGGAATCGGGATGACCTCACTCAAGCCCCAGCAAGCATTAACATTTGGACAATAGACCCTGGGAGAAGGCAGCCCCACCCAAAACACAGGCCCCATTAAAACCTATCACAGACCCATCAACTCATGCATAATTCATATCGCTCAGGACCATTCTATAGAAAAACCCGAGTCCAGCCTAGAAACCCAAAACACAAAACCAATCACCTGTAATCAACCGAAGAGATCGACAGGACGCAAGCCATTTGACACTTAGTAAAGTTGTTACTGTTGACGAGGTCTTACAATGACCGGGATTTGATTTGGTCTTGATAAGGCCACTTCAATTTAGTATAATTGAAGGCCCATCAAGTAGTTACAAGAGTTCGAGTTCTCCAGTTACAGTTCAAGCTCAACAGAAGGCAATTCTGCAGTTCATCGAAAAGCCTGTTTTCAGCAAGAAGTCAGGGCTGGAGTTACAGAGTTCAGGACAAGCAGGCAGAAGGCAGTTTCCACAGTTCTGCAAGAAGGCAGTTCCACAGCTCGGAAGAAGACAGTTTAAACAGAGGCAGAGTTACAGCAAGAAGTTAAACAAAGAAGGCCAACAACTTCACAAGCAGACCGTCACGCAAGAAGAAACCAGAGCGACTGCCTCAGTGACCATCGGACACCTCGCGGCAACAAGGGCCTTACGAAACCTCTTACTCAAAAGACTCTAAACCCTAACTCTCAACTGTCAAGGGTTCGTTTGGTGAGCATTATCCCTGGTTCTCCAGAGTCCAACCTAGCTAGTGAAGTGGGATTGGGAGGGGTGAAGTATTCTTCTAAGGTTATTTCCCTCACTTGTACCGTGTGTTCCCCAACCTGTGTTTAAGTGTTAAGTGTGTTTTAAGTTTGTTACCTTTTTCTTTTAATAAAGTCAAAATTCTTTCATCAGATCCTGTTGTCTACTGCATCTTTGTTCACAACCCCCTAAATAAGTCCAAGGTCTAGAACCAGGGGCGTGGGAGCGATTCGAACCGCTCACTGAGTCAGAGGTGAAACTGACCCCACACACCACCCCCTACATTCTTTAAGCTGGGATTCAGTCTTTAGCTCTCCTCTGCACCTTTCCCGAGGCCACTCTATCACCCACCATGTGCAGAAACAAAACTGGGCTTGTTCTAATGAAGGGGCCGACTGCCTCTCCTCCCCGTTGTCACACAGTCTTCTGGTGACCAACCCGCAAGTCTGGCTCGTGTAGAATGGGTCCCTGGGTGAGGAACAGGCGAGTGTGGGCTCTGCCACAGCGAGGACCTTCACGTGAGGAGGAAGCCAGCGTGAAGGAAGGCCTGTGGGGCTAAATTCGGGACATTATCAGAATGGGGCTCCGAGCTCACACCCACAGTCCTGATTCAGTCAGACCCTGTCCAATAAACAGGAGCCAGTGACTGGAGGAAGCTGCATCTGGCACGGGTCACTGTCGGAGCTTTCTCTCAGCGTTGACATTGTGTGAGTCAGAGATTGAGGGGGCTCGCTTAATTGCTCGCTTCACATCAAAGGTCGAGCTCCATTTCGAGCACAATGTTTCCTGGCAGCGGAACTTTCTGCTCGTCAGTCTCCGACCATGTGTTTATTCTCAAACTGGGGCCCGTGACAGAGGGAAAGTTTACTGCCAAATTTCCCCAGCTCTGCTACCACTCACATTGTCTTTGCATCATCTCAACGTCTCCATTGTTCAACAGGGTTCCCGGAGTGAGCTTAAACCATGTCCCTAGGGATAGTCAGAACCCCTCGCAGTGCCTGCACCCGATACACCGAGCAAGGGTCATTGACCAGGGTATGGGGACAAGGCCAGGGGATGGGACCGGGGATAGCTCCTTCAGAGCATCCACACAGGCACCTTGGCCTTGCTACTAACCCCCATGGCGGTCAGGAATGAGCTGGCTTTTAAAGAGTTAAATAGGGGACCATGCCCCCAACGTGCCACGCGCCCACCCGCTGCGGATATCGGGGGGTCCGAGTGTCACGCTGTGGGGAGGCGGGACACTTCAGTAACATATTTAAATCGGGTTCCCACAGTGCGATTGGGAGCTCAGTTTGAGATTGATTGTTGCTGCGCGGGTTTCCCAGGGTCGGGAAACTCTGCAGTGAAAGGGAGGCGGGAGCTGCCGGCTCCACAAGCTCAGTGCCTCTTTCAGCATTCCGTGTGGGCCAGGAGGAGCAGGAGTGCTCCTGCCCGGCCCTTCAGGGAAGCCTTCGGCCTCCCCCAGCCTCATTCACCTGCCTCCCACCCTGCCCCAGCAGCCCCCCCCGAATACCAACCTCTCAACGCCAGCCCTCCCAATCCCGGGCCTCTCCCCCTCTCAATCCCAGCCTCTCCCCCCTCCCAATCCTGGCCTCTCTCCCCTCCCAATCCTGGGCCTCTCCCCCCTCCCAATCCCGGCCTCTCCCCCCTCCCAATCCCGGCCTCTCTCCCCTCCCAATCCTGGGCCTTGTCCCCCTCCCAATCCCGGGCCTCTCTCCCCTCCCAATCCCGGCCTCTCCCCCCATCCAATCCCGGGCCTCTCCCCCCTCCCAATCCCGGCCCCTCCCCCCAGCCCTGATCCCGGATCTCTTACCCTCCTGATCATGGGGGACAGGCCCCAAGGGTCCGGGGCTGTGGCCTGCTACCGTGGGTGTCCACTCACACCCACTGGTCAGGCTATCCAGCAGCTGGGTGAGAAATGTTAATGAGGTTCAGTTCAGCAGGACCTCTGTGTCCTCGGGCTTGCCCGGCTCTTTGGCCGGTTTACCCTCCCCTCCCACCCATAATATCAGGGTCTATGGGACAGACAACGGGAAATGCCAGACCTGTTTCAGTGCGTACAGACTGGGGATCTCAACACTGCACAATCCTCAACTTCTCATTATCATCACAGGGTTACCCAACACTTCCCTCTCTCATTCCCCCATTACTTCCCATCTTTCATCGGGAATGGCACCATAGTGGTAATGTCACTGGGCTAGTAATCCAGAGACCTGGACTAATGATCCAAGAGACATGAATTTAAATCCACCACGATAGCTGGAAATTTAAATTCAGTTATTTCAATAAATCTGGAATAAAAAACTAGTATCAGTAATGGTGACCATGAAACTACCGGATTGTCGTAAAAACCCATGTGGTTGACTGATGTCCTTTAGGGAAGGAAATCTGCTGTCCTTACCCGGTTTGGCCTATATGTGACTCCAGACCCACAGCAATGTGGTTGACTCTTAAATGGCCCAGCAAGCCACTCAGTTGTATACAACCGCTACGAGAAACAATAATAAAAATAAAACTGGACGGACCACCCAGCATCGACCTCGGCACCGGCTTCGGACACCCAGCCCAGTCGACCCTGCAAAGTCCTCCTCACTAACATCTGGGGACTTGTGCCAAAATTGGGAGAGCTGTCCCACAGACTAGTCAAGCAACAGCCTGACATAGTCATCCTCACAGAATCATACCATTCAGCCAATGTCCCAAACTCCTCCAACACCATCCCTGGTTATGTCCTGGCGGCACAGTGGTATACAGTCGGGAAGGACTGGCCCTGGGAGTCCTCAACATTGACTCCGGACCCCATGAAGTCTCATGGCTTCAGGTCAAGCATAGGCAAGGACACCTCCTGCTGATTACCACCTACGGCCCTCCCTCAGCTGATGAATCAGTACTTCTCCATGTCAAACACCACTTGGAAGAAGCACTGAGAATAGCAAGGGCACAGAATGTACTCTGGGTGGGGGGCTTCAATGTCCATCACCAAGAGTGGCTCAGCAGCACCACTACTGACCGAGCTGGCCGAGTCCTGAAGGACATAACTGCCAGACTGGGCCTGCGACAGGTGGTGAGAGAACCAACACGAGGGAAAAACCTACTTGACCTCGTCCTCACCAATCTACCTGCCACAGATGCATCTGTCCATGACAGCATTGGTAGCAGTGACCACCACACAGTCCCTGTGGAGATGAAGTCCCATCTTCACACTGAGGACACCCCCCATCGTGTTGTGTGGCATTACCACCGTGCTAAATGGGATAGATTCAGAACAGATCGAGCAGCTCAAAACTGGGCATCCATGAGGCGCTGTGGGCCATCAGCAGCAGCAGAATTGTATTCCACCACAATCTGTAACCTCATGGCCCGGCATATCCCTCACTCTACCATTACCATCAAGCCAGTGGACTAACCCTGGTTCAATGAGGAGTGTAGAAGAGCATGCCAGGAGCAGCACCAGGCGTACCTAAAAATGAGGTGCCAATCTGGGGAAGCTGCAACACAGGACTACATGCATGCTAAACAGCGGAGGCAGCATGCTATAGACAGAGCTAAGCGATCCCACAATCAACGGATTAGGTCAAAGCTCTGCAGTCCTGCCACATCCAGTCGTGAATGGTGGTGGACAATTAAACAACTAACGGGAGGAGGAGGCTTCATGAATATCCGCACCCTCAATGATGGTGGAGCCCAGCACGCCAGTGCAAAAGACAAGGCTGAAGCGTTTGCAACCATCTTCAGCCAGAAATGCCGAGTGGATGATCCATCTCGGCCTCCTCCTGAGGACCCCACTGTCACAGAAGCCAGTCTTCAGCCAATGAGATTCACTCCACGTGATATCAAGAAACGGCAGAGCGCACTGGATACAGCAAAGGCTATGGGCCCCGACAACATCCCGGCTGAAGTCTTGTGCTCCAGAACTAGCCGCGCCTCTAGCCAAGCTGTTCCAGTACAGCTACAACACTGGCATCTACCCGACAATGTGGAAAACTGACCAGGTATGTCCGCCCCATCAATCTACTCTCAATCATCAGCAAAGTGATGGAAGGAGTCGTCGACAGTGCTATCAAGCGGCACTTACTCACCAATAACCTGCTCATTGGGTCCTGCTCTCGTCTGCCAAAATTGCTCATATGCCAGAATCATTTTGGAATGCAAAGATAAACCCTGGCTTCTATTCTCTACTGCTAACCGTCTTCTTAAACCCCTCTCCCCTGTCTCCTCCACCTTCACCTCCAACAGCAAGTGTGAGGAGCTCATGGACTTCTTTGTCTCTAAGATTGAGAACATCCATTCAGCTGCCTCTGCCACTTCCCTTCCTTCCCCTAACCCACCGGGCCAAACTCTCTCTAAGGTTCACCCCTGCCCTAGCCCTGAACTCACATCTTTCTCCAGTTTCTCTCCGATCTCCCCTCCATGAGACCCACTTCCTGCTCCCTCGACCCTATTCCCACCAAACTGCTGACCATCCGACTTCCTTTTCTGGCTCCCATGTTAGCTGACTTTGCTAACGGTTCTCTTTCCTCAGGTACTGTCCCCCTCTCCCTCAAATCTGCCGTCATCACCCCTCTCCTCAAAAAAACAACCCTTGACCCCTCCGTCCTTGCAAACTAAATTTGCGAATGACACCAAATTGGGGGCGATAGTTAATACTGAGGAGGACTGCAACAAATTACAGGAAGACATTAATAAACTTGCAGAATGGGCATGTAATTGGCAAATGAATTTCAACACAGATAAATGTGAGGTATTACATTTTGGTAAGAAAAATAGGGAGGTCACTTATTACTTGGAGGGTGCGAGTCTAGGTGAGGTAGAGGAGCAAGGGGATCTGGGAGTACAAATACACAAATCACTAAAAGTAGTGACACAGGTTAACAAGGCCATAAAAAAGCAAACCAGGCACTAGGGTTTATTTCTAGAGGAATAGAATTGAAAAGTAGGGAAGTTATGCTAAACCTGTATCGAACCTTGGTTAGACCACACTTAGAGTACTGCGTACAGTTCTGGTCGCCATATTATAAAAAGGATATAGAAGTACTGGAGAGGGTGCAGAGAAGATTTACAAGGATGATACCAGAAATGCGAGGATATACCAATCAGGAAAGGATGAATAGACTGGGTCTAATTGAGGTCTTTAAAATTATGAACGGTTTTGATAGAGTAAAAGTAAGGTCTCTAGTTTAGAGTAAGTAGTGTTTAAAGGGAAGTAAGATCCCTAGTGTATTTAATATTCTTTAATTTAAAGGAAGTAAAGGGAGTAAATTAAGGGTAGGACATGGCAGGGCAGCTTGGCAGCGTGGATTGCTCCTCCTGTGCTATGTGGGAAGTCAGGGACACTTTCGATGTCCAGGGCGAACACATGTGCAGGAAGTGTTTCCAGCTGCAGCTACTCAAAATCCACGTTTCGGAGCTGGAGCTGCGGCTGGAGTCACTGTGGAGCATCCGCGAAGCTGAGATCTTCATGGATAGCACGTTTAACGAGGTGGTCACACCACAAGTAAAGCATGTACAGGCAGACAGGGAATGGGTGACCACCAGACACAGTAAAAGAACTAGGAAAGTAGTGCAGGAGTCCCCTGGGTCCATCTCCCTCTCCGACAGATTTTCCGTTTTGGATACTGATGGGGGAGAGGGTTTCTCAGGGGAATGCAGCAAAAACCAAGTCCGTGGCACTACGAGTGGCTCAGCTGCACAGGAGTTAAGGAAAAAGAGTGGGAGAGCAATAGTGATAGGGGATTCTATCGCAAGGGGAACAGATAGATGTTTCTGTGGCCGCAGACGTGACTCCAGGATGGTATGTTGCCTCCCTGGTGCCAGGGTGAAGGATGTCACTGAATGGCTGCAGAACATTCTGAAGGGGAGGGCGAACAGTCAGAGGTCGTGGTTCACATTGTTACCAATGACATGGGTAGAAAGAGGGATGAGGTCCTGCAACAAGAATTTAGGGAGCTAGGTAGCAGATTAAAAAGCAGGACCTCAAAGGTTGTAATCTCTGGATTACTCCCGGTGCCACGTGCTAGTGAGTATAGGAATAGGAGGATAGAGCAGATGAATGCGTGGCTAAAGAGTTGGTGCAGGAGGGAGGGCTTTAGTTTCCTGGATCACTGGGTCTGCTTCTGGGGAAGGTGGGACCTGTACAAGTCGGACGGGTTGCACCTGAACCGGAACAGGACCAACATCCTTGTGGGGAGGTTTGCTAGTACTATTGGGGGTGGGGGGTTTAAACTAACTTGGCAGGGGGATGGGATACATAGTGGAGCTATAGTAGAGGGTGATGCACAGCCAAATATAGAGGAAAAAACAAGTCAGCCTGGAAGGCAGAGCAAATATGTAACGGCACAAGGGAGTATGGCAAGGCTGGATGGCATTTATTTTAATGCAAGGAGTCTTGCGAGTAAGGCAGATGAATTGAAGGTGTTGATAAACACATGGGAGTATGATATTGTTGCTATCACAGAGACATGGTTGAGGGAGGGGCAGGACTGGCAGCTCAATATTCCGGGGTATAGAATCTTCAGGCGAGACAGAGGGGGAAGTAAAAGAGGAGGGGGTGTCGCAATATTAATCAAGGAGTCAATTACTGCTGCAAGGAGGGATGATATCTTAGCAGGTTCCTCTAATGAGGCCATATGGGTAGAACTTAAAAACAAAAAGGGGGCAAGCACTTTGCTGGGAGTGTACTATAGGCCCCCAAACAGTCAGGAGGAGATAGAGGAACAGATATGTAGGCAAATCTCAGAGAAGTGTAGAAATAATAGGGTAATAATAGTAGGGGATTTCAACTTCCCCAATATTAACTGGGATAGTCAGAGAGTGAAAGGCTTAGAGGGTGCAGAATTCTTAAAGTGCATCCAGGAGAGCTTTTTGAGCCAGCATGTAGAAAGTCCTACAAGAGAGGGGACGGTACTGGACCTAATTCTAGGGAATGTAGCCGGGCAAGTGATAGAAGTGTCAGTCGGAGAGCATTTTGGTGACAGTGACCATAATTCGGTGAGATTTAAGGTAGTCATGGAAAAGGACAAAGATGGACCGGAAATAAAGGTTCTAAATTGGGGGAAGGCCGATTTTAATATGATAAGGCAGGATCTGGCCAAAGTGAACTGGGATCAGCTGCTGGTAGGAAAATCCACATCAGAGCAGTGGGAGTCTTTCAGAAAGGAAATAGAGAGAGTACAACGCCAACATGTTCCCGTAAAGATCAAGAGTGGGACCAACAAGCCCAGGGAACCCTGGATGTCAAGGGATATACAAGAATAGATTAGGAAAAAAAGGGAGGCTTTTGGCAGGTACAAAGGACTAAAAACAGTGGAAGCCCTGGAGGAGTATAGAAAGTGCAGGGGGGTACTTAAAAAAGAAATTAGAAGAGCGAAGAGGGGGCATGAAAAAACACTGGCAGGCAAAATAAAGGAAAATCCCAAGGTGTTTTATAAGTATATTAAGGGCAAGAGGATAACCAGGGAAAGAGTAGGGCCCATTAGGGACCAAAGTGGCAATCTGTGTGTAGAGCCGGAAGATGTAGGTAAGGTTTTAAATGAATATTTTGCATCTGTGTTCACTATGGAGAAGGATGGTGTAGGCATAGAAATCAGGCAGGGGTTTTGTGATATACTTGAACAAATTAGTATTGAGAGGGAGGAGGTACTAGCGGTTTTAGTGGGCTTAAAAGTGGATAAATCCCCAGGCCCAGACGAGATGTATCCCAGGCTGCTGTGTGAGGCAAGGGAGGAGATTGCAGGGGCTCTGACACAAATTTTCAGAACCTCTCTGGCCACAGGGGAGGTGCCAGAGGACTGGAGGACAGCCAACGTAGTACCATTATTCAAGAAGGGTAGGGATAAATTAGGGAATTGCAGGCCACTGAGCCTAACATCAGTGGAAGGGAAATTATTGGAAACATTTCTGAGGGACAGAATTAGTCTCCACTTGGAGAGGCAAGGATTAATCAAGGATAGTCAGCATGGCTTTGTTAGGGGGAGATCATGTCTGACCAATTTGATTGAATTTTTCGAGGGGATGACTAGGTGTGTGGATGAGGGTAGTGCAGTTGATGTAGTCTACATGGACTTCAATAAGGCTTTTGACAAAGTCCCGCATGGGAGACTGGTCAAGAAGTTAAGAGCCCATGGGATCCAGGACAACTTGGCACATTGGATCCAAAATTGGCTTAGTGGCAGGAGGCAGAGGGTGATGGTCGAAGGTTGTTTTTGTGACTGGAAGCCTGTGTCCAGTGGTGTACCGCAGGGATCGGTGCTGGGTCCTTTGCTGTTTGTAGTGTACATTAATGATTTAGATATGAATGTAGGAGGTATGATCAGTAAGTTTGCAGATGACACGAAAATTGGTGGAGTGGTAAATAGTGAGGAGGGAAGCCTCAGGCTACAGGACGATATAGACAGGTTGGTCAGATGGGCAGAACAGTGGCAAATAGAATTTAACCCTGAAAAGTGTGAGGTGATGCATTTTGGGAGGACTAACAAGGCAAGGGAATACACAATGAATGGTAGGACCCTAGGAAGGACAGAGGATCAGAGAGATCTTGGTGTGCATGTACATAGATCCCTGAAGGCAGCAGGACAGGTAGATAAGGTGGTTAAAAAGGCATATGGGATACTTGCCTTCATTAACCGAGGCATAGAATATAAGAGCAGGGAGGTTATGATGGAACTGTACAAAACTCTAGTTAGGCCACAGCTGGAATACTGTGTGCAGTTCTGGTCGCCACACTATAGGAAGGATGTGATTGCATTGGAGAGGGTGCAGAGGAGATTCACCAGGATGTTGCCTGGACTGCAGCGCTTCAGCTATGAAGAGAGACTGGACAGGCTGGGGTTGTTTTCCTTAGAGCAGAGAAGGCTGAGGGGGGACCTGATTGAGGTGTACAAAATTATGAGGGGCATAGATAGGGTAGATAGAAAGGAACTTTTCCCCTTAGTAGAGGGGTCAATAACCAGGGGGCATAGTTTCAAGGTAAGGGGCAGGAGGTTTAGAGGGGATTTGAGGAAAAAAATTTTCACCCAGAGGGTGGTTGGAATCTGGAACTCACTGCCTGAAAGGGTGGTAGAGGCAGGAACCCTCACAACATTCAAGAAGCATTTAGATGAGCACTTGAAACGCCATAGCATACAAGGCTACGGACCAAGTGCTGGAAAATGGGATTAAAATAGATAGGGCTTGATGGCCGGCGTGGACACGATGGGCCAAAGGGCCTCTTTCTGTGCTGTATAACTCTATGACTCTATGAGTAGATACAGAGTGTTTCCACTTGTGGGGAAGAGTATAACTAGAGGCCATCAATATAAGATAGTTACCAAGAAATCAAATAGGGAATTCAGAAGAAACTTCTTTACCCAAAGAGTGGTGAGAATGTGGAACTCGCTACCACAGGGAGTGGTTGAGGCGAATAGTATAGATGCATTTAAGGGAAGGCTAGACAAGCATGTGAGGGAGAAGGGAATAGAGGGTTATGCTGATAGATTTAGATGAGGAAAGACGGGAGGAGGCTCGAGTGGTGCATAAACGCCGAATGGTCTGTTTCTGTCCCGCATATCCTATGTAATCCGATGTAATCCTACCGCCCCATCTCCAACCTTCCTTTCCTCTCCAAAGTCCTTGAACGTGTTGTCGCCTCCCAAATCTGTGCCCATCTTTCCTGCAACTCCATGTTTGAATCCCTCCAATCAGGTTTCCGCCCCTGCCACAGTACTGAAACGGCTCTCATCAAAGTCACAAATGACATCCCTTGTGACTGTGATAAAGGTAAACTATCCTCCTCGTCCTTCTTGATGTGTCTGCAGCCTTTGACACGGTTGACCACTCCATCCTTCTCCAACGCCTCTCCACCATTGGCCAGCTGGGTAGGACTGCTCTCGCCTGGTTCCATTGTTATCTATCTAATCGTAGCCAGAGAATCACCTGCAATGGCTTCTCTTCCCACATCGTTACCTCTGGTGTCCCCCAAAGACCTATCCTTGGCCCCCTCCTATTTCTCATCTACATGCTGCCCCTTGGCGACATCATCTGAAAACACAGCCTCAGTTTCCACATGTATGCTGACGCCACCCAGCTCTACCTTACTACCTCTTCTCTTGACCCCTCCACAGTGTCTAAATTGTCAGACTGCTTGTCCAACATCCAGTTCTGGATGAGCAGAAATTTTCTCCAATTAAATATTGGGAAGACTGAAGCCATTGTTTTCGGTCCCCGCCACAAACTCCGTTCCCTAGCCACTGACTCTATCCCTCTCCCTAACATCTGTCTGAGGCTGAACCACACTGTTCGCAATCTTGATGTCATATTTGACCCTGAAATGAGCTTCTGACAACATATCCGTGGCATAACTGTAGTAGGTGGTGTGGTAGGGGTCAGCTTCACCTCTGACTCAGTGAGTGGTGCGAATCGCTCCCACGCCCCTGGTTCTAGACCTTGGACTTATTTGGGGGTTGTGAACAAAGATGCAGTAGGCAACAGGTTTGGATGAAAGAGTTTTGACTTTTATTAAAAGAAAAAAGTAACAAACTTAAAACACACTTAACACTCTTATCACTCTAAAGGTGGGGAACACTTCAGTACAAGCGAGGAAAATAACATTAGAAGAATACTTCACCCCTCCCAATCCCACTTCACTAGTTAGGTTGGACTCTGGAGAACCAGGGATAATGCTCACCAAACGAATCCTTGACAGTTTAGAGTTAGGGTTTAGAGTCTTTTGAGTAAGAGGTTTCGTAAGGCCCTTGTTGCCGCGAGGTGTCCGATGGTCACTGAGGCAGTCGCTCTGGTTTCTTCTTGCGTGTCGGTCTGCTTGTGAAGCTGTTGGCCTTCTTTGTTTAACTTCTTGCTGTAACTCTGCCTCTGTTTAAACTGTCTTCTTCTGAGCTGTGGAACTGCCTTCTTGCAGAACTGTGGAAACTGCCTTCTGCCTGCTTCTGTAACTGCAGCCCTGACTTCTGTTCAACACAGGCTTTCAATTCTGTTGAACTTGAACTGTTTTACTGGAGAACTTGAACTGTTGTAACTGCTTGATGGGCCTTCAATTATACTAAATTGAAGTGGCCTTATCAAAACCAAATCAAATCCCGGTCATTGTAAGACCTCGTTAACAGTAACAACTTTACTAAGTGTCAAATGGCTTGCGTCCTGTCGATCTCTTCGGTTGATTACAGGTGATTGGTTTCGTGTTTTGGGTTTCTAGGCTGGACTCGGGTTTTCCTATAGAATGGTCCTGAGCGATATGAATTATGCATGAGTTGATGGGTCTGTGATAGGTTTTCATGGGGTCTGTGTTTTGGGTGGGGCTGCCTTCTCCCAGGGTCTATTGTCCAAATGTTAATGCTTGCTGGGGCTTGAGTGAGGTCATCCCGATTCCCCAGACAATGCAATTTAACTGCAATACCCAAAACTGCTTTTACAGAGGTCGAGCCCACCTTGTGTGCAGCCTTTTCTCCCTTACAGGTCCAGACATGTCTTTTAAAATGCCCAAACTTGGTTTTTGGTCTTAAATTCCTCATGTTAGGCCCAAATGCATTTTATCACTCTGGGGTAGTTCCAAAGTCCTTTTTCCTTAGGTTTTGGGGATCTGCAAATTTTGGAAACCTTACATAACTAAGAACGCCTATTTCCACCTGTGTAATATCGCTGTCTCCACCCTTGCCTCAGCCCAGCTTGACTAATCTACTGGAATTTTTTGAGGATGTAACTTGTAAAATAGATAAGGGAGAACCAGTGGATGTGGTGTATTTGGACTTCCAAAAGGCTTTTGATATGGTCCCGCATAAGAGATTAGCATGTAAAGTTAAAGCACATGGGATTGGGGGTAAGGTACTGACTTGGATAGAGAACTGGTTGGCAGACAGAAAGCAAAGAGTTGGAATAAACGGGTCTTTTTCCGAGTGGCAGGCAGTGACTAGTGGGGTACCGCAGGGATCGGTCCTTGGACCCCAGCTATTCACAATATATATTAATGATCTAGACAAGGGAACTAGATGTAATATCTCCAAGTTTGCAGACGACACAAAACTGGGTGGGCGTGTGTGCTGCGAGGAGGATGCCGAGAAACTCCAGGATGATTTGGACAGGTTGGGTGATTGGGCAGAAGCGTGGCAGATGCAATATAACGTGGATAAATGCGAGGTTATCCACTTTGGTGTCAAAAACAGAAAGGCAGATTATTATCTGAATGGCAATATATTGGGAGAAGGGGAAGTGCAACGAGACCTGGGTGTCCTTGTGCACCAGTCGCTGAAGGTAAGCATGCAGGTGCAGCAGGCGGTTAAGAAGGCAAATGGTATGTTGGCCTTCATAGCGAGGGGGTTTGAGTACAGGAACAAGGATGTCTTGCTGCAGTTGCACAGAGCCTTGGTGAGACCACACCTTGAGTACTGTGTGCAGTTTTGGTCGCCTTATCTGAGGAAGGATGTTCTTGCCATGGAAGGAGTTCAGCAAAGATTCACCAGACTGATACCTGGGATGGCAGGAATGACGTATGAAGAGAGATTGGGTCGATTGGGCTTATACTTGCTGGAGTTTAGAAGAATGAGAGGGGATCTCATTGAAACTTATAAAATTCTGACAGGACAGGACAAACTAGATGCAGGAAGGATGCTCCCGATGGTCAGGGAGTCCAGAACCAGGGGTCACAGTCTAAGGATAAGGGGTAAGCCAGTTAGGACAGAAATTAGGAGGAATTTCTTCACCCAGAGAGTGGTGAACCTGTGGAATTCTCTGCCACAGAAGGCAGTAGAGGCCAATTCATTAAATAGATTCAAGAAGGAGTTGGATATATTTCTTAAGGCTAAAGGGATCAAGGGATATGGGGAGAAAGCAGGGACAGGGTACTGAATTTGGATGATTAGCCATGATCGCATTGAATGGCGGAGCAGGCTAGAGGGGCCGAATGGCCTACTCCTGCTCCTATCTTCTATGATTCTATGATCTGCTGCTGAAACCCTCATCCATGCCTTTGTTACCTCTAGACTTGACTATTTCAACGCACTTCTGGCTGGCCTCCCACGTAAACTTGAGGTCATCCAAAACTCAGCTGCCCATGTCCTAACTCGCACCAAGTCCCGTTCACCCATCACCCCTGTGCTCGCTGATCTATACTGGCTCCCGGTTAATCAACGCCTCAATTTTAAAATTCTCATCCTTGTTTTCAAATCCCTCCATGCCCTCGCCCCTCCCTATCTCTGTAAGTTCCTCCAGCCCCACAACCCCCCGAGATATCTGCGCTCCTCTAATTCTGCCCTCTTGAGCATCTCTGATTATAATCGCTCAACCATCGGTGGCCGTGCCTTCTGTTGCCTAAGCCCTAAGCTCTGGAATTCCCTCCCTAAACCTCTCCGCCTCTCTACCTCTCTTTCCTCCTTAAAACCTACCTCTTTGACCAAGTTTTTGGTCACCTGCCCTAATTTCTCCTTATGTGGCTCGGCATCAAATTTTTTGTCTTAAAATACCCCTGTGAAGCACCTTGGGACGTTTTACTACGTTAAAGGCACTATATAAATACAAGTTGTTGTTGTTTTTGATGCTCAGTTTGGGTTCCGCCAGGATCACTCGGCTCCCGACCTCATTACAGCCTTGGTCCAAACATGGACAAATGAGCTGAATTCCAGAGGTGAGGTGAGAGTGACTGCCCTTGACATCAAGGCAGCATTTGACCGAGTGTGGCATCAAGGAGCCCAAGTAAAACTGAAGTCAATGGGAATCAGGGGGAAAACTCTCCACTGGCTGGAGTCATACCTAGCACAAAGGAAGATGGAGGTCAAGCATCTCAGCCCCAGGACATCGCTGCAGGAGTTCCTCAGGGTGGTATCCCAGGCCCAATCATCTTCAGCTGCTTCCTCAATGACCTTCCCTCCATCATAAGGTTAGACGTGGGAATGTTCACTGATGATTGCACAGTGTTCAGTTCCATTCACAACTCCTCAGATAATGAAGCAATCCATGCCCGCATGCAGCAAGACCTGGACGACGTTCAGGCTTGGGCTGATAAGTGGCAAGAACCATTCATACCACATAAGTGCCAGGCAATGACTATCTCCAACAAGTGAGAGTCTAACCACCACCCCTTGACATTCAATGGCATTGCCATCGCCAAATTCCCCACCATCAACATCCTGGGGGGTCACCATTGACCAGAAACTTAACTGGACCAGCCACATAAATACTGTGGCAACAAGAGCAGATCAGAGGCTGGGTATTCTGTGGCGAGTGTCTCACCTCCTGACTCCCCAAAGCCTTTCCACCATCTACACCGTGGCTGCGGTGTGTACCATCTACAAATGCACTGCAGCAACTCGCCAAGGCTTCTTCAGCAGCACCTCCCAAACCCGTGACCTCTTCCACCTAGAAGGACAAGGGCAGCAGACGCATGGGAACACCACCACCTGCAAGTTCCCCTCCAAGTCACACACCATCCTGACTTGGATATATATCGGCCGATCCTTCATCATCACTGGGTCAGAATCCTGGAACTCCCCACCTAACAGCACTGTGGGAGTACCTTCACCACACGGACTGCAACGGTTCAAGAAGGTGGCTCACCACCACCTTCTCAAGGGCAATTAGGGATGGGCAATAAATGCTGGCATTGCCAGCGACGCCCACATCCCAGGAACGAATAAAAAAAAATTCCCTGTTCCTCTCTCTCATCCCCCTTCCCCTCTCTCATCCCCCTTCCCCTCTCTCATCCCCCTTCCCCTCTCTCATTCTGAAGTCTCTTGCTCTCTCAGATACCTGGGTTGGTAGCTGGCAGAATCAGACGGGTGCTAAAGTGTTACTGGTGCTTTTTGGGCATGGGATAAATTGTCGTTGCCTGGCATTGGTATACCACACACTCAGGCTTTTCGAATGTTCTTGGTCTGTCCGCCCTCCCCAGTGGTGAGCGGAGGTACCGCCTCCTGGTGAAACTGTAGATCGGACAGACCACAGGATTCAATCCCAGTCTGTGCTGCAAATCACAGCCTAGGTGCCCCTGGGAGGGGCAGATCAGCAGGGTTCCCGCTCCTGACCACGGTCCAGTGACTGCTGCTGGAAGTTGCACACGTGTAAACGTCAGGTGTGAAGAGGTTGCTGCTCGTTCAGGAGCCCCCCTAACCCACCTGTCCTGCACAACTCACTCCCTGTGCTCGTACGGGAAGAATTGCCACTTTACTGGAGCAGCCCAGATTCACCAGAATGATACCGGGGCTAAAAGGGTTAAATTATGAGGACAGGTTGCATAGTCTAGACTTGTATTCCCTTGAGTTTAGAAGATTAAGGGGTGATCTAATTGAGGTGTTTAAGATGATTAAAGGATTTGATAGGGTAGATACGGAGTAACTATCTCCTCTGGTGGGGGGAGTCCAGAACAAGGGGCATAGCCTTAAAATTAGAGCCAGACCGTTCAGGGGTGATGTGAGAAACCACTTCTTCACACAAAGGGTGGTGGAAATCTGGAACTCTCTCCCCCAAAAAGCTGTTGAGGCTGGGGGGTCAATTGAAAATTTCAAAACTGAGATTGAGAGATTTTTGTTCGGCAAGGGTATTAAGGGTTACAGAACCAAGGTGGATAAATGGAGTCAAGATACAGATCAGCCATGATCTCATTGAATGGTGGAACAGACTCAAGGGGCTGAATGGTCTCCTCCTGTTCCTATGTCCCTATGTAGGGGTCTGTACCCCAAGAGTCAATGCCAACAGGAGAGGGGGGGGGGGGGGAAGAGAGAAGCCTGGGGCGTGGAGACACAAGAAAAATAATGTGGTGAGCAGTGAGAGGGGGAATGACCATGTCTGATTGATCACTGCCCGGAGCTGGGAATATTTTCCACTCAGTCTCCTGCCTGGCATCTGAATTCCTGAATACTTACACAGGGCATTGAACCAGCCCAGGAACACTGAAAGCAGTGTCAACGAGAGAAAGGATCGCACGGGCTGGGTGGAGACAGGGGACCACAGCAATTAGAGCAAAATCTCTCAGACACACGAATGCCTTTCACCACAGGCCCGGTCAGTCAATGACTTGTGTGAGTCACAAGTACAAGGGATTGTGACAGCTTCTCTCCGCATAGTGGCGCGGTGGGCCCCAGACATGGCAGCCATCCAGTGACACACATCAGCAGTTTAAATGTCACAACTCTTGCTGCTTATTGAAGGAAGAGAGACAACAGACTGTGGTTTAGGCTGCTATTTGGCAATTGCACAAAGCTGATATTTCACACCCGCCTTCTGAAGCTGTATTGAGGATATGGGTTCATTAACGTTCTGTGCCTCCAGTCTCTCTTTTGACACAAAGATTAGAAACAGACTGGGCACAGGATTCACTTCCCACACAGGGGAACACATCACCTCCACATTCCCATTCAAGTCACACACCATCCTGCCTTGGACATATATCACCGCTCCTTCACTGGAATTCCCCCCCGAACACCATTGCACCCTGACCAAAAGTGCTGCAGCAGTTCAGAGCACTTTCTCAGGGCAGCTCTGAACTAGGGTTGCCAAACTCTGGTTGGAGACATTGCTGGAGGTTTGATGACGTGACACCTGACGACATGAGCTCGACAGGTGTTGCTTCATTTACCTTATCACGGTTGGGTCCCCTGTGGTTGAGTATCTCTGCTCGTGGTTTCATGTTGGCAGCTGTCGTGAGAGACATTCCCAGAACCAGGCGGCCACCAACGAGCGGGGAGAGGGGGAGACCGGGGGCAGGGAGACTGAGGAGGGGGGAGACCGGGGGCAGGGGCGGGGAGGGGGGACAGAGGTCGGGGAGGGGGGAGGATTCGTGGGGGGAGATGGGAGGAACTTCAATTCCAACAGTGATTAAATGTAACTCACTGAAATTGCGCTGATAATTAATTGTAATACTGGTAACACTCAGATTTAACTCGAGCTTTTAAATCCACTTATATGTTTAAGTCATTTACCTGATGGTTTACACACTCAGTCAGAGCCGATCTGTACTTGGACTTCACACGTCAAAACCGGCCGGTACAGACCGACCTGAACCAAACCGAGAGATCGCACAAAGGGCAGAGGGCGGGGCACTTATGAAAGTCATCCTAATCTCAGCTCAGCACTAACATTTCTAAACCTCTCCCTGAGAGTTCTCATGGAATGATAGAAATGACAGTGCAGGAGGAGGCCATTCGGCCGCCGGTGCTGGTGCTCTCTCCTCTCACTCCATTCTCTCCAGATCCTTTTATTCCTCCTCGGCCCTTTACTGACTGCTCCTCTCTCAGTGCCACTCGCCCCTTTACTGACTGCTGCTCCCTCAGTGCCGCTCCCACTCGGTCCTTTACTGACTGCTCCTCCCTCAGTGCCGCTCCCACTCGGCCCTTTACTGACTGCTCCTCCCTCAGTGCCACTCCCACTCGGCCCTTTACTGACTGCTCCTCCCTCAGTGCCACTCCCACTCGGCCCTTTACTGACTGCTCCTCCCTCAGTGCCACTCCCCCCTCGCCCCTTTACTGACTGCTCCTCCCTCAGTGCCACTCCCACTCGGCCCTTTACTGACTGCTCCTCCCTCAGTGCCACTCCCACTCGGCCCTTTACTTACTGCTCCTCTCTCAGTGCCACTCCCACTCGGCCCTTTACTGACTGCTCCTCCCTCAGTGCCACTCCCACTCGGCCCTTTACTGACTGCTCCTCCCTCAGTGCCACTCCCACTCGGCCCTTTACTGACTGCTCCTCCCTCAGTGCCACTCCCACTCGGCCCTTTACTGACTGCTCCCCCCTCAGTGCCTCTCCCACTCGCCACCTTGCAGCTGCTGCTCCCGGCTCTGTGGGAAATGCTGTTCCCATGCCCAATCCCCTTCCTGCACCCTGCGTGAGCCCTGATCCCCTGATCCCTGACCCCCAGTCTTATTCTCTCCTATCCCCCATCCCCTGACCCCCAGTCTTATTCTCTCCTATCCCCCATCCCCTGACCCCCAGTCTTATTCTCTCCTGTCCCCCATCCCCTGACCCCCAGTCTTATTCTCTCCTGTCCCCCATCCCCTGACCCCCAGTCTTATTCTCTCCTATCCCCCATCCCCTGACCCCCAGTCTTATTCTCTCCTATCCCCCATCCCCTGACCCCCCATTCCCCAGTCTCCCTCTCTTCAATTGGTTAATGATTGGAGCACAGTCACAGTCGTTGAGTGTATTGAAGACAGAGATCGATAGATTTTTGGATACTAAGGGTCTCAAGGGATATGGGGATCGTGCAGGAAGGTGGAGATGAGGTAGAAGATCAGCCATGACCTTATTGGATGGCGGAGCAGGCTCGAGGGACCAAATGGCCTACTCCTGCTCCTATTTCTTATGTTCGTATGTTCTTATGTTCTCCCCACCTGAGCTACCATCCCCCCGAGCATCTCCCTCTCTCCCCCGACCCCCCATCCCTGACCCATTGCCCAGTGATGGGGCATGGACTGGGCACCACAATCCCTCTCTCGTCACTGGTCGTGTTGGTGAGTTGAATCGCCTGTTCCAATCATTGACATTCCTCAAGCACTGTTAATTTACACGGACACACGCAGATCTCCTAGCACCATCAGTGGGGCTCAGCGCCCTCTCCTTCCTCTGCGTCCATGAGGCCCATTAGATTTACTGTACCCAAATAAAGAAAAACACAAAATGCTGGAAATACACAACAGGTCAGTCAGTGTCTGAAAGAGAAAAAAATGGTTAATGATTGGAGATCAGTCTCTGTCTCAGTTCTGATTGGAGATCAGTCCCTGTCTCAGTTCTGATTGGACATGAATCCCTGTCTCAGTTCTGATTGGACATGAGTCGCTGCCACAGTTCTGATTGGAGAGCAGCCCCTGTCTCAGTTCTGATTGGAGAACAGACCCTGTCTCAGTTCTGATTGGAGAACAGCCCCTATCTCAGTTCTGATTGGAGAACAGGTATGAGGGGCGAGTTGGCTAAGGCAGATTGGAAAAAATAGATTAAAAGGTATGGTGGTAGATAAGCAGTGGCTAACATTTAAAGAAATATTTCATAAATCTCAACAAAAATACATTCCATTGAGAAACAAAAACTCCACGGGAAAAGTGATCTAACTGTGGCTAACTAAAGAAGTTAAGGATAGCATTAGATTGAAAGAAGAAACTTATAACGTTACAAAGAATAATAGTAAGCCTGAGGATTGGGAGAGTTTCAGAAACCCTCAAAGGTTGACCAAAAAATTGATAAAAAGGGAAAAATAGAATATGAGAGAAAACTAGCAAGAAATGTAAAATCAGATTGTAAGAGTTTCTACAAGTATGTAAAAAGGAAAAGAGTAGCAAAAGTAAACATTGGTCCCTTAGAGGCTGAGACAGGAGAAATTATTATGGGGAATAAGGAAATGACAGAAACGTTAAACAAATATTTTGTATCTGTCTTCACACAGAAGACACAAAAAGCATACCAAAAATGGTGGGGAACCAAGGGTCTAATGAGGGTGAGGATCTTAACGTAATTAATATAAGTAGAGAAAAAGTACTAGAGAAACTAATGGGACTAAAACCGACAAATCCCCTGGACCTGACGGCCTACATCCTAGGGTTCTAAAAGAGGTGGCTGAAGAGATAGTGGATGCATTGGTTTTGATCTTCCAAAATTCCCTAGATTCTAGAATGGTCCCAGCAGAATAGAAGGTCGCAAATGTAACACCGCTATTCAAGAAAGGAGGGAGAGAGAAAACAGGGAACTACAGGCCAGTTAGCCTGACATCAGTCATCGGGAAACTGCTGGAATCCATTGTTAAGGAAGTGGTATCATGGCACTTGGAAAATCATAACATGATTAGGCAGCGTCAACATGGTTTTATGAAAGGGAAATCGTGTTTGACAAATTTATTAGAGTTTTTTGAGGATGTAACTAGCAGGGTAGATAAAGGGGAATCAGTGGATGTAGTATATTTGGATTTCCAAAAGGCATTCGATAAGGTGCCACATAAAAGATTATTACACAAGATTAGGGCTCATGGGGTTGGGGGTAATGTAATAGCATGGATAGAGGATTGGTTAACAGACAGAAAACAGAGAGTAGGGATAAATGGATCTTTTTCAGGTTGGCAGGCTGTAACTAGTGGGGTGCCGCAAGGATCAGTGTTGGTGCCTCAGCTATTTACAATCTATATTAATGACCTAGATGAAAGGACCGAGTGTAATGTATCCAAGTTTGCTGATGATACAAAGCTAGGTGGGACAGTAAGCTGTGAGAACACGAAGAATCTGCAAAGGGATATAGATAGACTAAGTGAGTGGGCAGTAAGGTGGCAGATGGAGTATAATGTAGGGAAATGTGAGATTATTCACTTTGGTAGGAAGAATAGAAAAACAGAATGTTTTTCAAATGGTGAGAAACTTTCAAATGTTGGTGTTCAGAGAGATTTAGGTGTCCTCGTGCAAAAAACACAGAAAGCTAGCATGCAGGTACAGCAAGCAATAAGGAAGGCAAATGGCATGTTGGTCTTTATTGAAAGGGGGTTGGGTAAGGAAGTCTTGCTACAATTGTACAAGGCCTTAGTGAGACCACACCTGGAGTACTGTGCACAGTTTTGGTCTCCTTATCTAAGGAAGGATATACTTGCCTTGGAGGCGGTGCAACGAAGGTTCACTAGATTGATTCCTGGGATGAGAGGGCTGTCCTATGATGAGAGATTGTGTAGATGGGCCTATACTCTCTGGAGTTTAGAAGAATGAGAGGTGATCTCATTGAAACTTACAAGATTCTGAAGGGGATTGACAGGGTAGATGCTGAGAGGTTGTTTCCCCTGGCTGGAGTGTCTAGAACTAGGGGGCATAGTCTCAGGATAAGGGCTCGGCCATTTAAGACTGAGATGAGGAAGAATTTCTTCACTCAGAGGGTTGTGAATCTTGGGAATTCTCTGCCCCAGAGGGCTGTGGATGCTGAGTCTTTGAGTATATTCAAGGCTGAGATTGATAGATTTTTGGACTCTAGGGGAATCAAGGGATATGGAGATCGGGCGGGAAAGTGGAGTTGAGGTCGATGATCAGCCATGATCTTATTGAATGGTGGAGCAGGCTCGAGGGGCCGTATGGCCTACTCCTGCTCTTACTTCTTGTGTTCTTATGATTGGAGCTCAGTCCCTGTCCCTGTTCTGATTGGACATGATTTGTTGTCTCAGTTCTGATTGGAGAACAGCCCCTGTCTCAGTTCTGATTGGAGAACAGCCCCTGTCTCAGTTCTGATTGGAGCTCAGTCACTGTCTCAGTTCTATTGGAGATCAGTCCTTGTCTCAGTTCTGATTGGACATGAGTCCCTGTCTCAGTTCTGATTGGAGAACAGCCCCTGTCTCAGTTCTGATTGGAGAACAGCCCCTGTCTCAGTTCTGATTGGAGCTCAGTCCCTGTCTCAGTTCTGATTGGAGCTCAGTCCTTGTCTCAGTTCTATTGGAGATCAGTCCTTGTCTCAGTTCTGATTGGACATGAGTCCCTGTCTCAGTTCTGATTGGAGAACAGCCCCTGTCTCAGTTCTGATTGGAGAACAGCCCCTGTCTCAGTTCTGATTGGAGCTCAGTCCCTGTCTCAGTTCTATTGGAGATCAGTCCTTGTCTCAGTTCTGATTGGACATGAGTCCCTGTCTCAGTTCTGATTTGAGAACAGTCCCTGTCTCAGTTCTGTGTGTGTGTGTACGTATGTGTGTGTGTATGTGTGTGTGTATGTGTGTGTATGTGTGTGTGTATGTGTGTGTGTGTGTTTGTGTGCATGTGTGTGTATGTGTGGGTGTATGTGTGTGTGCATGTGTGTGTTTGTGTGCATGTGTGTGTGCATGTGTGTGTGTATGTGTGTGTGTATGTGTGTGTATGTATGTGTGTGTGTGTGTGTGTGTGTATGTGTGTGTGTATGTGTGTGTGTATGTGTTTGTCTGTATGTGCATATGTTTGTGTGGATGTGTTTGTGTGTATGTGTTTGTGTGTATGTGTGTGTATGTGTGTGCGTGCTTGTGTGTGTGTATGTGTGTGTGTATGTGTTTGTGTGTATGTGTTACTGTGTATGTGTTTGTGTGTATGTGTGTGTGTGCATGTGTTTGTGTGTATGTGTTTGTGTGTATGTGTTTGTGTGCATGTGTGTATGTGTGTGCATGTGTTTGTGTGTGTGTGTATGTGTATGTGTGTATGTGTTTGTGTGCATGTGTGTATGTGTGTGCATGTGTTTGTGTGTGTGTGTATCTGTATGTGTGTATGTGTTTGTGTGCATGTGTGTATGTGTGTGCATGTGTTTGTGTGTGTGTGTGCATGTGTTTGTGTGTATGTGTTTATGTGTATGTGTTTGTGTGTATGTGTGTGTTTGTGTGTATGTGTGTATATGTTTGTGTGTGCGTGTATGTGTATTGTGTGTATGTGTTTGTGTGTATGTGTTTGTGTGCATGTGTGTGTATGTGTTTGTATGTGTATGTGTGTGTGTATGTTTGTGTGTGTGTGTTTGTGTGTATGTGTGTGTATGTGTTTGTGTGTATGTTTGTGTGTGTGTATGTGTTTGTGTGAATGTGTGTGTGTGCATGTGTGTGTGTGCATGTGTTTGTGTGTATGTGTGTGTATGTGTTTGTGTGCATGTGTTTGTGTGCATGTGTGTGTGTGTTTGTGTGCATGTGTGTGTGCATGTGCTTGTGTGTATGTGTTTGTGTGTATGTGTGTGTATGTTTGTGTGTGTGTATGTGTTTGTGTGTGTGTATGTATTTGTGTGAATATGTGTGTGTGCATGTGTTTGTGTGTATGTGTGTGTATGTGTTTGTGTGCATGTGTTTGTGTGCATGTGTGTGTGTGTTTGTGTGCATGTGTGTGTGTGCATGTGTGTGTGCATGTGTGTGTGTGCATGTGCTTGTGTGTATGTGTGTGTGTATGTGTTTGTGTGCATGTGTGTGTGCATGTGTTTGTGTGTATTTGTTTATGTGTATGTATGTGTGCATGTGTGTATGTGTGTGTATGTGTGTGTGTGCATGTGTTTGTGTGTATGTGTGTGTGTTTGTGTGTATGTGTGTGTGCATGTGTGTGTGTATGTGTGTGTGTATGTGTGCGTGTGTGTGCTTGTGTTTGTGTGCATGTGTTTGTGTGCGTGTGTGTATGTGTTTGTGTGTATGTGTTTGTGTGCATGTGTGTGTGTGTATGTGTGTGTGTGCTTGTGTTTGTGTGCATGTGTGTGTGTGTATGTGTGTGTGTGCATGTGTTTGTGTGCATGTCTTTGTGTGCATGTGTGTGTATGTGTTTGTGTGCATGTGTGTGTGTATGTGTTTGTGTGTATGTGTTTGTGTGCATGTGTGTGTGTGTATGTGTTTGTGTGCATGTGTGTGTGTATGTGTTTGTGTGCATGTGTGTGTGTATGTGTTTGTGTGCATGTGTTTGTGTGTATGTGTGTGTGTATGTGTTTGTGTGAATGTGTGTGTGCATGTGTTTGTGTGCATGTGTGTGTATGTTTGTGTGTGTGTATGTGTTTGTGTGAATGTGTGTGTGCATGAGTTTGTGTGCATGTGTTTGTGTGTATGTGTTTGTGTGCATGTTTGTGTGTATGTGTTTGTGTGCATGTGTATATGTCTGTGTGTGCATGTGTGTGTGTGCATGTGTTTGGGTGTATGTGTGTGTGTATGTGTGTGTGCATGTGTTTGTGTGCATGTGTGTGTGTGTTTGTGTGTATCTGTTTGTGTGTATGTGTGTGTATATGTGTGTGTGTGTATGTGTTTGTGTGTATGTGTGTGTGTATGTGTGCATGTGTGTGTGTGTATGTGTTTGTGTGTATGTCAGAGAGTCATAGGGGGAAAAATTCAGCTGCTTGCGCCTCCCGTTAGCGCCTTAAGAGGGCGCTAATGGGGCGTAAAGCAGCTAACGCCCGGGCGCAGCGCCGCCCACGCCTCCCGAAAAATTCAGCGGGAGGTTAGCGGCGGCGGCAGCCGGTAGCGCCCTGTGGTGCTGCGCCGCCGGCGATGACGTCATCGCCGTGCGCAGCACCCCGCTCGCGCCCCGGCCGTGATCTTCAGTCGCGCCCCCTGATTTACCGCCAGACACTATGTCCGACGGGTTCAGGGAGGCGTACGTGCGGCCGGGGCGGCGATATTTAAAGGGGATGTGGCAGGCGGCCATTTTTGTTGCTGGCCGCCTGCCAGCACCTGCCCCCGTTGCTGTCCCCGGCCCCCGTGAAGCCCCCCCCACCGTGAAGTGCCGGCTGCGCTCCAAGAGCCCGGCACTTCTCTTGAGTGCCGGGCTCTTTTGCCGGCACTCCCGATCCCTGGGGGCCCAGCTGGGCCCCGGTTCGCGCTGCGCAGGGTCCCTCCCCTTTAAGAAGGGGAGGAAGGCCTGCAATACCGCGGCGCGACGTGCCGCAGCGCGTGGCGCTGCGGCACGTAGCGCCAGGATATTCCCTCGCAGCGCCCCAAGAGGGATGCGGGGTGCTTCCAGTGGCGCCCCGCTTCCCTCTTGGGGCGCAACCACTGAAGTTCCGGCGCGGGGCCGCTAATTTTTTCGGGGTGCTAAAAGTCGCGCCCCGGCGAGGTTAGCGCCCCAAATGGGGCGCGACTCAATTTTTACCCCATAGAGTCATAGGGGTAAAAATTCAGTTGGTTGCGCCTCCCGTTAGCGCCTTAAGAGGGCGCTAATGGGGCGTTAAGCCGCTAACGCCCGGGCGCAGCGCTGTTTGCGCCGCTCGAGAACTTAACTTGAGATTGTGCGGCGGCGCTAAAACTTACCGCTGCGACCACCTGCGCGCGCAGATTGTGACGTCATTCCATGGTGCAACGCCCTTGGGGCGCCCCGGAGCGGAAATTGAGTGGCGCCCCCTGCCTTACCGCCTGGCGCTTCCAACGACCGGAAGACTGGAACGTTATCAATCGCTGTGGGGCTGGGGGGGGCGCTATTTAAAGGGGGCCTCTTCCTGTCTTTTTCTGTGGTCGACATTTATGTACCACTCGTTCTGAGAGAGAGAGAGAGATTCGGAGAGAGAGAGAGAGAGACTTCTACATTGACTCAACGCTTTGTGAGGTAGTTTGGCCTAGTTCATCCTAACTTTGTTGCTACTTTAGTTGCTGTACCTCATTACTTTTCTGGCAAAGAGAATATGGGGGCTGCAATGATTGGGGGCGTCGTCCTGCTCCAGCTGAATCGGAGGATAGTGAGACGCAGACAGAGAGTGGCAATGATGGCCAGACGGAGGAGGGCCATCAGGCGCATGTACAGGAGAGCTTACCCTCCCAGGGTATATCGTGAACAGCTCTCCTACATCCATATGTCCGAGGAGCTGTGTTTGCGAAGGCTGCGATTCAGCAAGGAGGTGGTCACTGAGCTCTGCCACCTGCTGCAGCCAGATCTGCAGCCTCAGCTGAGGTCCAGGACGTCTCTGTCGGTGGCAGTGAAGGTCACAGTGGCTTTGAACTTCTACGCCACTGGCTCATTCCAAGCTGCTGTTGGGGACCTCGCCAATATCTCCCAGTTTGCGGTGCATCGCTGCATCCGGCAGGTCACCAATGCCCTCTTCAGAAGGAGACGAGACTTCATCTCTTTCCCTATGACCCCAGACAAGCAGCATGACCGTGCTATGGGCTTTGCGAGGGTAGCGGGCTTCCCCATGGTGCAGGGCGCCATTGACTGCACGCATGTGGCTTTGCGTGCTCCGCGAGAGAATGCAGAGGAGTTCCGGAACAGAAAGGGGTTCCATTCCTTGAATGTGCAGTTGGTCTGTGACCACAGACAGGTGATTCTCGCTGTCAATGCCCACTATCCGGGCAGCTGCCACGATGCTTTCATCCTGCGCCAGACTACTGTGGCAGAACTTTTCGAGGCACCGCATCAGCCAGTTGGTTGGCTTCTGGGGGACAAGGGGTACGCATTGAGCACCTGGCTGATGACACCGCTCCGTGCGCCAAACACCCCTGCTGAGCTGCGGTACCAGGAAAGCCATCAAGCAACCAGGAACATTATTGAGCGCACAATCGGCGTGCTGAAACAACGATTCCGCTGTCTGGACCATTCCGGAGGAGCCCTGCAGTACTCGCCTGAGCAAGTTTCGAAGTTCGTAGTCGTGTGCTGCATGTTGCACAACATGGCAATCCTCAGGACCCAGCCAATGCCACCAGGCCTTGTAGCACCACAAGAGGAGGAGGAGGAAGAGGAGGAACAGGACGAGGACGATGATCATCAGCAGCACCAAGGCAGGAGGGCGGCCCACAATGGTCAAACTGCAAGGGCCGTCCGTCAACGACTAATAGCAAGCCGCTTCTAGGGACCCTGCCATTGCTACAAACACGAATCAACCCAGCACGCAACCCCTAAGCCAGCCAAGGCACCAATAATTCCAACCACCAGCCATGTATATTTTGAATACAGAAACTTATTTATTTTACAAACTCTGTGTGTGTCAATTCCTCATGACAAACTCATAGAAATAAACACAAAAAAACAGTCAATAACATAACTGGTTCTCACAACCTGGAGATAATGTCCAAAACACTAAACAAAAGTTGGGCCATGAACCTCGGCCTTTAATAAAAAAATGACCAGCATTTTGGCACACCTCCTACATTTTGCCCTTCGAGGGTGATCTCCTTCCCTTGCGCACTTCCCCCCTTCTAACCCTACTGCTCCTCCGTAATGGGACCTCAGTGGCTGCAGCAAGGCTGGTGGAAGGCTGCTGCTCGTCAGACCCTGACACTGCAGATGCCCCTGAAGGACGGCCTCGACCACTTCTGGGCCTGGAGGGCCCGGCTGCAGACTGCACCAACTCTGCATGGGCGGCAGCAGTCTGTCCTACAGGCAGTGGCAAGTGCAGTGGAGAAGTGACAGTGTTGGCAGCAGGAATGCTGTCATCGTGAGAGAGGACAGCAACTCCCTGCTCGCCCGACACACTGGCACTCCCACGGGGCAGCACTTCAGCATCCGGAGCAATTTGCCGGAGAACAGATTGCTGGCCTGCTGCGGCGCGGTGACAGCCCCGGGGACATGTGCACGAACCATCGAGGATGGCAGCAGTCAGTGCTCGCGTGGCCTCAATCTGAGTCTGCATGAGAGCAGTCTCAGATGGGTTCCTGGCAGCCAGTGACTGAATTGCAGCACTAAGCTTTAGTGTGGCATCCGCCTGTGCTACAGCGAAGTGCTCCACACTCCTTGCCATTGCCTCAATGCATTCGGGCACCCTTCCCACTGCACCCATGAGCTCAGTGTGCATGCCCACTGCCTGGCTGTTCATTTCTGCAATCAGCCGCTCCTCCTCTGCGTCCATTGCAGTAGGAGTGTCTGGCATACTCTCCCTCTGGGGAGAAGGCTCCCGTTCTTCCCTCCCCCCCCCATGGCGTTGCTGCAGCCCGCTGGGTCCTGGAGCTTCACCATCATCAGCCCCTTCCCCCCTGCTCCCCTCCGGGGAAGGCGTGTTCCCAGTGTGGCCATGGGCTTCCTCGAGAGAGGGTGGCACTGATGCTCCGGCTTCCTCTTCCTCCTCAGCTGCAGCATCACTCCCAGTGGCAGCTTCAGGGCCCGTCTCCTCAGCTGGTGAATCACCATCTGAAAGCAGGGAGGTACAAGAGTGGCTTTAGCGTGAGGACAGGGTGGCAGTAAGGGAGGAATAAGTGCAGCGAGTTAGCAAGTTGGATTGAAAGTGTCAAAGGCTGGTATTGTGAGGGACAAGTGGAAGGACAGAGGACAAAAAGGTGATGACCTTACCATTGCTGTCCACAACGGGGTCGGCGTCCCCAGTGGCGACGGGACCGATCACCCGGCTTGCCACAATCCTGTGGACGCGCTCCTCCAGATCGCTGAGGGGTTGCAGCTGAAGCCGCCCTGCACCCGTCCGTTGCTGCTGTCTCCGATTATGAGCCAGCTTAGCCTGCAAGAAAAAGGACAGCATCTGAGTAAATATACAGCCATGGTCTTGCCTGATGTGCCTCCCATAGGTGAATAGCCCTTACTGTATGCAAAGTGTGGAATGTGTGTGTGTGTTTGATGAAAGGGCCATAGGTGTTGGATGAGTGTTGTGCATTGGGGTTTTAAGACCCTCTGGCCATAGAGTGAGGTTGAGATGGAGGGATGGAGAGGTATTGAGAAAAAGCCACTCACCCTGACGACCCGAGTGAGGTCGTTGAATTTTTTGCGGCACTGAACATGGGTCCTGGGCACCATGCTCCTGGAGGAGACGCTCTGAGCCACCTCCCTCCACACTCTTCTGAACTCGCGTGGCAAAGGCCTCCTGCCACTCTCCGGGAACAGCATGCATCGTCTGCGCTCCACTGCGTCAACCAGAGCATCCAAGGCCCGCTCAGTGAAGCGATGAGCGCGTTCTCTCACCCTCTCCATGCTTGGCAGCAAAATGGATTACAGGTCTCTCCAGGCTGAGATTCAAGGCTGCAATGAGCAGGATGTGGCTGGGGAGCAAGTGGCCCCCCCCGCTTTAAGAAGTGTCCGGCGCCAGTGTGTCTGTGTTCCCTCGCTAACTGGCAGCAGCTG
>JASTWF010000232.1:240000-292440 GCA_030390025.1 Squalus acanthias
CGGAAATTCAGGGGTGCGACAGCAAATGATCTTTGCCACCATTAATTTAGTTCATATGAAGCGGCACCGAAACTTTCAAAGTCAACCCTTAGTCAGCGAGACTCCCCCCCCACCCCCAGGAGAGTGAAGTCAACCCTTAGTCAGTGAGACTCTCCCCCCCCCCCCCCCGGGAGAGTGGAGTCAACCCTTAGTCAGTGAGACTCTCCCCCCCCCCCCCCCGGGAGAGTGGAGTCAACCCTTAGTCAGTGAGACTCTCCCCCCCCACCCCCCCCCCGGGAGAGTGGAGTCAACCCTTAGTCAGTGAGACTCTCCCCCCCCCCCCCCCCCCCGGGAGAGTGGAGTCAACCCTTAGTCAGTGAGACTCTCCCCCCCCCCCCCCGGGAGAGTGAAGTCAACCCTTAGTCAGTGAGACTCTCCCCCCCCCCCCCCGGGAGAGTGGAGTCAACCCTTAGTCAGTGAGACTCCCCCCCCACCCCCCGGGAGAGTGAAGTCAACCCTTAGTCAGTGAGACTCTCCACCCCCCCCCCGGGAGAGTGGAGTCAACCCTTAGTCAGTGAGACTCCCCCCCCCCCCACCCCCGGGAGAGTGGAGTCAACCCTTAGTCAGTGAGACTCCCCCCCCCCCCCCCCGGGAGAGTGGAGTCAACCCTTAGTCAGTGAGACTCTCCCCCCCCACCCCCGGGAGAGTGGAGTCAACCCTTAGTCAGTGAGACTCCCCCCCCCACCCCCGGGAGAGTGAAGTCAACCCTTAGTCAGTGAGACTCTCCCCCCCCACCCCGGGAGAGTGGAGTCAACCCTTAGTCAGTGAGACTCTCCCCCCCCACCCCCCCCCGGGAGAGTGGAGTCAACCATTAGTCAGTGAGACTCTCCCCCCCCACCCCCCCCCCGGGAGAGTGGAGTCAACCCTTAGTCAGTGAGACTCTCCGCCCCCCCCCCGGGAGAGTGGAGTCAACCCTTAGTCAGTGAGACTCTCCGCCCCCCCCGGAGAGAGTGAAGTCAGGACATTGTAACCCCACCCCCCCTCCCCCCGACAGGTACAGGGGAGCAGGATTCAGTTCACAGCATGCTTGGTCTGCTTATAGAAATGGCTTCTTTTGCGGCAAATAGAAAAGCTTTGAGAGAGAGCCTAAACTGTGAGGGCTCCATGTTCGGTTAGCCCGCTTGTCTGTATTGAAGACCAAAGGAAACAGAGACTTGCATTTATATAGCGCCTGTCACAGCCTCAGGACATCCCACTGCACTACACAGCCAATGAAGCACCTTTGAACTGTAGGAAACGTGGCAGCCAATTTGCGCACAGGAAGCTCCCACAAACAGCAATGTGATAATGACTAGATAATCTGTTTTAGCGATGTTGGTTGAGGGATAAATATTAATGGCCCAGGACTTCGGGGAGAACTCCCTTGCTCTTCTTCCAATAGTGCCACGGGATCTTTTACATCCACCTGAGAGGGCAGACGGGGCCTCAGTTTAATGTCTCATCTGAAAGACGGCACCTCCGACAGTGCAGCACTCCCTCAGCACTGCACTGGGAGTGTCAGTGTTCAGGTCTATGGAGTGGGGCTCGAAGCCATGACCTCCTGACTTTGAGGCGAGTGTGCCGCCATTGAGCCATGGCCACGGCTGACACTATCTCCTGAAATGGGCCTGGAGTACAGGCTCTGTCCCTACTGGAGATGGTGAATGTTCTCCGGGAGGGACCAGTAATCTACGCTTAATTTGAACGAACAAAGGAGATCTTTGTTTTGCCTCTGGTGCTGTTAATTAGACAGTTATCACACTGCAGTAATATGTTTTTTGAAAAGCGTGCAGGTTGAGACAGGCCCTTGTCCCAGGATACTGGAGGGAAATATAAGGGTCAAGGGTTAAGTTCCTTGAAGGCAAAAACTGAGAACCCTGTGGAATTGTGGTACATAAGGAAGCTTTGTAGCCCGGCAACAGGCTGCTGTGAAACAGAGCCCCAGTGTTTAGTCGACATCCATCTCCAACGAAGCTCACCGCTTTATTCTCCACTTTTTGTGAGCTGTTTCTCATTCTGCTTCCATTCTGTCCCCTTCTCCCATGATCACCTTCCCCGGCCTAGTGGACAGATGAGAGGCGTGGCTGAGGCCACACCAGGAGCACCATGTGCTGGAGGAGACGAGTGGTACTGATCGAAGTTGGGTGGGATATCAAAGGGAATGGGGAGTGAGCAGGTGAGTGAGATTAGACTGGGTGTGATATTAAAAGAGTGCGGGGAGTGAGGGGGAGAGTGGGATTAGACTGGGTGGGATACTAAAGGGAATGGGGAGTGAGCAGGAGAGTGGGATTAGACTGGGTGGGATATTAAAAGGGTATGGGGAGTAAGCAGGAGAGTGGGATTAGACTGGGTGGGAAATTAAAGGGTACGGGGAGTGAGGGGAGAGTGGGATTAGACTGAGTGGGATATTAAAGGGTACGGGGAGTGAGGGGGAGAGTGGGATTAGGCTGGGTGGGATATTAAAGGGTACGGGGAGTGAGGGGGAGAGTGGGATTAGGCTGGGTGGGATATTAAAGGGTACGGGGAGTGAGGGGAGAGTGGGATTAGACTGGATGGGATATTAAAGGGTACAGGGAGTGAGGGGAGAGTGGGATTAGACTGGGTGGGATATTAAAGGGTACGGGGAGTGAGGGGGAGAGTGGGATTAGGCTGGGTGGGATATTAAAGGGTACAGGGAGTGAGGGGGAGAGTGGGATTAGGCTGGGTGGGATATTAAAGGGTATGGGGAGTGAGGGGAGAGTGGGATTAGACTGGATGGGATATTAAAGGGTACAGGGAGTGAGGGGAGAGTGGGATTAGACTGGGTGGGATATTAAAGGGTACGGGGAGTGAGGAGGAGAGTGGGATTAGGCTGGGTGGGATATTAAAGGGTACAGGGAGTGAGGGGGAGAGTGGGATTAGACTGGGTGGGATATTAAAGGGAATGGGGAGTGAGGGGGAGAGTGGGATTAGACTGGGTGGGATATTAAAGGGAATGGGGAGTGAGGGGGAGAGTGGGATTAGACTGGGTGGGATATTAAAGGGTATGGGGAGTGAGGGGGAGAGTGGGATTAGACTAGGGGAGATATTAAAAGTTAAAGTGGAGTGAATAAGAGTAGGGTGCGAGTTTGTTGGTTTGTTCATCCTTGGATATTGAAGAAGACAATCGAAACATCACCTTATGTTCTGCAGTCAGTTTTTTGATAAATGATGGGACGATTCATGCTGGGAATGAGTGTCCGCAGCTCGAGCATTGGATCACGGATACAGCCGGCTGGGGATCTGCATTCTTCAGGCAACACTGCTTCAGTTGGCGTTTCCATTCAGCATCAGCACTGCGATGGACCTCATAGTGGGAGGAGCCTTCATGGATGGTTTCGCCATGTTTCATTATCTTGAGCAAGTTGTTTCCACTTGTGGAAGTCGATTCTGCATTGTTTCAGAGTCGCTATTAAGGAGTCTTTATATCTCTTTTGCTGACCAGTTGCCAACCCACCATAAAAGATCTTAATATAGAACATAGAACAGTACAGCACAGTACAGGCCCTTCGGCCCTCGATGTTGTGCCAAGCATTGTCCAAAACCAAGAACAAGCTATCCCACTCCCTATCATTCTGGTGTGCTCCATGTGCTTATCCAATAACCACTTGAAAGTTCCTAAAGTGTCCGACTCCACTATCACAGCAGGCAGTCCATTCCACACCCCAACCACTCTCTGAGTAAAGAATCTACCTCGGACATCCCTTCTATATCTCCACCCATGCACCTTATAGTTATGCCCCCTTGTAACAGCTACATCCACCCGAGGAAATAGTCTCTGAACATCCACTCTATCTATCCCCCTCATCATCTTATAAACCTCTATTAAGTCGCCTCTCATCCTCCTCCGCTCTAAAGAGAAAAGCCCTAGCTCCCTCAATCTTTCCTCATAAGACCTCCCCCCCCAAACCAGGCAGCATCCTGGTAAATCTCCTTTGCACTCTTTCCAATGCTTCCACGTCCTTCCTATAGTGAGGTGACCAGAACTGCACACAATATTCCAAATGTGGTCTCACCAAGGTCCTGTACAGTTGCAACATAACCTCACGGTTCTTAAACTCAAACCCCTTGTTAATAAACGCTAACACACTATAGGCCTTCTTTACTGCTCTATCCACTTGAGTGGCAACCTTCAGAGATCTGTGGATATGAACCCCCAGATCCCTCTGTTCCTCCACGTTCCTCAGAACCCTGCCGTTGACCCTGTAATCCTTATTCAAATTTGCCCTACCAAAATGAATCACCTCGCACTTATCAGGGTTAAATTCCATCTGCCATTTTTCGGCCCAGCTCTGCATCCTATCAATGTCTCTTTGCAGCCTACAACAGCCCTCCACCTCATCCACTACTCCACCAATCTTGGTGTCATCAGCAAATTTACTGATCCACCCTTCAGTCCCCTCCTCCAAGTCATTGATAAAAATCACAAACAGCAGAGGACCCAGCACCGACCCCTGTGGCACACCGCTGGTAACTGGTCTCCAGTCCAAAAATTTTCCATCCACCACCACCCTCTGCCTTCTATGAGATAAAAATGAGAAGTCGCACAACACCAGGTTATAGTCCAACAGATTTATTTAATTTTACAAGCTTTCGGAGCTATCGCTCCTTCGTCAGGTAAGTTAGCAATGAGAGAATCTCCCAGAATTCACAATTTAAACCCAGACAAAATCTGCCGGCATCTCCACATCATGACTTCTATGAGATAGCCAGTTACTTATCCAATCGGCCAAATTTCCCTCTATTCCACAACTCCTTACTTTCTTCATGAGCCGACCATGGGGAACCTTATCAAACGCCTTACTCAAATCCATGTATACGACATCAACTGCTCTACCTTCATCTACACACTTAGTTACCTCCTCAAAGAATTCAATCAAATTTGTTAGGCAAGACTTACCCTTCACGAATCCGTGTTGACTATCCCGGATTAAGTTGTATCTTTCCAAATGGTCATAAATCCTATCCCTCAGGACCTTTTCCATTATCTTACCAACCACCGAAGTAAGACTAAACGGCCTATAATTACCAGGGTCATTCCTATTTCCTTTCTTGAAGAGAGGAACAACATTCGCCACTCTCCAGTCCTCTGGCACCATCCCCGTGGACAGTGAGGACCCAAAGATCAAAGCCAAAGGCTCTGCAATCTCCTCCCTTGCCTCCCAAAGAATCCTAGGGTATATCCCATCTGGCCCAGGGGACTTATCGACCCTCAGGTTCTTCAAAATTGCTAAAACATCTTCCTCGGGATTCGATCATCAGACACTCGCACCACATGACCTGACCACATTAGCCATGCCTTCATCATCGGAGCATCCGCACAGCATTTTTAAGAACTTCATTGTCAGAGACCTTTTCTTGGAATCTGATCTTCATTAGTCATCTCAGGCAGCTTGGGCGAAAGTGATTCACTTTCTTAATGTGGCATGAACATAATGTACAAGTTTCACAGGCATAAAGCAGGGTGGTTAGGTCAACAGCCCTGTACACTTTGACCTTGGTCTGCAGGCTGATGCCTCTCTTGCCCCAGGGGTGCTCACTGAGTTTGCCAAAAGCTAAGGCGGCTGTAACGATAGTGCAGGAAGCTCTTGTATGAATATGGACTTCTCCAGACAGGGTGCAAACAGCTATGTGAAACTATTCACAGCCGATAGTGATGATTGATGGGGTGTAATCATTGCCCAGAACTGGTGGAAGAGAACTATTTTCTTAAGGGTGATTGTGCTGCTAAATGACAGGAAAGCTGCAGCAAGCTGGTTCATGACTGTTTGCAAATCATCCCGGGAGTGGGGCCCAAGAGCACAGACATTGGAGTTCACCGAGTTCTTACAGCACCTTTGCTTTAGCTTGCAGTCTAAGGTTGAAGAGCGACCCAAATGTCCTGAATCTGATCTAGACTCCGATTTCGAGATTATTAAAAGCCACGAAAAGCACAGCAGCGAACAAACTGCTGAAAAGTGATGGTGAAAGGACACACCCTTGCTTTGTAACGGAGGGAGAATTGTCCCCATCTTCCATCACTCCAGGCATCATGGAATTGTTTGAACATTTCACTGATCCTGCCTCGACAACCAAAATTAGAGAGGAGATGTGGGGGAGTGAGTGGGACTATCCTCATCGGGTGCTTATCTATCCAGTTATAGCCAGGGAATCTCCTGCAATGGCTTCTCTTCCTGCTCATGCACTGTTATCCCATTCAATGTCAACGGAATCTGTGCTTACAGCGATCAAATTGTTCAGAGTAGCTGTGCCGAGGTATTGTGAAAACAGGTCGAAAACTCTGCCAGAATTACCAGGAATCCAGCACCAGGAACTTCAACACCAGGAGTCCCAACACCAGGAGTCCCAACACCACGAGTCCCAACACCAGGAGTCCCAACACCAGCAGTCCCAACACCAGGAGTCCCAACACCAGGAACCCCAACACCAGAAACCCCAACACCAGGAGTCTCAACACCAGGAGTCAAAACACCAGGATCCCCAACACCAGGAACCCCAACACCAGGAGTCCCAACACCAGGAGTCCTAACACCAGGAGTCCCAACACCAGGAGTCCCAACACCAGGAACCCCAACACCAGGAGTCCCAACACCAGGAGTCCCAACACCAGGAGCCCCAACACCAGGAGTCCCAACACCAGGAGTCCCAACACCAGGAGTCCCAACACCAGGAGTCCCAACACCAGGAGTCCCAACACCAGGAGTCCCAATACCAGGAACCCCAACACCAGGAGTCCAAACACCAGGAACCCCAACACCAGGAACCCCAACACCAGGAACCCCAACACCAGGAACCCCAACACCAGGAGTCCCAACACCAGGAGTCCCAACACCAGGAACCCCAACACCAGGAACCCCAACACCAGGAGTCCCAACACCAGGAGTCCCAACACCAGGAGTCCCAACACCAGGAACCCCAACACCAGGGGGTAAAAATTCAGTTGGTTGCGCCTCCCGTTAGCGCCTTAAGAGGGCGCTAATGGGGCGCAAAGCCGCTAACGCCCGGGCGCAGCGATGTTTGCGCCGCTCGGGAACTTAACTAGAGATTGTGCGGCGGCGCTAAAACTTACCGCTGCGACCACCTGCGCGCGCAGATTGTGACGTCATTCCATGGTGCAACGCCCTTGTGGCGCCCCGGAGCGGAAATTGAGTGGCGCCCCCTGCCTTACCGCCTGGCGCATCCAACGACCGGAAGACTGGAACGCTATCAATCGCTGTGGAGCTGGGGGGGGCGCTATTTAAAGGGGGCCTCTTCCTGTCTTTTTCTGTGGTCGACATTTTTGCTCCACTCGTTCTGAGAGAGAGAGAGAGATTCGGAGAGAGAGAAAGAGAGACTTCTGCATGGACTCAACGCTTTGTGAGGTAGTTTTGCCTACTGATCCTAACTTCGCTGGTACTTTAGTTGCTGTCCTTCATTACTTTGCTTGCAAAGAGAATATGGGGGCTGCACTGATTGGGGGCGTCGTCCTGCTCCAGCTGAATCGGAGGATACAGAGACGCAGAGAGAGAGTGGCAATGATGGCCAGACGGAGGAGGGCCAACAGGCGTATGTACAGGAGAGCTTACCCTCCCAGGGTATATCGTGAACAGCTCTCCTACATCCATATGTCTGAGGAGCTGTGTTTGTGAAGGCTGCGATTCAGCAAGGAGGTGGTCACTGAGCTCTGCCACCTGCTGCAGCCAGATCTGCAGCCTCAACTGAGGTCCAGGACGTCTCTGTCGGTGGCAGTGAAGGTCACAGTGGCTCTCAACTTTTACACTACTGGCTCATTTCAAGCTGCTGCTGGGGACCTCGCCAATATCTCCCAGTTCGCGGTGCATTGCTGCATCCGGCAGGTCACAAATGCCCTCTTTAAAAGGAGACGAGAGTTCATCTCTTTCCCCATGACCCCAGACAAGCAGCGTGACTGCGCTCTGGGCTTTGCGAGGGTAGCGGGCTTCCCCATGGTGCAGGGCGCCATTGACTGCACGCATGTGGCTTTGCGTGCTCCGCATGAGAATGCCGAGGAATTCCGGAACAGAAAGGGGTTCCATTCCTTGAATGTTCAGTTGGTCTGTGACCACAGACAGCTGATACTCGCTGTCAATGCCCACTATCCTGGCAGCTGCCACGATGCTTTTATCCTGCGCCAGACTACTGTGGCAGAACTTTTCGAGGCACCGCATCAGCCAGTTGGTTGGCTTCTTGGGGACAAGGGGTATGCATTGAGCACCTGGCTGATGACACCGCTCCGTACGCCCAACACCCCTGCTGAGCTGCGGTACAATGAGAGCCATCAAGCTACCAGGAACATAATTGAGCGCACAATCGGCGTGCTGAAGCAACGGTTCCGCTGTCTCGACCATTCTGGAGGAGCCCTGCAGTACTCGCCTGAGCGAGTATCGAACTTCGTAGTCGTGTGCTGCATGTTGCATAACATGGCAATCCTCAGGACCCAGCCAATGCCACCAGGCCTTGGAGCACCACCAGAGGAGGAGGAGGAAGAGGAGGAAGAGGACGAGGAGGATGATCATCAGCAGCACCAAGGCGGGAGGGCGGCCCACAATGGTCAAACTGCAAGGGCCGTCCGTCAACGGCTAATAGCAAGCCGCTTCTAGGGCCCCTGCTGTGGAAATGGCTTCTGCCATTGCTAACAACATTAATGAACCCAGCACACAACCCCTAAGCCGGCCAAGGCACCAATAATTCCAACCACCAACCATGTATATTTTGAATACAGAAACTTATTTATTTTACAAACTCTGTGTGTGTCAATTCCTCATGACAAACTCATAGAAATAAACACAAAAAAACAGTCAATAACATAACTGGTTCTCACAACCTGGAGATAAGTATATCAAGAGGAAAAGACTGGTGAAAACCAAAGTTGGTCCATTGCAGTCAGATACGGGGGAATATATAACGGGAAATAAGGAAATGGCAGACCAACTAAATGCTTACTTTGGGTCAGTCTTTACGAAGGAAGACACAAAAAACCTCCCTGGGATATCGGGAAAAATAGGGACATGGGCAAAGGAGGAACTGACGCAAATCAATATCTCTAAGGATATGGTGTTAAGGAAGCTAAAGGGATTGAAGGCGGACAAATCCCCAGGGCCTGATAACATGCATCCTAGGGTACTGAAGGAGGTGGTCCTAGAGATAGCGGATGCACTAAGTATGATTTTTCAGAATTCATTAGACTCGGGAACAGTGCCCATGGATTGGAGGGTAGCTAACGTTACCCCACTATTCAAAAATGGGGGTAGGGAAAAAGCAGGTAATTACAGACCTGTAAGCCTTACATCAGTTGTGGGCAAAATGCTGGAGTCCATCATTAAGGATGAAATAGCGGAGCACTTAGCAAATGGGGACAGGATAGGACAGAGTCAACATGGATTTACAAAGGGTAAATCGTGCTTGACTAATCTATTGGAATTTTTTGAGGGAGTAACTGGTAAAATAGATGGGGGAGAGCCAGTAGATGTGGTGTACCTGGACTTCCAAAAGGCCTTCGACAAGGTCCCACATAAAAGATTAGCATGGAAAATTGAAGCTCATGGGATAAAGGGGAAAGTATTGACGTGGATAGAGAACTGGCTGTCAGATAGAAAACAGAGAGTTGGAATAAACGGCTCATTTTCTGAATGGCAGGCAGTAACAAGTGGGGTACCACAGGGATCTGTCCTGGGTCCCCAGCTGTTCACAATTTACATTAATGACCTGGATCAGGGAGTCGGATGCAGCATTTCCAAATTTGCAGACGACACTAAACTAGGAGGGGGGGGTGGGCTCAGAGGAGGAGACCAGAAAGCTCCAGAGCGATTTGGACAGACTGGGTGATTGGGCGGATAAATGGCAGATGCACTATAATGTGGACAAGTGCGAAGTTATCCACCTTGGGTGCAGGAACGGGAGGGCAAATTATTATTTAAATGGCAATAAATTGGGAGAGGGGGAAGTACAGAGAGACCTGGGTGTTCTTGTACACCAGTCACTGAAGGCGAGCATGCAGGTGCAACAGGCAGTCAAGAAGGCAAACGGTATGCTGGCCTTCATAGCAAAAGGGTTGGAATACAGGAACAGGGATACCTTGCTGCAGCTGTACAGGGCACTGGTGAGACCACACCTCGAGTACTGTGTACAGTTTTGGTCGCCTCATCTGAGGAAAGATGTTCTTGCCATGGAGGGGGTGCAGCGGCGATTCACCAGGCTGATACCAGGAATGGCGGGATTGACCTATGAGGAGAGACTATGTAGTTTAGGGATGTACACACTGGAGTTTAGAAGATTGAGAGGGGACCTCATAGAAGTGTATAAAATTCTGACAGGTCTAGACAGACTAGATGCAGAAGGAATGTTTCCCTTGGCGGGTGAGAACAGAACTAGAGGACATAATTTAAGGATAAGGGCTAAACCATTTAGGACAGAAATGAGGGGGAATTTCTTCACTCAGAGGGTGGTGAACCTGTGGAACTCATTGCCACAGAGGGCAGTGTACGCCAGCTCATTAAATATATTTAAGAGGGAATTAGATATATTTCTACAGGCAAAAGGGGTTAAGGGTTACGGAGAGAAGGCGGGGACGGGATACTGAATTGGAGGATCAGCCATGATCTCATTAAATGGCGGAGCAGGCTCGAAGGGCCGGATGGCCTACTCCTGCTCCTATCTTCTATGTATCTATGTATCTATGTATCTATGTATAATGTCCAAAACACTAAACAAAAGTTGGACCATGAACCTTGACCTTCAATAAAAAAATGACCAGCATTTTGTCACACCTCCTACTTTTTGCCCTTCGAGGGTGATCTCCTTCCCTTGCGTACTTCCCCCCTTCTAACCCTACTGCTCCTCCGTAATGGGACCTCAGTGGCTGCAGCAAGGCTGGTGGAAGGCTGCTGCTCGTCAGACCCTGACACTGCAGATGCCCCTGAAGGACGGCCTCGACCAGTTCTGGGCCTGGAGGGCCCGGCTGCAGACTGCACCAACTCTGCATGGGCGGCAGCAGTCTGTCCTACAGGCGGTGGCAAGTGCAGTGGAGAAGTGACAGTGTTGGCAGCAGGAATGCTGTCATCGTGAGAGAGGACAGCAACTCCCTGCTCGCCCGACACACTGGCACTCCCACGGGGCAGCACTTCAGCATCCGGAGCAATCTGCTGGAGAACAGATTGCTGGCCTGCTGCGGCGCGGTGACAGCCCCGGGGACATGTGCACGAACCATCGAGGTTGGCAGCAGTCTGTGCTTGCGTGGCCTCAATCTGAGTCTGCATGAGAGCAGTCAGAGATGGGATCACGGCAGCCAGTGACTGAATTGCAGCACTAAGCTTTAGTGTGGCATCCGCCTGTGCTACAGCGAAGTGCTCCACACTCCTTGCCAGTGACTCAATGCATTCGGGCACCCTTCCCACTGCACCCATGAGCTCAGTGTGCATGCCCACCGCCTGGGTGTTCATTTCTGCGATCAGCCGCTCCTCCTCTGCGTCCATTGCAGTAGGAGTGTCTGGCATACTCTCCCTCTGGGGAGAAGGCCCCCGTTCTTCCCTACCCCCATGGCGTTGCTGCAGCCCGCTGGGTCCTGGAGCTTCACCCTCATCAGACCCTTCCCCCCTGCTCCCCTCCAGGGAAGGCGTGTTCCCAGTGTGGGCCTGGGCTTCCTCGGGAGAGGGTGGCACTGATGCTCCGGCTTCCTCTTCCTCCTCGGCTGCAGCTTCACTCCCAGTGGCAGCTTCAGGGCCCGTCTCCTCAGCTGGTGAATCACCATCTGAAAGCAGGGAGGTACAAGAGTGGCTTTAGCGTGAGGACAGGGTGGCAGTAAGGGAGGAATAAGTGCAGCGAGTTAGTAAGTTGGATTGAAAGTGTCAAAGGCTGGTGTTGTGAGGGACAAGTGGAAGGACAGAGGACAAAAAGGTGATGACCTTACCATTGCTGTCCAGAATGGGGTCGGCGTCTCCAGTGGCGACGGGACCGATCACCCGGCTTGCCACAATCCTGTGGACGCGCTCCTCAAGATCGCTGAGGGGTTGCAGCTGAGGCCGCCCTCCACCTGTCCGTTGCTGCTGTCTCCTATTATGCACCAGCTTGGTCTGCAAGAAAAAGGACGGCATCTGAGTAAATATACAGCCATGGTCTTGCCTGATGTGCCTCCCATAGGTGAATAGCCCTTACTGTATGCAGCCATGGTCTTGCCTGATGTGCCTCCCATAGGTGAATAGCCCTTACTGTATGCAAAGTGTGGAATGTGTGTGTGTGTTTGATGAAAGGGCCATAGGTGTTGGATGAGTGTTGTGCATTGGGGTTTTAAGACCCTCTGGCCATAGAGTGAGGTTGAGATGGAGGGATGGAGAGGTATTGAGAAAAAGCCACTCACCCTGACGACCCGAGTGAGGTCGTTGAACTTTTTGCGGCTTTGAGTATGGGTCCTGGGCACCATGCTCCTGGAGGAGACGCTCTGAGCCACCTCCCTCCACACTCTTCTGAACTCGCGTGGCAAAGGCCTCCTGCCACTCTCAGGGAAGAGCATACATCTTCTGCGCTCCACCGCGCCAACCAGAGCATCCAAGGCCCGCTCGGTGAAGCGATGAGCTCGTTCTCTCACCCTCTCCATCCTTGGCAGCAAAATTGGATTCACAGGTCTCTCCAGGCCGAGATTCAAGGCTGCAATGAGCAGGGTGTGGCTGGGGAGCAAGTTGGCCCCCCCCGCTTTAAGAAGTGGCCGGCGCCAGTGTGTCTGTGTTCCCTCGCTAACTGGCAGCAGCTGCGCTGCACTCGCGCGCTGAGTTAGCGCCTCACTGCTCGGCCTTTGCGCCTTAAGACAGGTGTGCAGCGCCTGATTTAGCGCTCCACTCACCTCCCGGGGCGGTAAAAGTGAAGTTTCCAGTCAGTGCCGATAATTAGCGCCAGGCGCAAATATTTGCGTCCAGACAATATTTGCGCCCCAAATGGGGCGCGACCTAATTTTTCCCCCCAGGAGTCCCAACACCAGGAACCCCAACACCAGGAGTCCCAACACCAGGAACCCCAACACCAGGAGTCCCAACACCAGGAGTCCCAACACCAGGAGTCCCAACACCAGGAGTCCCAACACCAGGAGTCCCAACACCAGGAAGCCAAACACCAGGAACCCCAAAAACAGGAGTCCCAACACCAGGAACCCCAACACCAGGAACCCCAACACCAGGAGTCCAAAACACCAGGAACCGCAACACCACGAACCCCAACACCAGGAGTCCCAACACCAGGAGTCCCAACACCAGGAGTCCCAACACCAGGAGTCCCAACACCAGGAACCCCAACACCAGGAGTCCCAACACCAGGAACGTCAACACCAGGAGTCCCAACACCAGGAACCCCAACACCAGGAACCCCAACACCAGGAGTTCCAACACCAGGAACCCCAACACCAGGAGTCCCAACACCAGGATCCCAACACCAGTAACCCCAACACCAGGAATCCCAACACCAGGAGTCCCAACACCAGGAACCCCAACACCAGGAGTCCCAACACCAGGAGTCCCAACACCAGGAACCCCAACACCAGGAGTCCCAACACCAGGAGTCCCAACACCAGGAACCCCAACACCAGGAGTCCCAACACCAGGAGTCCCAACACCAGGAACCCCAACACCAGGAGTCCCAAAACCAGGAGTCCCAACACCAGGAACCCCAACACCAGGAGTCCCAACACCAGGAACCCCAACACCACGAACCCCAACACCAGGAGTCCCAACACCACGAACCCCAACACCAGGAACCCCAACACCACGAACCCCAACACCAGGAGTCCCAACACCACGAACCCCAACACCAGGAACCCCAACACCAGGAGTCCCAACACCACGAACCCCAACACCAGGAGTCCCAACACCAGGAGTCCCAAGACCAGGAGTCCCAACACCAGGAACCCCAACACCAGGAACCCCAACACCAGGAGTCCCAACACCAGGAGTCCCAACACCAGGAGTCCCAACACCAGGAGTCCCAACACCACGAACCCCAACACCAGGAACCCCAACACCAGGAACCCCAACACCAGGAGTCCCAACACCAGGAACCCCAACACCAGGAGTCCCAACACCAGGAGTCCCAACACCAGGAGTCCCAACACCAGGAGTCCCAACACCAGGAGTCCCAACACCAGGGGTCCCAACACCAGGAACCCCAACACCAGGAGTCCCAACACCAGGAACCCCAACACCAGGAGTCCCAACACCAGGAGTCCCAACACCAGGAGTCCCAACACCAGGAGTCCCAACACCAGGAACCCCAACACCAGGAGTCCCATCACCAGGAGTCCCAACACCAGGAACCCCAATACCAGGAGTCCCAACACCAGGAGTCCCATCACCAGGGGTCCCAACACCAGGAGTCCCAACACCAGGAGTCCCATCACCAGGAGTCCCAACACCAGGAACCCCAACACCAGAAACCCCAACACCAGGAGTCCCAACACCAGGAATCCCAACACCAGGAACCCCAACACCAGAAACCTCAACACCAGGAGTCCCAACACCAGGAGTCCCAACACCAGGAGTCCCAACACCAGGAGTCCCAACACCAGGAGTCCCAACACCAGGAATCCCAACACCAGGAACCCCAACACCAGGAGTCCCAACACCAGGAGTCCCAACACCAGGAGTCCCAACACCAGGAACCCCAACACCAGGAACCCCAACACCAGGAACACCAACACCAGGAGTCCCAACACCCGGAGTCCCAACACCAGGAACCCCAACACCAGGTGTCCCAACACCAGGAGTCCCAACACCAGGAACCCCAACACCAGGAGTCCCAATACCAGGAGTCCCAACACCAGGAACCCCAACACCACGAACCCCAACACCAGGAGTCCCAACACCAGGAACCCCAACACCACGAACCCCAACACCACGAACCCCAACACCAGGAGTCCCAACACCAGGAGTCCCAACACCAGGAGTCCCAACACCAGGAACCCCAACACCAGGAGTCCCAACACCAGGTGTCCCAACACCAGGAGTCCCAACACCATGAACCCCAACACCAGGAGTCCCAACACCAGGAGTCCCAACACCAGGAGTCCCAACACCAGGAGTCCCAACACCAGGAGTCCCAACACCAGGAACCCCAACACCAGGAACCCCAACACCAGGAACCCCAACACCAGGAGTCCCAACACCAGGAACCCCAACACCAGGAACCCCAACACCAGGAGTCCCAACACCCGGAGTCCCAACACCAGGAACTGCAACACCAGGAGTCCCAACACCCGGAGTCCCAACACCAGGAACTGCAACACCAGGTATCCCAACACCAGGAGTCCCAACACCAGGAGTCCCAACACCAGGAACTGCAACACCAGGTATCCCAACACCAGGAGTCCCAACACCCGGAGTCCCAACACCAGGAACTGCAACACCAGGTATCCCAACACCAGGAGTCCCAACACCAGGAGTCCCAACACCAGGAGTCCCAACACCAGGAACCCCAACACCAGGAACCCCAACACCAGGAGTCCCAACACCAGGAGTCCCAACACCAGGAACCCCAACACCAGGAGTCCCAACACCCGGAGTCCCAACACCAGGAACTGCAACACCAGGTATCCCAACACCAGGAGTCCCAACACCAGGAGTCCCAACACCAGGAACCCCAACACCAGGAGTCCCAACACCAGGAGTCCCAACACCAGGTGTCCCAACACCAGGAGTCCCAACACCAGGAGTCCCAACACCAGGAGTCCCAACACCAGGAACCCCAACACCAGGAGTCCCAACACCAGGAGTCCCAACACCAGGAGTCCCAACACCACGAACCTCAACACCAGGAGTCCCAACACCAGGAGTCCCAACACCAGGAGTCCCAACACCAGGAGTCCCAACACCAGGAACCCCAACACCAGGAGTCCCAACACCAGGAACCCCAACACCAGGAGTCCCAACACCAGGAGTCCCATCACCAGGAGTCCCAACACCAGGAACCCCAACACCAGGAGTCCCAACACCAGGAGTCCCATCACCAGGAGTCCCATCACCAGGAACACCAACACCAGGAGTCCCAACACCAGGAGTCCCAACACCAGGAGTCCCAACACCAGGAACCCCAACACCAGGAGTCCCAACACCAGGAGTCCCAACACCAGGAGTCCCAACACCAGGAACCCCAACACCAGGAGTCCCAACACCAGGAGTCCCAACACCAGGAACCACAACACCAGGAACCCCAACACCAGGAGTCCCAACACCAGGAACCCCAACACCAGGAGTCCCAACACCAGGAACCCCAACACCAGTAACCCCAAAACCAGGAGTCCCAACACCAGGAACCCCAACACCAGGAGTCCCATCACCAGGAGTCCCAACACCAGGAGACCCATCACCAGGAGTCCCAACACCAGGAGTCCCAACACCAGGAGTCCCAACACCAGGAGTCCCAACACCATGAGACCCATCACCAGGAGTCCCAACACCAGGAGTCCCAACACCAGGAGTCCCAACACCAGGAACCCCAACACCAGAAACCCCAACACCAGGAGTCCCAACACCAGGAGTCCCAACACCAGGAATCCCAACACCAGGAGTCCCAACACCAGGAGTCCCAACACCAGGAGTCCCAACACCAGGAGTCCCAACACCAGGAACCACAACACCAGGAACCCCAACACCAGGAGTCCCAACACCAGGAACCCCAACACCAGGAGTCCCAACACCAGGAACCCCAACACCAGGAACCCCAACACCAGGAGTCCCAACACCAGGAGTCGCAACAACAGGAACCCCAACACCAGGTGTCCCAACACCAGGAGTCCCAACACCAGGAGTACCAACACCAGGAACCCCAACACCAGGAGTCCCAACACCAGGAGTCCCAACACCAGGAACCCCAACACCAGGAACCCCAACACCAGGAACCCCAACACCAGGAGTCCCAACACCAGGAACTGCAACACCAGGTATCCCAACACCAGGAGTCCCAACACCCGGAGTCCCAACACCAGGAACTGCAACACCAGGTATCCCAACACCAGGAGTCCCAACACCAGGAGTCCCAACACCAGGAGTCCCAACACCAGGAACCCCAACACCAGGAGTCCCAACACCAGGTGTCCCGACACCAGGAGTCCCAACACCACGAACCCCAACACCAGGAGTCCCAACACCAGGAGTCCCAACACCAGGAGTCACAACACCAGGAACCCCAACACCAGTAACTCCAACACCAGGAGTCCCAACACCAGGAGTCCCAACACCAGGAACCCCAACACCAGGAGTCCCAACACCAGGAGTCCCAACACCAGGAACCCCAACACCAGGTATCCCAACACCAGGAGTCCCAACAACAGGAGTCCCAACACCAGGAGTCCCAACACCAGGAGTCCCAACACCAGGAACCCCAACACCACGAACCCCAACACCAGGAGTCCCAACACCAGGAGTCCCAACACCAGGAACCCCAACACCAGGAGTCCCAACACCAGGAGTCCCAACACCAGGAAGCCCAACACCAGGAACCCCAACACCAGGAGTCCCAACACCACGAACCCCAACACCAGGTGTCCCAACACCAGGAGTCCCAACACCACGAACCCCAACACCACGAATCCCAACACCAGGAACCCCAACACCAGGAGTCCCAACACCAGGAGTCCCAACACCAGGAACCCCAACACCAGGTGTCCCAACACCAGGAGTCCCAACACCAGGAGTCCCAACAACAGGAGTCCCAACACCAGGAACCCCAACACCAGGAGTCCCAACACCAGGAGTCCCAACACCAGGAACCCCAACACCACGAACCCCAACACCAGGAGTCCCAACACCAGGAGTCCCAACACCAGGAACCCCAACACCAGGAGTCCCAACACCAGGAGTCCCAACACCAGGAAGCCCAACACCAGGAACCCCAACACCAGGAGTCCCAACACCACGAACCCCAACACCAGGTGTCCCAACACCAGGAGTCCCAACACCAGGAACCCCAACACCAGGAGTCCCAACACCAGGAACCCCAGCACCAGGAACCCCAACACCAGGAGTCCCAACACCAGGAGTCCGAACACCAGGAACCCCAACACCAGGAATCCCAACACCAGGAACCCCAACACCAGGAGTCCCAACACCAGGAACCCCAACACCAGGAACCCCAACACCAGGAATCCCAACACCAGGAGTCCCAACACCAGGAGTCCCAACACCAGGAACCCCAACACCAGGAATCCCAACACCAGGAACCCTAACACCAGGAACCCCAACACCAGGAGTCCCAATACCCGGAACCCCAACACCAGGAACACCAACACCAGGAGTCCCAACACCAGGAGCCCCAACACCAGGAACACCAACACCAGGAGTCCCAACAACAGGAGTCCCAACACCAGGAACCCCAACACCAGGAGTCCCAACACCAGGTGTCCCAACACCAGGAGTCCCAACACCACGAACCCCAACACCAGGAGTCCCAACACCAGGAGTCCCAACACCAGGAACCCTAACACCAGGAACCCCAACACCAGGAGTCCCAATACCAGGAACCCCAACACCAGGAACACCAACACCAGGAGTCCCAACACCAGGAGCCCCAACACCAGGAACACCAACACCAGGAGTCCCAACACCAGGAGTCCCAACACCAGGAACCCCAACACCAGGAGTCCCAACACCAGGTGTCCCAACACCACGAACCCCAACACCAGGAGTCCCAACACCAGGAGTCCCAACACCACGAACCCCAACACCAGGAGTCCCAACACCAGGAGTCCCAACACCACGAACCCCAACACCAGGAGTCCCAACACCAGGAGTCCCAACACCAGGAGTCCCAACACCAGGAGTCCCAACACCAGGAGTCCCAACACCACGAACCCCAACATCAAGAGTCCCAACACCAGGAGTCCCAACACCAGGTGTCCCAACACCAGGAGTCCCAACACCAGGAACCCCAACACCAGGAGTCCCAACACCAGGAACCCCAACACCAGGAGTCCCAGCACCAGGAGTCCCAACACCAGGAACCCCAACACAAGGAACCCCAACACCAGGAACCCCAACACCAGGAGTCCCATCACCAGGGGACCCAACACCAGGAACCCCAACACCAGGAGTCTCATCACCAGGAACACCAACACCAGGAGTCCCAACACCAGGAGACCCATCACCAGGAGTCCCAACCCCAGGAGTCCCAACACCAGGTGTCCCAACACCAGGAGTCCCAACACCAGGTGTCCCAACACCAGGAGTCCCAACACCAGGAACCCCAACACCAGGAGTCCCAACACCAGGAACCCCAGCACCAGGAACCCCAACACCAGGAGTCCCAACACCAGGAGTCCCAACACCAGGAACCCCAACACCAGGAACCCCAACACCAGGAATCCCAACACCAGGAGTCCCAACACCAGGAGTCCCAACACCAGGAACCCCAACACCAGGAATCCCAACACCAGGAACCCTAACACCAGGAACCCCAACACCAGGAGTCCCAATACCCGGAACCCCAACACCAGGAACACCAACACCAGGAGTCCCAACACCAGGAGCCCCAACACCAGGAACACCAACACCAGGAGTCCCAACACCAGGAGTCCCAACACCAGGAACCCCAACACCAGGAGTCCCAACACCAGGTGTCCCAACACCAGGAGTCCCAACACCACGAACCCCAACACCAGGAGTCCCAACACCAGGAGTCCCAACACCAGGAACCCTAACACCAGGAACCCCAACACCAGGAGTCCCAATACCAGGAACCCCAACACCAGGAACACCAACACCAGGAGTCCCAACACCAGGAGCCCCAACACCAGGAACACCAACACCAGGAGTCCCAACACCAGGAGTCCCAACACCAGGAACCCCAACACCAGGAGTCCCAACACCAGGTGTCCCAACACCAGGAGTCCCAACACCACGAACCCCAACACCAGGAGTCCCAACACCAGGAGTCCCAACACCAGGAGTCCCAACACCAGGAGTCCCAACACCAGGAACCCCAACACCAGGAACCCCAACACCAGGAATCCCAACACCAGGAGTCCCAACACCAGGAACCCCAACACCAGTAACCCCAACACCAGGAGTCCCAACACCAGGAGTCCCAACACCAGGAACCCCAACACCAGGAGCCCCAACACCAGGAACACCAACACCAGGAGTCCCAACACCAGGAGTCCCAACACCAGGAACCCCAACACCAGGAGTCCCAACACCAGGTGTCCCAACACCAGGAGTCCCAACACCAGGAACCCCAACACCAGGAATCCCAACACCAGGAACCCCAACACCAGGAATCCCAACACCAGGAACCCCAACACCAGGAGTCCCAACACCAGGAACCCCAACACCAGGAACCCCAACACCAGGAGTCCCAACACCAGGAGTCCCAACACCAGGAGTCCCAACACCAGGAACCCCAACACCACAAACCCCAACACCAGGAACCCCAACACCAGTAGTCCCAACACCAGTAACCCCAACACCAGGAGTCCCAACACCAGGAACCCCAACACCAGGAACCCCAACACCAGGAGTCCCAACACCAGGAACCCCAACACCAGTAACCCCAACACCAGGACTCCCAACACCAGGAGTCCCAACACCAGGAACCCCAACACCAGGTATCCCAACACCAGGAGTCCCAACACCAGGAGTCCCAATACCAGGAACCCCAACACCAGGAGTCCCAACACCAGGAGTCCCAACACCAGGAGCCCCAACACCAGGAACACCAACACCAGGAGTCCCAATACCAGGAACCCCAACACCAGGAACACCAACACCAGGGGGCCCAACACCAGGAACCCCAACACCAGGAGTCCCAACACCAGGAACCCTAACACCAGGAACCCCAACACCAGGAGTCCCAATACCAGGAACCCCAACACCAGGAGTCCCAACACCAGGAACCCCAACACCACAAACCCCAACACCAGGAGTCCCAACACCAGGAAGCCCAACACCAGGAACCCCAACACCAGGAGTCCCAACACCAGGAACCCCAACACCAGGAGTCCCAACACCACGAACCCCAACACCAGGAGTCCCAACACCAGGAGTCCCAACACCAGGAGTCCCAACACCACGAACCCCAACACCAGGAGTCCCAACACCAGGAGTCCCAACACCAGGTGTCCCAACACCAGGAGTCCCAACACCAGGAACCCCAACACCAGGAGTCCCAACACCAGGAACCCCAACACCAGGAGTTACAACACCAGGAACCCCAACACCAGGAATCCCAACACCAGGAACCCCAACACCAGGAATCCCAACACCAGGAACCCCAACACCAGGAGTCCCAACACCAGGAACCCCAACACCAGGAACCCCAACACCAGGAGTCCCAACACCAGGAGTCCCAACACCAGGAGTCCCAACACCAGGAACCCCAACACCAGGAGTCCCAACACCAGGAACCCTAACACCAGGAACCCCAACACCAGGAGTCCAAATACCAGGAACCCCAACACCAGGAACACCAACACCAGGGGGCCCAACACCAGGAACCCCAACACCAGGAGTCCCAACACCAGGAGTCCCAACACCAGGAGCCCCAACACCAGGAACCCCAACACCAGGAGTCCCAACACCAGGAACACCAACACCAGGAGTCCCAACACCAGGAACCCTAACACCAGGAACCCCAACACCAGGAGTCCCAACACCAGGAACCCCAACACCAGGAACACCAACACCAGGAGTCCCAACACCAGGAGTCCCAACACCACGAACCCCAACACCAGGAGTCCCAACACCAGGAGTCCCAACACCAGGAGTCCCAACACCAGGAGTCCCAACACCAGGAACACCAACACCAGGAACCCCAACACCAGGAATCCCAACACCAGGAGTCCCAACACCAGGAGTCCCAACACCAGGAACCCCAACACCAGGAGTCCCAACACCAGGAGTCCCCAACACCAGGAACCCCAACACCAGGTATCCCAACACCAGGAGTCCCAACACCAGGAGTCCCAACACCAGGAACCCCAACACCAGGAGTCCCAACACCAGGAGTCCCAACACCAGGAACCCCAACACCAGGTATCCCAACACCAGGAGTCCCAACACCAGGAGTCCCAACACCAGGTATCCCAACACCAGGAGTCCCAACACCAGGAACCCCAACACCACGAACCCCAACACCAGGAGTCCCAACACCAGGAACCCCAACACCACGAACCCCAACACCAGGAGTCCCAACACCAGGAAGCCCAACACCAGGAACCCCAACACCAGGAGTCCCAACACCACGAACCCCAACACCAGGAGTCCCAACACCAGGAGTCCCAACACCACGAACCCCAACACCAGGAGTCCCAACACCAGGAGTCCCAACACCAGGTGTCCCAACACCAGGAGTCCCAACACCAGGAACCCCAACACCAGGAGTCCTAACACCAGGAATCCCAGCACCAGGAGTCCCAACACCAGGAACCCCAACACCAGGAGTCCCAACACCAGGAACCCCAACACCAGGAACCCCAACACCAGGAGTCCCAACACCAGGAGTCCCAACACCAGGAGTCCCAACACCAGGAACCCCAACACCAGGAGTCCCAACACCAGGAGTCCCAACACCAGGAACACCAACACCAGGAGTCCCAATACCAGGAACCCCAACACCAGGAACACCAACACCAGGGGGCCCAACACCAGGAACCCCAACACCAGGAGTCCCAACACCAGGAACACCAACACCAGGAGTCCCAACACCAGGAGCCCCAACACCAGGAACCCCAACACCAGGAACCCCAACACCAGGAACCCCAACACCAGGAACCCCAACACCAGGAGTCCAAAACACCAGGAACCACAACACCAGGAGTCCCAACACCAGGAGTCCCAACACCAGGAGTCCCAACACCAGGAACCCCAAAACCTGGAACCCCAACACCAGGAGTCCCAACACCAGGAACCACAACACCAGGAACCCCAACACCAGGAGTCCCAACACCTGGAACCCCAACACCAGGAGTCCCAACACCAGGAACCCCAACACCAGTAACCCCAACACCAGGAGTCCCAACACCAGGAGTCCCAACACCAGGAACCCCAACACCAGGAGTCCCAACACCCGGAGTCCCAACACCAGGATCCCCAACATCAGGTGTCCCAACACCAGGAGTCCCAACACCAGGAGTCCCAACACCACGAACCCCAACACCAGGAGTCCCAACTCCAGGAACCCCAACACCAGGAGTCCCAACACCAGGAACCCCAACACCAGGAGTCCCAACTCCACGAACCCCAACACCAGGAATCCCAACACCAGGAGTCCCAACACCAGGAGTCCCAACACCAGGAACCCCAACACCAGGAGTCCCAATACCAGGAACCCCAACACCAGGAACCCCAACACCAGGAACCCCAACACCAGGAGTCCCAACACCAGGAACCCCAACACCAGTAACCCCAACACCAGGAGTCCCAACACCAGGAGTCCCAACACCAGGAACCCCAACACCAGGAGTCCCAACACCCGGAGTCCCAACACCAGGAACCCCAACACCAGGAGTCCCAACACCAGGAGTCCCAACACCACGAACCCCAACACCAAGAGTCCCAACACCAGGAGTCCCAACACCAGGTGTCCCAACACCAGGAGTCCCAACACCAGGAACCCCAACACCAGGAGTCCCAACACCAGGAACCCCAACACCAGGAGTCCCAACACCAGGAGTCCCAACACCAGGAACCCCAACACCAGGAACCCCAACACCAGGAGTCCCAACACCAGGAACCCCAACACCAGGAACACCAACACCAGGAGTCCCAACACCAGGAGTCCCAACACCAGGAGTCCCAACACCAGGAACCCCAACACCAGGCACCCCAACACCAGGAGTCCCAACACCAGGAGTCCCAACACCAGGAACCCCAACACCAGGAGTCCCAACACCAGGAGTCCCAACACCAGGAGTCCCAACACCAGGAACCCCAACACCAGGAACCCCAACACCAGGAACCCCAACACCAGGAGTCCCAACACCAGGAACCCCAACACCAGTAACCCCAACACCAGGAGTCCCAACACCAGGAGTCCCAACAGCAGGAACCCCAACACCAGGAGTCCCAACACCCGGAGTCCCAACACCAGGAACCCCAACACCAGGTATCCCAACACCAGGAGTCCCAACACCAGGAGTCCCAACACCAGGAACCCCAACACCAGGAGTCCCAACACCAGGAGTCCCAACACCAGGAACCCCAACACCACGAACCCCAACACCAGGAGTCCCAACACCAGGAACCCCAACACCACGAACCCCAACACCAGGAGTCCCAACCCCATGAACCCCAACACCAGGAACCCCAACACCAGGAACCCCAACACCAGGAGTCCCAACACCAGGAGTCCCATCACCAGGAGTCCCAACACCAGGAACCCCAACACCAGGAGTCTCATCACCAGGAACACCAACACCAGGAGTCCCAACACCAGGAGACCCATCACCAGGAGTCCCAACACCAGGAGTCCCAACACCAGGAGTCCCAACACCAGGATTCCCAACACCAGGAACCCCAACACCAGAAAGCCCAACACCAGGAGTCCCAACACCAGGAGTCCCAACACCAGGAGTCCCAATACCAGGAACCCCAACACCAGGAACCCCAACACCAGGAGGCCCAACACCAGGAACCCCAACACCAGGAGTCCCAACACCAGGAGTCCCAACACCAGGAGTCCCAACACCAGGAGTCCCAACACCAGGAACCCCAACACCAGGAGTCCCAACACCAGGAACCCCAACACCAGGAGTCCCAACACCAGGAGTCCCAACACCCGGAGTCCCAACACCAGGAACCCCAACACCAGGTGTCCCAACACCAGGAGTCCCAACACCAGGAACCCCAACACCAGGTGTCCCAACACCAGGAGACCCAACACCAGGAACCCCAACACCAGGAACCCCAACACCAGGAGTCCCAACACCAGGAGTCCCAACACCAGGAAACCCAACACCACGAACCCCAACACCAGGAGTCCCAACACCAGGAACCCCAACACCACGAACCCCAACACCACGAACCCCAACACCAGGAGTCCCAACACCAGGAGTCCCAACACCAGGAGTCCCAACACCAGGAACCCCAACACCAGGAGTCCCAACACCAGGTGTCCCAACACCAGGAGTCCCAACACCACGAACCCCAACACCAGGAGTCCCAACACCAGGAGCCCCAACACCAGGAGTCCCAACACCAGGAGTCCCAACACCAGGAGTCCCAACACCAGGAACCCCAACACCAGGAACCCCAACACCAGGAGTCCCAACACCAGGAACCCCAACACCAGTAACCCCAACACCAGGAGTCCCAACACCAGGAGTCCCAACACCAGGAACCTCAACACCAGGAGTCCCAACACTCGGAGTCCCAACACCAGGAACCCCAACACCAGTAACCCCAACACCAGGAGTCCCAACACCAGGAGTCCCAACACCAGGAACCCCAACACCACGAACCCCAACACCAGGAGTCCCAACACCAGGAACCCCAACACCACGAACCCCAACACCAGGAGTCCCAACACCACGAACCCCAACACCAGGAACCCCAACACCAGGAACCCCAACACCAGGAGTCCCAACACCAGGAACCCCAACACCAGGAGTCCCATCACCAGGAGTCTCAACACCAGGAGTCCCAACACCAGGAGTCCCAACACCAGGAACCCCAACACCAGGAGTCCCAACACCAGGAGTGCCAACACCAGGAGTCCCAACACCACGAACCCCAACACCAGGAGTCCCAACACCAGGAGTCCCAACACCAGGAGTCCCAACACCAGGAGTCCCAACACCAGGAACCCCAACACCAGGAGTCCCAACACCAGGAACCCCAACACCAGGAGTCCCAACACCAGGAACCCCAACACCAGGAGTCCCAACACCAGGAGTCCCATCACCAGGAGTCCCAACACCAGGAGTCCCAACACCAGGAGTCCCAACACCAGGAACCCCAACACCAGGAGTCCCAACACCAGGAGTCCCAACACCAGGAGTCCCATCACCAGGAGTCCCAACACCAGGAACCCCAACACCAGGAGTCCCAACACCAGGAGTCCCAACAGCAGGAACCCCAACACCAGGAGTCCCATCACCAGGAGTCCCAACACCAGGAACCCCAACACCAGGAGTCCCAACACCAGGAGTCCCAACACCAGGAGTCCCAACACCAGGAGTCCCATCACCAGGAGTCCCAACACCAGGAACCCCAACACCAGGAGTCCCAACACCAGGAGTCCCAACACCAGGAGCCCCAACACCAGGAGTCCCAACACCAGGAGTCCCAACACCAGGAACCCCATCACCAGGAGTCCCAACACCAGGAGTCCCATCACCAGGAGTCCCAACACCAGGAGTCCTAACACCAGGAACCCCAACACCAGAAACCCCAACACCAGGAGTCCCAACACCAGGAGTCCCAACACCAGAAACCCCAACACCAGGAGTCCCAACACCAGGAAACCCAACACCAGGAATCCCAACACCAGGAACCCCAACAGCAGGAATCCCAACACCAGGAACCCCAACACCAGGAGTCCCAACACCAGGAACCCCAACACCAGGAATCCCAACACCAGGAACCCCAACACCAGGAGTCCCAACACCAGGAACCCCAACACCAGGAACCCCAACACCAGGAGTCCCAACACCAGGAGTCCCAACACCAGGAGTCCCAGCACCAGGAACCCCAACACCAGGAACCCCAACACCAGGAGTCCCAACACCAGGAGTCCCAACACCAGGAGTCCCAACACCAGGAGTCCCAACACCAGGGGTCCCAACACCAGGAGTCCCAACACCAGGAACCCCAACACCAGGAGTCCCAACACCAGGAGTCCCAACACCAGGGGTCCCAACACCAGGAGTCCCAACACCAGGAACCCCAACACCAGGTATCCCAACACCAGGAGTCCCAACACCAGGAGTCCCAACACCAGGAGTCCCAACACCAGGAACCCTAACACCAGGAGTCCCAACACCAGGACGCCCAACACCAGGAGTCCCAACACCAGGAGCCCCAACACCAGGAACCCCAACACCAGGAACCCCAACCCCAGGAACCCCAACACCAGGAACCCCAACACCAGGATCCCCAACACCAGGAACACCAACACCAGGAACCCCAACACCAGGAACCCCAACACCAGGAACCCCAACACCAGTAACCCCAACACCAGGAGTCCCAACACCAGGAACACCAACACCAGGAACCCCAACACCAGGAGTCCCAACACCAGGAACCCCAACACCAGGAACCCCAACACCAGGAACCTCCGCTCACATTTTCTCACATTTCAATACTGACTCCAAATTCAAAATGACTTAATTGGCTATAAAGCGCTTTGAGACGTCCGGTGGTCGTGAATGGCGCTATAGAAATGCAAGTGTTTCTTTCCTTGTGTTCCCAATAAGCGGCACTCTGCACAGCCCAACGCCTCCCTTTCCAAGAGGCACCTCGGTCAGTCGGAGCTTGATTGGTGCACCTTGTCCCCGCCTGCTCATCCTTGTTCAGCACCTGCCCGATGCCCATTTCTATTTTCCCAACTGTGAATCATACCTGAATACAGGGCTTTGTTCGTACGTGTTGCCATCAATATCGACTACTCAGCACATGTCACTCCTTCTGGAGCAGCAGAGAGGGTGGGAAGAGAAGGGGAAATAGCGAAAGGATCAGCTTCTCGCCATAATTGAGGAGCTGGCCTTCCCAATAACAGAAGTGTCCTTGAGGAGAAAGCAAGGTGGAATGAAGTTTATCCCCCCCGCCCCCCGCCGAGGGTTTGTATCTGTAGAATTCGCAATTATCGCGATTTCAATTTTAATAAGGAGAAAACACAAGTTTCGTTCAAAACAGCTTTTATTTCAACGGAATGCTGTCAGGTTTAAATTGGACACAAGCAGCCTGTAAAATGGCCGCCGCACCGCGTGACAGAACATTCGAGACTTTTCGGCAGGCAGACAAGATGGCGTTCCAATAAACATTTTTGCAGGATCGATAACGATTCAGCACAGTGAAGACAATACACAGGACATTATGGGTTCACAGTATAAACATCGATACTGGAATCGGTCTCCCAGGTACAAAGGAAAGCCATCAAGGGCCCATCCAAAGGACATTAATATGTAAACTCCCAACGGCTCTACGATGAGAGAGCCGTTAGCAGGTAGTTATACAGGACACTTGGAAGCCCCAAACCCCTCCAGGGGGAACACCGACCGATTTAACAATGGGAGAAATATTAACAGGTACTCAAACATTCAGGAGTAGCCCCGAAACCCATTAAGGACAGAGATCACCCTTACAGGACATTTTTGGGCGCCAAACCTTAAACAAAAGAATGGACATTGTAGTTGGGCGGGAAACGGAAGAACTGTGCACTATAATTGCAGGCCCAAACCGTCCATTCGCTCTCTTGCCTCGTGTTCGTGACTCTTGCCGCTTGCTGCTGTTATCATCGTGGCTGCTCCTGTGTTTTATCCGGTCGATTCGTAACCTCGTGGCTGCTCCTGGGTAAAAGACTGTTGCAAAGACCTATGTTGGTAGCTGGCAGCGGAACCAAAGGCCCGAGATGAGATGAGATGAGATGAGATGAGAGGAGAAGAGAAGAAGACCTTATCCATCGCCACGGTCAGTAAATCCCGACCGCGCCTGTAGGTCGATCAGCCAAGTCTTCTCGACAGGAAGTTTTCTTCTTTAACAAGACATATTGCATCGATGATAACTGGACTGTGCAAACACATCGTATCAGTGATATTGACAACGGTGCTCCACCATACCCTGTATCCAACCAACAGAGGTCTTCACTACAGCGGACGGTCCAGCCGACTGACCGAGCAGCAGAAGCAGTAAACAAGTGGGACCAGGAGATCTCCTGACCAACACGTGGGTGCTGAGGTGGAAAACATCCGATCAGCTATTCGGGATTTCTCCGAGTTATTACGAGTGGTGAGCATGAGTCTCGGGATCCTACGAAGCTAGTTTTAGGATAGTTATTGATAGGGGAGGGTTTAAAGATTAAGGATATTTGTAATGTGTGCCCTATTTACGTTGTGCTGGTCGTTCCTCGTTTCCCTAAGAGTGATTATAACTGTTTGTAAGATTGTACTGTCATTAATCTGTGCATATGACATGTATTTCATAATTTTAAGTATCATGCAATAAAGATTTTCCATTTCGTACCGTTCAAACCAAGTCTACATGAGTTTTATCTCCATTACTGCTCTCGCATCTAAGTCCAGTGTCTAGAACCGTAAGGGAGAGTGATTCGAACCACTCACAGGGGTGTCTAGTGTTCCCAGACTGGCTGGAGACCAGGCCTAGACCCGCACTGACATACAGGCTGCACAGAGCCGCGTGAACCTCACAGGCTACGAGACACGCAGGGTCAGGAGAGTATCCCTTACAGAAAATGGCGACCGCGGCAGGACATTGGCAGCGAGAGGGTAGTGTGTTAGATTTTGGAATGACTGTACGAAATGTGATGCAGGAAAAGATAGCGGATTACGTATTTGGAAAGGTTAATCTAACGAAAAAGTGGATAAGCGAACTGTTAGCGGATAAGAGCCCATTAGAGGCAGCTGAAAGGTGGCCGGATAGTAAGGAGCATAAAAAGGCAGTTGAGAAAGCAGTCTGGCTTATGTGCTACAAAAGGCAGGTTCAGATTTCAAACCAGACCAATACAGCGCTAACCGCTCGAATCAAGCATCTAGAGGAGGAAATGGAGGAGAAGGTTTCTGGAGGGGAGGCGCTCATTAAGAGTTTAAATGAGTTACGCCAGGAAAGCCAGGAAGTCTCCAGTTACCTTAAAACAAGGGTAGAGTATCTCGAGTGCCAGATCACTGAAGCAAAATTAAACGAGAGTAGGATGAAGGAAAGATGTAACCGTCAAGCTGCCCAGATAAGAACTCAAGAAGAGAGCTTAATGGGGGTTAGGTCGGCGTATAAGTTGGCCCTTGAGGATAAGTTTCAGGGAGCCGACCATAGCGCCTGCGAAAAAGAGATAGAGAGCCTCAAAAAGGCCGTGAATAATGCGAACGGCATGGTGTGCCTTATTAATCCGTCGGCACGCCAGCCGCTAGTAAATGAGAGATTTAGAAATTCCCCACCAAGTAAAGCAGAAGAAGTAGTAGCCACTGCGCCCTCCGCGCCACCCAGCTATTCAGAAACCTGGGTTAGGGAGGAAGCAACGGAAGAAACAAAAGAGCCCGTTGAAAAGGAGGTAGAAAAGGGATCGTTGTATCCAGTAACGGGGATTAAAAGGGGCCCAAGCAGAAACGGTGGGGAAGAACCGGGGGATCTCCTCGGACAGCTGGTGTTGCCTCACAGTTCACATCAGCTGAGGGCCATGATAAACCACGTAAGGAAGCTGACCGAGATAGACGACCCTTCCGTACATTTTAGGGAAGTTGAGCAAGCCGCAGCCATCAACGGCTGCGATGATGGGGAGACAGCAAAAATGCTGCTGTTCTCGTTAGATAGCTCGGTCCTTCAGTGTCTCTCAGGCGATAGCAAGAGGGGTAATAAAAGTTATGAGGAATTGAAAAATGAGGTCCTAGAAGTAGTGGGAGCGAACGACGGAGGTCCGTTTGCTAGAGTGGGACAGACAGTGCAGATGGAGGGAGAACCCCCGAAGGTTTTTGCCGACAGGCTGTGGCCAGTATATGAGCGCAGCTGTCTAGGTGCGCCCGAACGCGAAGATGTGGAAGGCGCCGCTTTAATCCATTGGCTTAGGTGCATAATAGCCAACAGTTTACCAGCCGTTAGAGAGCAGGCAAAAGCCTGGTTCGATCCCAATGACCTCAACCTTACGGAAGAGTCGGTCTTGAATCGACTCACGTTAGGTTACCGTAACATAAGGGGTATGGCAACACGTCCCTTTAAGGGAAGAGTACATGAGGTACGACCCGCAGCCCCGGCTCAAAGAGAGTGGCATCAGGAGGGTAATCGCGCCCCACAGGCAAGTAATGCCTGTTACGGGTGTGGGAAGACAGGGCACTGGCGCAAGCACTGCAGGAACCCTTGGAAGGATTCCAAGGATAAAAATCCCGCGGTCCGAGCCCAGGCGCCTGTCCCGGCTAAGGAAGCAAAGGCACCCACCTCTCCCGAAGACCTCGAGGCAGTGTTAGGAGTCATGCGCAAGATGGTTTTGAATGCGCGTGGACAGGTGGCGGTCGCAACCGGCCCCGTAGGTGCCGCAGGACCGTCTAATAGTGCCCCATGACTAGAACCAGCACAGCCCGTCTACCTGTGTCCGCTCAGCTATGATGCGTGGAGGCGACCTGTGGTGGAGATGGAGGTAGAGAAACAAAAGGGCAGTTATTTGTTGGACACGGGAGCTTCTTGCACCATAATCCATACAGATGACCCTTTTGACTCGCCGCTATCTACCAAGGTCCCATTCACGCTAGCAGGGTTCACAGGGAAAGAACAGGCTGGCACGTTTTCCCTCCCGCTATCCATTCGTTTAGGGACACTTCGCCTTAAGTGGAAGTGTATACTGATGGCATGGCAAAAGGGGGGTGGAAGAGGTATTCTCGGGTCCGATCTGCTAGCGGGACACGGGATCCTCGTGGACCTCAGAAATCACTGTCTCTGGGGGGCTAAAGGGGAAAAAGGCGAGGTAATGGTAATTCAAGGGGAGGAAGAAACAGGGGTCCTGTGTACCGTACAGCCATCCGGAGGCTACGACCTCAGGCTTATGGTCGCAGATGTCCCAACGGACATGCAAACGTACGTGACAGATAATATGCACGCGTTTGCAACCCACAAGCACGATTGTGGGAGGGTGGTCGGGTTTGAGGTCAGCGTAGATGGGGACCCCATGACCCGACCCCAAAAGCAGTATAACTTCCCCAAAGAAGCGGAACCCGATATGGAGGCAGCAATGTCTTCCTTGGTGCAGCAGGGCGTGTTGAGGCCGATAGCCACACACGTGAACTCCCCATTATGGCCGGTTAGGAAGCCGGATAATTCGTGGAGAGCCACGGTGGACTACAGAGTCCTTAACAGTAACATCCCCGCCTGCGCGCCCACAGTAGCAGCAGTTGCTGACCTAATAGGGAGCATCCCAGCGTCCGCGACCACGTTCACGGTGCTGGATATCTCGAACGGTTTTTGGTCCATCCCGCTGCGGCGAGAGGACCAGTACAAGTTTGCCTTTACGTTTAAAGGGCAACAGTACACGTGGAACTGCTTGCCACAAGGTTTCCACAATAGCCCCAGTATTTTTCACCAGTGTATGGCAGGAAGTTTAAAGGAGTTTAGTCAGCCCAATCAGATAGTACAGTATGTGGATGATCTGCTCCTATTTACGGACTCAAGGGAGGAGCACGGACCACTGCTGGACGAGTTATTGGAGCTGTTAGCGAGAAAGGGTTTTAAAGTAAACCCAAAGAAAGCACGTATCGGTCAGCAGGAAGTAAAATTCCTGGGACTGACCCTACGCGCTGGGGAAAGAGCCATAGACAAAGCAAGGAGGGAGTCGGTACAAGAATTACCGATTCCCAACAACGTAAGGGGTGTGAGGTCCTTCTTGGGACTGACCGGTTACTGCAGGGATTTTATCGAGGATTATGCGGCCACAGCGGCGCCGCTCCTCCGACTCCTCCATAAGGGAGTAGAGTGGCTTTGGGACGAGGGCTGCCAAGCAGCCTTCGAGAAGTTAAAAGGGGATCTGCAGACCGCGCCAGCCTTAGGGGCCATAGATGGGGGGAAGGAGTTTTTCCTGGAGGTAGCTGCCAGCGGAGACAGCTTAAGCGCCGTGCTGCTCCAGGGGCGTCACGGCAAGCTAAGGCCGGTTGTCTATTCATCCAGGGTATTAACGGATGTGGAGAGAAGTTTTTCCAATTGCGAAAGGCACCTTTTAGCCACGCATTGGGCTGTGAAAAGATCAGCGATCTTCACAGGGCTCTCTCCCATCACTCTCCTCACACATCACACACCAACTAAGATGCTTCTGGATGGGAGGATTAAAGACGGGACCGTAAGCAGCGCACGCATTGCGCGTTGGACCCTTCTTCTCTCCCAGTTGGACATCAGAGTAAAAGGTCTTTGCGAGCCCAGGCTTGCGGCCAATTTGGTATACCCCGGTACAGCCCACCGGTGTTCGGTGGAGGGGGTGTGGGAAGTCAACATAGGTTTACGGGCCGGGATACATCCCACTGGGCGCGAGATTTATGTTGATGGGTCTAGCACAGTGTCTGCTGGCGAGCGACTCACAGGGTGTGGAGTTTATGACCCTGCGGCAGACCTTGCCCTGGCGATCAAGCTCCCTAGCACCATGAGCGCGCAGCAGGCTGAGCTGTCTGCCGTGGTGTACGTGGTAACCCACCCAGACATTTTCCCAACCCCATACACGATTTGCTCGGACAGTATGTTCACCTGCAATTCGTGTACGGAATACCTGGCCATTTGGTCCCGCCGTGGATACACCTCCGCGGACGGGCGACCTTTAACGGTAAAGCCCTTGCTGGAAAAGATCTTAGCAGCAGCAGTAGGGGAGGAAGGGGAGATTTTCATCCATAAGGTGAAAGCTCACTCCTCCACAGAGCCCCGTGGGGAGGGCAACCGGCAGGCGGATGCGCTAGCCAGGGAGGGTGCCCGCGACGGTACTTTCTGGAACCCCTATAGAACCGGACCCATAGCAGCGGTCCGAGGCGGGGACGGGAATACCGGGAACACCAGGGTAGCATTGCCCCTAGACCTTAAGACCGTCCAAGCCCAGGATCCCGCCCTAAAAGCAGTCCTAAAAACGATTGCTGAGGGGAGGCAGGTAGAAGGTCCGTACAGTACGGCAACCCTCTCAGTTAAGGAAGGCATGCTGTTCCGCGAGGAGCAGTGGGTTGTGCCGCAGCAGCACAGGAGGGAATTCCTCCAGTTGGCTCACGAGGGACCAGGGGCAGGGCACCCCGGGCCCGAGGTTACCTGGCAACGGGTAGAGCAAGCGGGATGGTGGCCAGGGCTCAGGGAACAAGTCCGCGAGTTCTGTGCAAACTGTCTTGTGTGCGCTGCAAATAACCCAGACCCCCAGAAAAGGAAGGTGCCCATGGGACACGTAAGAAGGGTAGAGGGACCATGGCAGTCGATACAGATCGACTATATAGGACCCCTGCCCACCACCCAGGGAGGTTATAAGTACTGCCTCGTCCTGGTGGATGTGTTTTCCAAGTGGGTGGAAGCCTTCCCTTGTCGAACAGCTACGGCACTGGGTACTGCAAAAATCTTGGTCCGGGAAGTGTTCTCGCGGTGGGGACTCCCCCGTTTTGTGGAGTCAGACCAAGGGAGTCATTTCACCGGCCAGGTGATGCAGAACACCCTCATGCTTTTGGGCATTGAAGGGAAGTGGCACGTAGCACACAATCCCCAGTCATCCGGGATTGTTGAGCGTATGAACCGGACCCTGAAGGAGAAATTGAGGAAAGAGACTAGGAACTCGCCCCAAAAATGGGCGGAAGTTCTGCCTTTAGTCCTCATGGGGGTCCGGGCCAGTCAGTCAAAAAGTACGGGGTACTCCCCGCACGAGGTAATGACCGGCAGGCTCATGCGAACCCCCACCCATGTGCTAGCCCCGGTGCTCACTGAGGGTCAGCTTCAAGAGATCAGCAGGGACAAGTTCGCCCAAACTCTCTTGGAGCGCCTGAAGCAAGTTTATGAGCAGGCGGCTGGGAACATGGGAAGGCAGCACCAGGGCAATCGCTTGTTGCTGGAACCCCGCAAAACGCGGGAGTGGGAAGTAGGAGACCAGGTCATGGTCAGAAACTACGCCAGAGTAGGGAGTCTGGAACCACTGTATATGGGACCCTACAACATTGTAGACAAGGCGAGTCCCATGGTTTACGCCGTAAAAGTACCTCGGCGCACTAAGTGGTTCCACATAAACCAATGTAAACTGTACCAGCCGGGTGCGCAAGGGAAAACTACAGGGGTAAATCCCGCCAATGGGAAAACACAGCCCCAGGTAGGACCACAAGGCACACAGGCAGGCGTAGCAGCTTGCATCAGGGGAAGGGACATCCCGGACGATCATGCAGCGTTTTTCTGGAGTTGGGGGTTAGATGACGAGGACCCCAGGGTACCCTGGTCAGATGAGGATAGTGCAGATGAGCATAGTGATGATGACGGGTGGTTTCAGAGGAACGGTCTGGAAGGATTGGGGCCGCTAGGTAGAGATCCATACGGGGTGGACACACAAGCTGCAGGTCCCGACAGCAGGAGGAAGGAGCTAGAGGAGGCCGGGCCAGCCGCTATGTGGTTCCCAGAGGTGTGGCCGCCCGCTTTGAACGTCCAGTCCTCGGGGGAGGCAGAGTTCGCGAGTGAAGGGCCGCCTGCTGGGCCGAGCAGGGCGGGGCCCCGAACTGCCAGCCCCGAGGTTAGGGAGGCGGAGTCAGCGGAGGCGGGGCTGGCGCCTGTGATGGAACCCCAGGTCATCCCGTTGAAGGTCTCGGGACCCGGTCCGTCCGTCACGGAGCCCCCGCCCATAGCAATTCCCCGTAGGTCAAGCAGAGTACCCCAGCCCAGGAAGACGTGGTCAGGTCCACAGGCTGCCCCAGGGCGTAAGTTTCAGGTTAAGATAACCCGGGTAGAGACAGGCCACATCGAGGCAGTAACAGGCTGCGGCAGATCAGAGGAAAGGGTCAGTGCCCTCCCACCGTCGGGAAGAGCTCGCAGCAGCCTTCTCAGGATTTAAAGGGGCCGCCCTGAGAACGGGCGGCATTGTAAAGTTATTAGTTTAAGGTTTTAAGTTTTAGTTTAAAGCTTTAAGTAGTTTTAATAAGTTTAAGTTTGTAGTGTTTTTAACAGATAACGACAAATGATGGGAGTTTTAAGGCTAGGTTTAGAGGAAGTCTATTTAGCAAACGTTGAAGTTTACGTGAGGCGAGGTCAGGGGACCCGCTCACCCTTCACAAAAGCCAGAGACTTTTTGCGAGGCTGGCTACCTCATTCTATCTGATCACAGGAACCAAGGAAGGATGGAACGACTTCTAGTTTTGCTCGTGGCAATCGGATGTGGATTGGCCTATCGGGGCCTCACCAAGGATGTCGTGGTGTTTGGATGTTCCGGGGACACGGCCCCCATCGCGGTGGATGGGACCGGAAGACGGAAGGCAGAAGGGACCAGCACCTATTTCCACAAGGGAAGGTGGCCAGGATGGCTGGGAACGAACTCAACGGAGTATTCCAGCACATCGGGGTTCGCCTACAAAGAGACTTCTTTAATGTGCCCCAAAGTACGGATCATCGCACCCAGGATCAGCGTCACCGTCGGCAAACGGATTTGTTTGACCTGCAGTGGGAATGTCCCATTGAGCCGATGGTGGTGGCTGCGAAAGCTGAGCAAAACTATGAGGAACTCTTCGGTTGAGTGGGAGCGACTGGGTAATAATACCCATCGGACAATTACGGGGACAGATGGACAAGTGAAAGTCTGTTGGGACAAATGGTGGGAACCAGATGAGGGGATTTATGTTTGTATGTGGGGGTCAAAGTACGTTTGCCCCAAAGGCATCTCCATATTCTTTATTAACCAGTGGCAGGATAACGGACAGGGGATGAGGTGGGATGCGAGCACCAGGGGGTGCGGAGCCCCATACTCTCCGATCCCAGTAAATGCCACTGAGCTCATTACGCGCCCACGCAAAGCCCCGCCCACGATTCCGGTAGTTCTAACTGAGGAGGAAGGGTGCCCTAAAACTAGTAAGGGACCCGGGAACGGTTTGGTACTGGTCCCCACAGACCAGATACTATTTCAGGGGGTACATTACGCGGTGGCCTCGGTGATTTTAAATCTCACTGAGGTACGGTTACCAGAGTGGTGCCCCAAAAAGACGGAACAGTTGTACCAGGTCCTGTTGACCAAGATGTTCAGGCAATTTTACGAGTTTGATTTTGCAGAAATCGATAAGACAAGTTTATACACCGCACCGCAGGAAGTTTTGGACCAAGTAGGGAGGCAAAGAAGGGGTTTGGTGAACGATGCGTTCACTGCTTTTAACACAGGGACATCTGTGGTCAACGCTCTAGACAGTGTGGAGCTGCAGACCCAGATTAATGGTTTAAAAACACAGTTAAAGGATATTCTTACAGATGAGAATAAAGTGGTAGGGTCGGGTCTGCACGAGGACCAAGCCATGACACTACACTTAAAAGAGATTATAGCAGAGCTGGAGAAACATGCGCGTACGGTAAATGCCCTGATTAGGGAAGATCGGAATGCATCCGATCAAGCTGCGCAGAACGAGGTGTGCGTGCTTTACGGGGCGTGGTTACTGGGCGAGGGCCGCAGTAATTTGGAGGATTTAAAACAAGGTTTGGTCCCGTCCTGGATAAGTAACAAACACCTGCGGGCGCTCCACCCTTTTCAGAATGCATTAAGTCCGTGCCAGCTCAGGCTAGCTTCAGAAGCTTACCCAGTCCCCGTGGACTGCGGACGTTCAAACCATACTATTATGGGAATAGTATTACGCATGCCGGTTTTGGGCAACACAGCAAAGCCCGCCCCGGTATATCGGGTAGAGAACATTGGTGTCATTCAGGGGGGAGCCCACATTCGTTATGCAGCGGTTCCACCTTACGTCATCCGCTGGGAGCAAACGATGACAGGTACAGATCTCTCTGGTTGTCGTGGCAGGGGAGCACACATAATACTGTGCCCCCAGCACTTGAATGCCTTTTTAACACCACAGTGCGGGTTCAGAACGGCTGGCGCCAAGTCCATGAATTGCACCATGGAGGCAATGGCACAAGATCATGTGCCTCCGCAGGTAGCATACATCGGGGGTGGAACATATTGTGTTACCACTGCAGCGCAACACTACCAGCATGGAAACCGTAGCCGGTGTCCGGTGAGTGACAGCAGTTTCTGTTTTAAACCCAGGGCTGAAGTTCAAGTAGCACAACAGCGGATTATCCCAATCCCTGAACCATCCACTGTTCATCTCACAGTAAAAGAGAATTTTACCGACTTGCAGCGTTTTGTCGCACATTTTGGGTACCTCATTCCCCCTCTCCCCGAGCATTTAACCAAACTTCTGAAAGCCGTCGCGGTGTCACAAAAGCATTTTTATACCTTAGAGCAGAAAACTGTCGAGATAGGTACAGACATTTTGGACATAGTGGTTCCACCGTGGTGGAATCTGTTCACGAATATTGAAGTGCCCTCATGGGTCAGAATAGCCTCCCACATTTTAGTCGTCTGTCAAGTGTTTATTGTAGTATACCTTTTGTTTATACATTGTAAAAGAGACAAGCGCCTCACCAAGCATGAGAACACGGGAGAGTGGCGAGAACGTTACGTGCGCGTGCACGATGAGAGCGCAGTGTAATGGGAAAACGGCGTCACTCCCGCTCGCCACGTGCGCCGCGGAAGTTTGTACTCAGTGTAAATACGTTGGAAACTCGACATGTTTAAGAGTCGGGATTTGTTTATTTTGGTGATGGTGTTGATTGTTTGGTTTTTTGGGTTTTGTTTTTCCTTCCCTTGAATAAAAGATAAATATACAGGTGATGCGTGAGGTATCGGCCTGGTTACGCCGGGAAGGAAAACAAGTGGTGTAAGTTTAAGGGCAAATGATGCCTACGGTGATATAAAGTGTGATTTTCTTGGGAAATAAGGACGACACAGAGACCCTAGTGAAGTTAAAATTTTATGGGATTAATTTACTGGATTCGGAGTGAAATCGAGATAAGATTGCTCACCACTGAGTTTTTTTTTTGATACGATAAGCGGAGTTATTCGCATCAACAGGAGGGACTGTAGAATTCGCAATTATCGCGATTTCAATTTTAATAAGGAGAAAACACAAGTTTCGTTCAAAACAGCTTTTATTTCAACGGAATGCTGTCAGGTTTAAATTGGACACAAGCAGCCTGTAAAATGGCCGCCGCACCGCGTGACAGAACATTCGAAACTTTTCGGCAGGCAGACAAGATGGCGTTCCAATAAACATTTTTGCAGGATCGATAACGATTCAGCACAGTGAAGACAATACACAGGACATTATGGGTTCACAGTATAAACATCGATACTGGAATCGGTCTCCCAGGTACAAAGGAAAGCCATCAAGGGCCCATCCAAAGGACATTAATATGTAAACTCCCAACGGCTCTACGATGAGAGAGCCGTTAGCAGGTAGTTATACAGGACACTTGGAAGCCCCAAACCCCTCCAGGGGGAACACCGACCGATTTAACAATGGGAGAAATATTAACAGGTACTCAAACATTCAGGAGTAGCCCCGAAACCCATTAAGGACAGAGATCACCCTTACAGGACATTTTTGGGCGCCAAACCTTAAACAAAAGAATGGACATTGTAGTTGGGCGGGAAACGGAAGAACTGTGCACTATAATTGCAGGCCCAAACCGTCCATTCGCTCTCTTGCCTCGTGTTCGTGACTCTTGCCGCTTGCTGCTGTTATCATCGTGGCTGCTCCTGTGTTTTATCCGGTCGATTCGTAACCTCGTGGCTGCTCCTGGGTAAAAGACTGTTGCAAAGACCTATGTTGGTAGCTGGCAGCGGAACCAAAGGCCCGAGATGAGATGAGATGAGATGAGATGAGAGGAGAAGAGAAGAAGACCTTATCCATCGCCACGGTCAGTAAATCCCGACCGCGCCTGTAGGTCGATCAGCCAAGTCTTCTCGACAGGAAGTTTTCTTCTTTAACAAGACATATTGCATCGATGATAACTGGACTGTGCAAACACATCGTATCAGTGATATTGACAACGGTGCTCCACCATACCCTGTATCCAACCAACAGAGGTCTTCACTACAGCGGACGGTCCAGCCGACTGACCGAGCAGCAGAAGCAGTAAACAAGTGGGACCAGGAGATCTCCTGACCAACACGTGGGTGCTGAGGTGGAAAACATCCGATCAGCTATTCGGGATTTCTCCGAGTTATTACGAGTGGTGAGCATGAGTCTCGGGATCCTACGAAGCTAGTTTTAGGATAGTTATTGATAGGGGAGGGTTTAAAGATTAAGGATATTTGTAATGTGTGCCCTATTTACGTTGTGCTGGTCGTTCCTCGTTTCCCTAAGAGTGATTATAACTGTTTGTAAGATTGTACTGTCATTAATCTGTGCATATGACATGTATTTCATAATTTTAAGTATCATGCAATAAAGATTTTCCATTTCGTACCGTTCAAACCAAGTCTACATGAGTTTTATCTCCATTACTGCTCTCGCATCTAAGTCCAGTGTCTAGAACCGTAAGGGAGAGTGATTCGAACCACTCACAGGGGTGTCTAGTGTTCCCAGACTGGCTGGAGACCAGGCCTAGACCCGCACTGACATACAGGCTGCACAGAGCCGCGTGAACCTCACAGGCTACGAGACACGCAGGGTCAGGAGAGTATCCCTTACATATCTCCCTCATCGATCCTTTAGTCTTCATCCGATTCAGTCACACATTCAGTGATGCCGAGTGCATGCATTCCAACAGTGCAGAAGAGCTCTGCTGCCCGTGTCCTAACTCGCACCAAGTCCCCTTCACTCATCACCCCTCTGCTCACTGACCTACCTTGGCTCCTGGTCCAGGAACGCCTTGGTTTAAAAACTCTGATTCTTGTGCTCAAATTCCTCCACTGCCTCGCCCCCTCCCTATCTCTGTCGCCTCCTTCAGCTGCACAATCCTTCGAGATCTTTGCGCTCCTCTAATTCTGACCTCTTGAGCATCTCTGATTATAATCGCTCCACCATTGGCGGCTGTGCCTTCAGCTGCCGAGGCCCTAAGCTCTGGAATTCCCTCCCTAAACCTCTCCACCTCGCTACCTCTCTCCCCTCCTTTAAGACGCCCCTTAAAACCGACTTCTTTGACCAAGCTTGTGGTCACCTGTTCTAATGGGCCAGAAATTCAGTTTTCCGGCTTCCTGCGGGTGCAAGCATCGTGCGCGTACTTACCCACCGCGCCTGCCGTTGTGTTTTGGGCCCACGAGAACTTCGGCTCCTGGGCCTCCTGCAGCTGCCGACGCGCAGTGCTTGCGTATCCCAGGGGCGCAGTTATTTCGAAGCCTCCCCTGGGATCACGTGGGCCATGGAGAGCCAATCCTAGCAGGGCATTTTCATTCATAGATTTGACGGGAAGACCTGTCAAATCTATGAATAGAGATTTGCCCCAAAACCACACTTAGACTTCAAATAATTTTTTTTTAAAACATCGCATTTTTAAAATAACTATAAGTTAAATAAATTAACTACTTTAAACAAAAATTTAAATTTTTGAAAAAATTAATTATACTTTTTAACGGTGCTAAAAATAAACTTACCTTTCTTTAAAGTATCTAAAAAAGATAATCCTGTTGAAATATTTTTTAAACTGTAATTAATTAACCACTTACCTTGTTAAAAACGGGTCCTGCGCCTCCTTTTTAAAAGTGCAGGTTCTTCATACTTACCCTCCCAGAGAAACCTGAAAAAAACCGAAGTTTGCTGCGTGCGCGCAGCCTCTCCCGCGCACGCGGTTCACCTCTGAACCCCTCCCTTCACCAGACCGGAAGTTCCGGTTTTCCGCGCATGCACAGTGCATGCAGGAAAGCGGCACTTCAGGAGGCCTTGCGGGTGAGTACACAGCGCGGACTCACCCGGCAAGTGCCGAATTCCTGGGCCAATGTGTCTATCTTTGGCTCGGTGTCAATTTTTGTCTGATGACGCTCCTGTGAAGCACCCTGGGAAGGTTTACTACATTAAAGGCGCTACATAAATGCATGTTATGGTTGTTGAGAAGGCTGCGTGCTACCAAGTTGTAATGAGGACATGTGGATCAAACGTTTTTCTCCTTCTGGTGTGGCAGAAGAGACTGAGGCGGGAGGCAGTGCTCAGGAACAAACATGCACCTCACAGCACATCCTGTCACTCAACCTAACCCTGGCACAGGCACTGGGTTAAACAGAGAGAGCAAGTGAGCAGGAGCAAGGTGGAGGTGACACAGGAGGAGCAGCTGGCCCGAGGGAGGAGGAGAGGGCTCCACATCATCTCGAGTGGGCTGGATCTCGAGGCCCTAGCGAGGGTGCAGTGGAGATTTACTGGCATGGTACCAGGGATGCGGGACTTCAGTCATGTGAGGAGACTGGAGAAGCTGGGGTTACTCACCTTAGAGCAGAGGAGATTTGATGGAGGTGTTCAAAATCCTGAAGGGTTTTGATAGAGTAAATAAGGAGAAACTGTACCCACTGGTGGGAGGGTCGGTAACCAGAGGACACAGATTAAAGGTGATTGGCAAAAGAACCAGAGGTGAGACGAGGAGAATTCTTTTTACACAGCAAGCTGTTGTGATCTGGAATGCGCTGCCTGAAAGGGCGGTGGAAGCAGATTCAATAGTAACTTTCAAAAGGGAATTGGACAAATACTTGAAAAGGAGAAATTTGCAGGGCTATGGGGTTAGAGCGGGGGAGTGGGACTAATTGGAGAGCTCTTTCAAAGTGCCGGCACAGGCACTGTAGTGGGTGGTAATGGGGTCAGCCTTCGCCTTCTGACTCATTGAGCGGTTCGAATCGCTCCCACGCCCCTGGTTCCTAGACTTTGGACTTATTTAGGGGTTGTGAACAAAAAATGCAGTAGACAACAGGTTCTGATGAAAGAATTTTGACTTTATTAAAAGAAAAAGGTAACAAACTTAAAACACGCTTAATACTTAAACACAGGTTGGGGAACACACGGTACAGGCGAGGGAGAATTACAATATACCAAACAAAAAAACCTTATCCCTCCCAAAGATCCCACTATCTAGCTAGGTTTTGGTTTCAGGAGATCAGGGATAATGCTCACCAACGAATCCTTGACAGGGTTTTAGAGTCTTTTGATTAAAAGATTTCGTAAGGCCCTTGTTGCTGCGAGGTGTCCGATGGTCACTGAGGCAGTCGCTCTGGTTTCTTCTTGTGTGATGGTCTGTTTGTGGAGTTGTTGGCCTTCCTTCCTCCTCCTCGTGGCCTGTGGTGTCTTTGCTGGAGCAGGGCTGAGAGAGAGAGAGAGAGAGAGAGCTGTGCCAGCGTTGTCAGTGAGTCCAAAAGAGTGAGCCCTGGGACAGGCTCCAATTATATTGTCCTTTTCGCGCCCAAAACCCCTTACTAAAATGGTTTCCTTTAGGTTTCAAATGAGCCCTGTTTAGTCCATTGCCTAGTTTTGGCAGGCTTGCCAGTTCTGATGGCTTTATCTTGGTGTTAAACATGTCCTGATTGTTTTCCAATTTAGGCAAGGCCTTTATCTACGCGCCAAATCTCATCCCTATTGTCCTAGGTCTATTGGCGGGCTTTAATCTGTCCTGTGGATACCTAGTTGATTGGTTTTTGATGAAGTACTCAATGTTTTATTGATTTCAGGCCCTTGGCATCCTGTGTGGGCCTGGGAATTTCAAAAGAGGTCTTGGATTATTCATATTTCGATGTGTGTGTGAGGCTTTTGGGTTTTGTCTCTTCCTCCTTGATAGGAAGGCAGCGTAAACACATTCCCAGACAGCTTAATACACTGCCTGGCCACACCCCTCTGCAGCCTGTCGGTGTCTGTGAAAAGGTGTCTTTCCCAACAGTAAGATTCAAAAAGTCATTTTCCTCAGGGTTTTCTTCCCTGATCTTTAAAAATGTCCAAAACTGAGGTTTTTACCTCAAATCACTTCACTTAGGGTTCTGTTCGAGTTTCTGGGGGATTTTGCAAAGCCTACAGCACGATGGGTCAAATGGCCTCTTTCTGTGCTGTGATTCTGCGACTCTGTGATTTCCAGTTTCATTGGGCTGTGTGAGGACCAGTATTCATCAGACAGTAACTGAACGACCCATGTGTGATGTACTGACGCACGGGATATAAACTCTTCAGGTCACCTTGTAGACTGTGGCAAACCCGGGGGCGCTGGGCAACAGATCCGGCATGAATACAGGCCCCACTGCCGGTCTTTGGTGCTGAACCCTGTGGCTCCGCCCCACAAACACAGACGCTCTCTCCTTCTGTCGCTGGCCATCCACAGGGAGACTGATGAAGCTACTCGTTATGGAAAACAACCCATCAGTCACCTGCCTAAAGCATCAGTACACTGGAGAGAGAGAGAGACCTGATTGATGCAGGAGGGAGCAGGGAATAGAGGGACACGGGTGGGGCAGAGGTGGGGGGGGCGAAGAGAGACTGAGGGTGGGAGGAGGCTCGTTCTAATCTGTGTCAACCCCATTGAGTGACCGGTTACACAGGCTCGCATTCGAATCATTGGCCAACAATTGAGCCACACATACCGCGCGCGGCCTTCTTGAAGACCGTGTTTCTCAGCTTCGCCCTGAGGTGTGGATACCAGCCAGATCAGAACGAGTTGACTCTGCATCTTGAAGAACCAGCTCGCAGTAACTGGAAGCTCCAACAACTTGCATTTATCCAGCGCCTTGAAGGTAGTAAAACGTCCCAAGTCGCTTCACAGGAGCGTTATCAGACGGAGATGTTAGGATCGGTGACCAAAAGATTGGTCAAAGAGGTAGGCTTTAAGGAGAGTCTTAAAGGACGAGAGAGGGGTAGAGAGGCGGAGAGGTTTAGGCAGGGAATTCCAGAGCTTAGGGCCTCGGCAGCTAAAGGCACGGCTGCCAATGGTGGGACGAAGGAAGTGGGGGATGCGCAAGAGGCCAGAATTGGAAATCTGCGGAGATCTCGAGGGTTGTGGGGCTGGTGGAGGTTACAGAGATAGGGAGGGGGGAGGCCCTGGAGGGATTTAAAAATCGCGGCGTTGCCGGACCGGGAGCCAATGTAGGTCAGCGAGCACGGGGGTGATGGGTGAACGGGACTTGGTGCGAGTTAGGAGACAAACAGCAGAGTTTTGGATGAGCTCAAGTTTATGGAGGGTGGAAAATGGGAAGCCGGCCAGGAGAGCATTGGAACAGCATCAGTCGGAAAGAATGCAATAAATCCTCATCGATCAGAGTGCCTCATTCTATCCCGGGCCAGTTCATTCCTGCTTTAGGGGTGTCTCTATGCTAGCGATTGGCAGTGCCCATTTCTTGCCTGTGGTATTCTAGTGCTTCAATCTCTCTGCTCTGCTCCTCACCCTTTGTGTAAAGTTTCCTCCTGCTTGTCCCTTAGCTGCAGTTCCACTCTGTTGCTCGATGTCCTTATAATTACTCTCAGCCTCCATTGGATTTTGCTCATTTGTTTTCACAATCACTGTCTCTGTGCACTGAACCTTGTCCAAGAGCTGCTGAGCTCCTCCGCTGAGCTGGCTGTTTAAAGTAATGAGCAGCTGGGATACAGGCCGGGAGGGCCCTGGCTTGGGCACCCGGTCACTGCTTGTTTAGTTGATCATGATACGGAGATGCCGGTGTTGGACTGGGGTGGACAAAAATGAGAAGTCGCACAACACCAGGTTATAGTCCAACAGTTTTATTTGAAATCACAAGCTTTCGGAGCTTTTGTAGCTCCTTCGTCAGGTGAAGTGAAGAAATACAAAATCGACAAAGCATATATAGATAGAGAACAATGCATGTGTAACTTACAATGGCAGACAACTACATTTAATCATCCTGACTGTTTATCTGACGAGGTGTGACAAAAGGCAATCAGGTCAGCCAGGAAGGCACCACATCAAAGACATAGCAAGATACAACTGAGACAATGAGGTGGAGTTACAGGGGGTCTAATGTGTCAAAAGCTGCAATTGGTATGGAAAACGATAAACTTTAAAATTTTTACTTTTTTACTGGGAATCACATCTGTGAACAAGCCAACGACGACCTGATTGCCTTTTGTCACACCTCGGCAGATAAACAGTCAGGATGATTAAATGTAGTTGTCTGCCATTGTAAGTTACACATGCATTGTTCTCTATCTATATATGCTTTGTCGATTTTGTATTTCTTCACTTCACCTGACGAAGGAGCTACGAAAGCTCCGAAAGCTTGTGATTTCAAATAAAACTGTTGGACTATAACCTGGTGTTGTGCGACTTCTCATTTTTGTTTAGTTGATGTCAGTGGGCGGGGTGTCACAGCTTGCCCCAGCAGTCCTGGTTGTGGAGAGATGGAATATTAGTCAGGGATTTGCCTCCTGATCACTGGCTAACGACTGCTTGAGGAAAATGTGCGTATGTATGTCCACATGCGTGCATGAGTGTGTGAGTGAGTGAGTGTGTGAGTGAGTGAGTGTGTGAGTGAGTGAGTGTGAATGTGTGAGTGTGAGTGTGTGTGTGAGTGAGTGAGTGTGAATGTGTGAGTGTGAGTGTGTGTGTGAGTGTGTGAGTGTGAATGTGTGAGTGTGTGAGTGTGTGTGTGTGTGAGTGTGAGTGAGTGTATGAGTGAGTGTGTGTGAGTGTGTGTGAGTGTTGTAAAGTTTCGCAATTATCGCGATTAAAAATAACATAAGAGAAGCAGATTCGTTTGATCAATTTTATTAAACGAAATGCTGTCCTGATAATAAAGGACACAGAAGCCTGTAAAATGGCCGCCGCGCATCGTGGCAGAAGCTTCCAGAAACACAGTGGGCAGACAAGATGGCGTCGAATATACATTCAGTATAAGATTGGATCATACTCGGTAAACATTGATAAAGACAGGATGCAACCCGTTTGCATTTTAAAACAATAGCAATGATATAAGTGCTGGAATCGTTTTCCTATGCACAGTAAGGATCATTGTACTGGGCAATCGAAGGCCCATCCAGACACATCAATACACAAATACCCCCCCGGCTCTACAATGAGAGAGACATTGACGGGTGATTAAGTCGGTATTCGGGGGGCCCCAAAACCAGTCGAGGAGACGATTCATACACATCCTGGCTGGGTCAACAATAGGGAAAACATTAACGGATAGTTGGCCAGTTTCAGGTGCTACCGAAACCCGTTAAAGAAGATAATCGCCCCATGCTGGGAGTTTTGAGCGCCAATATTACACAAAGGACAAACATTAAGATTTGAGCGGGAGATAAGTGGACACAGCACTATAACTATAGAGAACAAATGTCCATCGGTCTCTTATTCTCTTATCTCTCTGTGGACCCTTGCTGAAGCTCTTCCTTGGGGCTGGACTTTGTGTTTCTCTGGACTTTGTTGACTCTTGACTCTTAGCCGTACTGGTCGGTTATTCGAGTGTTGGGTGGAGCTCAATCGGTACGAGCCGCCCCGACAAGGGCAAGTAACAGGGTACACCATCCCGAGTGTCGGTAAACGGTGTCTGGACCCGGAGGCCCGAGGAGACGAGACGAGAAGAAGACGAGAAGAAGACAAGAAGAAATTCCACGTGCCGCCACGGTCAGTAAACCCCAACCGCGCCCGAGAATATAAATACAGGACTCTTCTTTGAGTTCTACAGACTACAACCTGTATCGGACACAGGAAGACTCTTCTTTGAATTTTATCCGAGTTCCATCGAGTTCTTCATGACAACAGGGAGTCTGGCCTGCTTTTCGCAGCAGCGAAAGTAAACAAGTGGGGTGCAGAAAACCCTTCCAAACACGTGACAGTCAGGCGCTGCAGCGAAACGAGCTGAGTGCCTCACTTTAAAATCTCCGAAGTAACACGAGTGGTGAGCATGTTTTCCGATCCTACGAATTCAGACGTAGTGTAGGTATTGTTAAGGGAGGGTGGTTTTAATAAGGTTAAGATATAATGGGGGAAAAATTAGGTCGCGCCCCATTTGGGGCGCAAACATCGTCTGGACGCAAATATTAGCGCCTGGTGCTAATTATCGCCACTGACTGGAAACTTCACTTTTACCGCCCCGGGAGGTGAGTGGAGCGCTAAATCAGGCGCTGCACACCTGTCTTAAGGCGCAAAGGCCGAGCAGTGAGGCGCTAACTCAGCGCAGCTGCTGCCAGTTAGCGAGGGAACACAGACACACTGGCGCCGGCCAGTTCTTAAAGTGGGGGGGGGGGGGCCAACTGTTAGGATCAGTAGGCAAAACTACCTCACAAAGCGTTGACTCAATGCAGAAGTCTCTCTCTCTCTCTCTCAGAATGAGTGGTGCAAAAATGTCAACCACAGAAAAAGACAGGAAGAGGCCCCCTTTAAATAGCGCCCCCCCCAGCCCCACAGCGATTGATAGCGTTCCAGTCTTCCGGTCGTTGGATGCGCCAGGCGGTAAGGCAGGGGGCGCCACTCAATTTCCGCTCCGGGGCGCCACAAGGGCGTTGCACCATGGAATGACGTCACAATCTGCGCGCGCAGGTGGTCGCGGCGGTAAAGTTTAGCGCCACCGCACAATCTCTAGTTAAGTTCCCGAGCGGCGCAAACATCGCTGCGCCCGGGCGTTAGCGGCTTTGCGCCCCATTAGCGCCCTCTTAAGGCGCTAACGGGAGGCGCAACCAACTGAATTTTTACCCCAATGTGTTCCCCTTTTTACGATGTGCCGTGTGTTCTCCATTTCCATAGACCAAGCTTTATGAATGTATGTATGCTTGTACTATCTTTGATTTGCGCCTATGACATGTATTTCATGATTTTAGACGCCATGCAATAAAGATTTCCATTTCGCACTATTCAACCGGGTCTATTTGAGTTTTTCTCTGCATTACTGCTCCCTGCATCTAACTCCAGGTGTTAGAACCGTAAGGGCGAGTGGGTCGAACCACTCACAGGTGCTTATTGCAAAAAGGCTGGCCGGAGAACAGAGCAAGCAATAGTATAGGCAACGAAGGCCTAACCTCGCACCAGCACCGTCTGAGACACGCCCCCTTACAGTGTGTGTGAGTGTGAGTGAGTGTGTGTGAGTGTGTGTGTGAGTGTGAGTGTGTGTGTCAGTGTGAGTGTGTGTGTGTGAGAGTGTGTGTGTGTGTGTCAGTGTGTGTGTGTGTCAGTGTGTGTGTGTGTGAGAGTGTGTGTGTGTGTCAGTGTGTGTGTGTGAGTGTGAGTGTGTGTGACAGTGTGTGTGTGTGTGAGTGTGTGTGTCAGTGTGTGTGAGTGTGTGTGTTAGTGTGTGTGTGTGTGAGTGTGAGTGTGTGTGACAGTGTGAGTGTGTGAGTGTGTGTGTCAGTGCGTGTGAGTGTGTGTGTGAGTGTGTGTGAGTGTGTGTGTCAGTGTGTGTGTGTGTGAGTGTGAGTGTGTGTGACAGTGTCAGTGTGTGTGTGTGAGTGTGTGACAGTGTGAGTGTGTGTGACAGTGTGAGTCTGTGTGTATGTGGGTGTGTGAGTGTGTGTGTGAGTGTGAGTGTGTGTGTGTGAGTGTGTGTGTGTGAGTGTGAGTGTGTGTGTGAGTGTGAGTGTGTGTGTATGTGGGTGTGTGTGAGTGTTAGTGTGAGAGTGTGAGTGTGAATGTGTGTGTGTGAATGTGTGAGTGTGAGTGTGTATGTGTATGAGTGTGTGTGTGTGTGTGTGAGTGTGTGTGTGTGTGTAAGAGTGTGTGAGTGTGTGAGTGTGAATGTGTGAGTGTGTGTGTGTATGTATGTGTGTGTGTGAGTGTGTGTGTGTGAGAGTGAATGTGTGAGTGTGAGTGTGTGAGTGTGTGTGTGAGTGTGAGTGTGAGTGTGTGTGTGTATGTGTGAGTGTGAGAGTGTGTGAGTGTGTGTGAGTGTGTGAGTTTGAATGTGTGAGTGTGTGTGTGTGAGAGTGTGTGTGTGTGTGAGTGTGTGAGTTTTGAATGTGTGAGTGTTTGTGTGTGACAGTGTGTGTGTGAGTGTGTGTGTGTATGTATGTTAGTGTGTGTGTCAGTGTGTGTGTATGTATGTGAGTGTGTGTGAATGTACGAGTGTCTGTGTGTGTATGTGGGTGTGTGAGTGTGTGTGTGAGTGCGAGTGTGTGAGTGTGTGTGTGAGTGTGTGTGTGTGTGTGTGTGTGAGTGTGTGTGTGTGTGTGAGTGTGTGTGTGTATGTATGTTAGTGTGTGTCAGTGTGTGTGTATGTATGTGAGTGTGTGTGAATGTACGAGTGTGTGTGTGTGTATGTGGGTGTGTGAGTGTGTGTGTGAGTGCGAGTGTGTGAGTGTGTGTGTGAGTGTGTGTGTGTGTGTGTGTGTGTGTGAGTGTGTGTGTGTGTCAGTGTGTGTGTGAGTGTGTGAGTGTGTGTGTGTGTGTGAGTGTGTGTGTGTGTGAGTCAGTGTGTGTGTGTGAGTGTGTGTCAGTGTGTGTGTGAGTGTGTGTGAGTGTGAGTGTGTGTGTGAGTCAGTGTGTGTGTGTGAGTGTGTGTGAGTGTGAGTGTGTCAGTGTGAGTGTGTGTGTTAGTGTGAGTGTGTCAGTGTGAGTGTGTGTGTGAGTGTGAGTGTGAGTGTGTGTGAGTGTGAGTGTGGCAGTGTGAGTGTGAGTGTGAGTGTGTGTGAGTGTGAGTGTGTCAGTGTGAGTGTGTGTGTTAATGTGAGTGTGTCAGTGTGAGTGTGTGTGTGTGTGTGAGTGTGTGTGAGTGTGAGTGTGTCAGTGTGTCAGTGTGAGTGTGTGAGTGTCAGGTGGGGACAAGATCAGGTGATGCCCCTAGAGTGGAATAGCTGTCGGACACTCACTCTCCAGACTCACAGTGAAGCATGGCCCTTTGGGTGAAGCATTGGACAATGCCTGGGGTGGTGGGATTGTCTATCCCACGCTCCCAGCCAGAAGAGAGGCCTGAGTTTAGCGAAGAGACTCAACATTCAATAAAGCAAAAGGAAGGGAGTGAAATGAGCCGAGCGCAGCCTTGGCCCCTGTCCCGGGGGAACTGTGAAGGGCCAGGAGGCTGCTGGAGAGGCTGGGGTGGGGAGGGTGCCACCTTTCACACTGGGCCATGGCCAAAGATCCATCCGTCGTCATGGTCTCCGAAAGATCACAATCGAACTAGGCCCAGAGCCACAGCCTCAGGGTCACGATGCTCCCCCAGGGCCTGAGGCATGGTCACGAAGCCCAGCCCAGTGACCATCGCTCCCCCAGCACCAGCTCTTCAATGGGGGCTGAGGCAGTGGGGAAGTGGCTCGGGCTGGGAATAGCCACGTACTCTCACCGAGGTCGACATCGGACAAATTCTCCAACACTGGAAGAGAGGCTCGCATTTCGAAAGCACCACGACCAAAAGCGCTTCACAGCAAATGAAGTACTTTTTTTTGAAGTGTCGTCACTGTTGTAATGTAGGAAACGCAGCAGCCAATTTGCACACAGCAAGCTCCCACAAACAGCAATGTGATAATAACCAGATAATCCTTTTTTTATTCGTTCACAGGATGTGGGCATCGCTGGCAAGGCCAGCATTTATTGCCCATCCCTAGTTGCCCTTGAGAAGGTGGTGGTGAGCCGCCTTCTTGAACCGCTGCAGTCCGTGTGGTGAAGGTGCTCCCACAGTGCTGTTAGGGAGGGAGTTCCAGGATTTTGACCCAGCGACGATGAAGGAACGGCGATATATTTCCAAGTCAGGATGGTGTGTGACTTGGAGGGGAACTTGGAGGTGGTGGTGTTCCCATGCGCCTGCTGCCCTTGTCCTTCTAGGTGGAAGAGGTCGTGGGTTTGGGAGGTGCTGCCGAAGAAGCCTTGGCGAGTTGCTGCAGTGCATCTTGTAGATGGTACACACTGCAGTCACGGTACGCCAGTGGTGGAGGGAGTGAATGTTTAAGGTGGTGGATGGGGTGCCAATCAAGCGGGCTGCTTTGTCCTGGATGGTGTCGAGCTTCTTGAGTCTTGTTGGAGCTGCACTCATCCAGGCAAGTGGAGAGTATTCCATTACACTCCTTACTTGTGCCTTGTAGCTGGTGGAAAGGCTTTGGGGAGTCAGGAGGTGAGACACTAACTCAGAAGTTGTGAAAAGCACGACATCAATGCAAGCTCTTTGTTTTCTTTCACTCTTTCACGTAAACTGGCCAAGTGGTTTTAAGAGAGGCATGAGGTGAGTGCAGCATGGGTTATGGATCAACTGACTCCAGGATTCCCTCTAGATCCTCAGGATAGAAGTTAGGAAATGCATGAGGCCTTGGTTAATGGTTTAAGGGATAAAGAGGAGGTTTATTACTGGGAGAAGGAGGAATGTGGAGGAGCTCCCAGCCCAGCTGGCCGTATGGAGAGGCCAATGGAAGTGCTGTGGAGGCCTGGGGCTCAGAGTAACGACAGAATGTCCTCGTTTTCTCACAAACAGATGAAATGCCCTCAGATTTTTACAGCTCACAAACTAAATGGTGCGACTGATTTCACAGCAGGCAATGTCATGAAATAGACATTTATTCGCAGTCAGGGAATTGCTGTAACACCGATCTGCTGAGGGTTGGTCTCAATTGAAAATTTCACAACTGAGGTTGCTAGATTTTGTTGCGTAAAGGTATTAAGTGTTACAGAACCACGTGGGTAGAAGGAGTTAAGATACAGATCAGCCATGATGTAATAATATGGCGAAACAGGCTCGAGGGGGCGAATGGCCTCCTCATGTTCCCATCCCTCACTGCTTGATCTCCCAGTGCACAACAAAATTAACAAGGATTTTGACACGGGGGAGGGGGCGAGACCTGGGGGAGGGGGGAGAGACCTGGGGGAGGGGGGAGAGACCTGGGGGAGGGGAGAGACCTGGGGGAGGGGGGAGACCCGAGGGAGGGGCGGAGACCCGGGGGAGGGGGGG